>JAJGOT010000583.1:0-205000 GCA_022457155.1 Cladopsammia gracilis
GAGAGAAAGCTGACTATACGCCGAATGACAAGGGAGAGCGTGAAATTTTCACCTTCGCAAAGCACAACCTAATTTCGTGATTTCATGTTAAAGGTTTGTTATCTTTAAGGATCAAATATTTTCTGTAACGAATATGCAGTGAAGCACGTTTATGGGTCAGTCTTTGTTTGTATGGAAAACCGGAAAGCTCTTTGACGCCAAATAACGAATAGCATTGCAAATCAGTTGTGATTACTTTCGCTTATCTATGATCTATTTGATTTGCAGCGTATGGTGAGACTTGAACTTCTGCCTCAGGAAAAATCGATGACACATGTGAAGTGTGCCGGAAATTTCAACGAAAACAAAACTGAGGGGGAACTTTAAGTTTACCTAAAGTAAGGATATTTTTCAAAAACTGCCGAGATTTAAAAAATAATGAATATTGTAATTCGTTTCCGGGAAATTGTTTGACACAGGTATTCGGCCCTGAAATTAATTGCTCCCGTTTAGAAGGTTAATGTTATTCAAGAAATCCTTTGAGACAAGGCGCCAAAAACTATAGGTGTTCGTAAATTTTGTTATATTTAGTTTCTCGCTTAATATATTGGACTATCAAGGTTATTTTACTGACTGGAAAGCGTGCGAAAGCTAAAAATTGCCGTTCTTTCGTATTGCTACATTGATGTTCAACCCCAAAAAGGCACGTTGTTTTCATTCCATGGCTAGTTCGCCGTGTTAGAGCGCTAGAAAGATTAACTGTATTAGTTTTAGCACCGAGGAGCTTAAAGACAAGCCCTAAAAAATCGGTTTTAAAACCTCACTTGGTCTGGCAAATAGTAAACTTCTTAAAGGCTGACCTTGAATGCCAATCCGTTTAAGATGTTTGCATTGAACGAACTTTTTCATGAGCGCGGAAAAGCTTGTTGATTTTTTAGATGATCGTTGTTAAGTAATTAAGTAAAACTGACTAATCTGCGAAATAAGTCATTAAGTCATGTCAGGAAATGAAATTCTTTTCTTTCCCTTCCGTTATCTTGATGGATCGAAGCATTGTATTATTTGTTGTTAGTGATGCTCAGGTCTGTGAAGTATCTTACTTCTATGCTATATTAATTTTCTGCAGAGGCTGATGAAAAGATATAAACTCTACAGATCAAGTGCTTCCGAAATTAGCTTAAAAAATGTTAATTGTTATCGTCAAAATCAAACCTCTGTCCTGTAAAACATCATTGGATCCGCAATTTGAATTTGTGACCTAAAAGTCTGGGCACCAAAAAATTGCTCATATTCGCATATGTCAGATAAGAACCGTGGTATTTGAATGACCTTTGAGTCTCAATGTAATTCATGCACATGACGAAATGCTTGATCGTGCTCCAAATATTAAGATGCAACGCACTTTTGCTCTACGTCCTTTATATTTGCCTTTCACGACAAGTATAAGAAGCTGATAATAGACCTACATTTTTGTTGTGTAAGACCTCCCATCTCCAATTCTCTCCGATTCCTTGAGCTGTTTATTTTAGCATTAGGCTCATTTTTTTACCAGCTTAATTCTTATGATCGCTTTTTTTCAAACTGACAGCTAGCTTATGTGCAACGAAGGTAAGTCATATTTCTTCTATGTTTATGCATTGTTGTTGATCTCAGCTGACATAGTCACTCCGCCCCATTCAAGGCTTAAACTCAAACATGCATTTTTTGATAATTTTACAGAGCGGGGACCTTTGAAAGACCGTTGCGTTTGGTCAGGGATTTGTTTGCTAATTTCATTTCATTAAGCGATCTTTCAACAGTCATTGCGAATCTTCCGAAGCGAGGAAGGGTAAATTGAATCATTTTAATTAGCTGATTTCGACAGAACGCCTAACTTGCTGCGGATGATGGCCTTTCACTGCGCAGTTTTGTTGGTAGCTCTTCTGTTGTTTACAAGCAGCGAGACCAATTTCGCCCAATCTACAAATGACAAGGTTGTCGTTGAGACAAGATATGGATCAGTACAAGGAGTAATTCGCCGCTTTCCGGACATCAACAAGTCCATAAAAGCCGTAAACAAATTTCTAGGAATCCCTTACGCGGCGCCGCCAACAGGAGAGTTACGATTTCAACCACCACAGCAACCTACCGCTTGGAAACCTGCCGTTTATAACGCCTCATATTTTAGGAGCATCTGCACGCAACCTGATGACTACAACGAGCTTTTTTGGCCGAATTTTCACCATCCCGAAAGCGAGGACTGTTTATACCTAAACGTGTACACCCCCGTACGGAATAACAGTTCCTCAAAAGAACTCTACCCGGTCATGGTGTACATTCACGGGGGAGGGTACGAGGTTGGTACTCCTGTCATATCCCCCGGGGATGTGGTTGCCCTGTGGGGAGTTGTGCTGGTCACGATACAGTACCGTCTCGGCCCGTTTGGTTTTGTCACAACCGGAGACTCTGTCGCCCCGGAAATTATGGGATGTTGGATCAGATCGAGGCTTTGAAGTGGGTTCAGGAGAACATAAACGCGTTTGAAGGCGACCCTTCAAAGGTTACCATATTTGGTGAGAGCGCTGGCGGGTCCAGTGTGGGACTTCTGATAATGTCCCAGCGATCCAAGGGCCTTTTTCATCGTGCTATTCCTATCAGTGGGGTTGAACTGTCGCCTTATGCAATTGGTTCCAATACCACAGCTATTTCACACACAAAAAAATTGGCTTCGAATCTTAACTGTTCCGTTGATGAAAGCGACGCAATCATAAGATGTCTTCGTTCAATTGAAGCTCGTAAGCTTCTGACTGCATATGACAAACCAAACGTCTGGAGGCCTGTGGTCGATGGATTCTTCCTTCAAGACACACCTGAGATCCTGAGAAAAACTGGTTTATTCCATCACGTGACCGTCATGTCTGGCTTTACCAGTCAAGAAGGAGCATACTTCTTCCCAAGAGTCATCAGTGCCGTTACACCTGAGACCTTTCGCCGCCAGGTGAATTACGTACTTGAGTACATTCTCAGCAATTACGGACAGACGTATACAAAACAATCAAAAATACCGGACTCCCTGTTAGACGAAGTTGTTTTCCTGAACACTCCCTGGCCGTACACGAACGATGTTAACAAATTCAAGGGGAGTTTCTCGGACGTGATCACTGATTATTGCGTGGCTGAGCCGACACACGCGAGTTTGCTATTCCAGAGCGTGCAGAGTCCCACCTACATGTACGAGTTCGCGCACCGTTCAAAACTAAACCTCGCAGCTGATTGGCTCGGAGTACGACACAAAGATGACACCCCTTATCAGTTTGGCTTTCCGCTAATGAACCTGACAATTCTCCAAAACTACACCGAAGAAGACCGGAACGTGAGCGACGTGGTCATTACACTATTCACAAACTTTGCCAAATATGGTAATCCAACTCCTGCGCCCGTGAGCGGTGTATCATGGGAGCAGTTTAACTCGAGTCACAGGGCGTACCTTCGCATTAAACAACAGCCTGAAATGGCGACTAACTACTACCCAACCAGAATGGCATTCTGGGGCGAGTATTATAAGAAGTTCTTAAAGGAAACAGAATGTCGTGATATCAGAGCAGTGACAAGTCGAGGGACGCAATGTAGGGGAATACACAGTAATTCTTTTCTTTTCATTTATATAATAATTGCGTGTTTGTTGTTTTAACCCCTTTACTCCCAAGAGTGCAAAATATCAATATTCAAGGAAAATCTCAAATTTCATTTTGTAAAATATTGAAAAACAAACGGTGCCATGCAAACGTACTGCTCAAGAGGTATCATTTGAATGGTCACACCATAGGATTTCGTCCACAGACTCAAAAGTTAGAACTACATTACATGTCTCATTTAATGATGATAGTAAGCATTTATATACCACGAAAGATTATAGAACAGTTTTCAATTGAGTATGAAAAGTAATTACACAATTGCTTTGGTTTTTTCATTGCTACGCTTTGTGATTGGCTAAAAAATCTCGCGCCACTTTCTGGACCAATCAGAAGTAAAACCAAAACCAATTGCGGCTTGCTCGCACGCGTTTTCCCGCGCTTGGCGCCGCCGACATGTATAATTGCTTCGAGCTCTGATTGGTTCATTGGATTGTTTACTACTGCTGTGATTGATCAGAGTAATTACTTTGGTTTTGGTTTTACCGCACTCAATTGAAAACTGCTCTAACCAAACGCAATTGGATTTTTACCTCTCAGTTTCACCAAACAAAACATTTGCAATGTACTAAATATTAGAGTCTAATAAGTGATTAAACTGGCAAAACTGCGGTCTAAACCACGGTCAAATTTTAGTCTAAATCACTTAAGTCTCGTTAACCCTTTAAGTCCTAATACTAAAAGGTATATTCTCATTTCTTGTCCCTATACATTTCCTAGAGAAGCAGTGGGGAGAAATTGTTTAGATATCAAGGGAATTCATCTTGTGTGATTTTGTCTTTTATTCTCATATCCATTTTAATTTATAAGGCATTGATATCACAAGGAGAAATTTGATGCTGATCACTCTTAGGGCTTAAAGGGTTTAATTACAGATACGCAAATTTCGCGCAAACGGTCAACCAGCTTGTTCGGTTTTGGTATCAAGTTGTTCTTATCATCATATTAATCAATTTTTGTGTTCCGAGAAAAACCCCACACCGTCAACTCAATGGCGATAATGTTTCGTTCATGTATCTAGGATGATTAAGTATGTGAGTTATCAGTGCTGATTTCTCAGGCACCTTATATGAGGAAGTTCCTCTTCTTCGTGTAAGAGATGAATTAAGGTCACAATCAACTGAGTAAGTAGCCTCTCATCTGAAATGCGAAATTCTTGCATACGAGTGAAAATTAAAGAAAATTGATCAGCCAAACAGTAACATAGATAGAATATACATGTGATATAGATAGAAGATTAGTCAGAAAAACTGTGATGTATATTAACTAAAGAATTAATTAATCCAACGATGGTACCTTATAGAATCTTAACAAAGAGTGGTACATTACGTGGAAGCCTCTCTTTGAAGTATTCGCTCCCGGACCAGGGGTGCGTTTCTGGAAAGTCCCGAAAGCTTTTCGGGCGCGTAAAGCTATGTTATGTGCGGAATGTTTAGCAGAAAATATTCGTTTAATTTTTCGTTAATTTTGAAATCTAAGCATAAAATCGTACGTTAACTACATGAACTGGGCTGGTTTGCGGGCTAACAACTTCAACGCCATTCGTTAGAAACTGAATCTAAAAAAATAGCTTTCGGGCCCGAAATGCATTCGGTAGTTTTGAGAAAAGCACGCCAGGTCCAAAGAAGAGAACGCTGAATAAAGGTTCGTTTTACAGTTAATATGGGAAGAAAATGTAGGGACCCAAACAGCTGGTGTCCGCTTAATAGAAGGTGTCCGCTTAATAGAGGGTGTCCGCTTAATATGGGGTCCGTTTAATACCGGTTTCACTGTACTACAAACAACCATGGAAAGCAGTATTTTCTCGTCTTAACACTGCCGGGGTGTTTATTTAAAACTCAGCCTCGCAGACCATGCGTTTATTTGAAACCCGGCATTTATTAAACAGGGGTAATTTTTCATCATTTTTCATGATTACAGTTATGCGTTTTCTTACTACAATCATGGACAAAAGTCGTTGAGACACTTACAATAAACAAACCTTTTTACCCAAGGCGCAAATACTCCCCTCTCCACACGTGAAACGTAGTCCCCCCTCCCCCCTTTTTCAATGTTGAAAACAAACAAACGTCAACGAAGCTTTTTGCAACATTGTTTAGGGGGGGAGGGTTGACTATTGAAAGAAAAGGTGTTTTCATTCAAATACGAAATATTAATCTCGGGTTGAAAGTGCTCTTTCTGCTAAAATGTCTCAACACTTATGTCCATGATTGTAAATTCCTTGAATTTCCTGATTTTATAGCTGAATTTATCAAAATGTTCCTAAAATCTTAATGGCAACAAGAACGAGAAGTGTCAAAAATTAAGAGTCAATAAACTGTAAGAAATTTTAACCAGCAATTCAAGTTATGTTCCTTAACCTTGAGACTTTTGTCTGTCTTTAGACGTAAACTATCCTGACTCGGATAAAGAAACGATGATCGAAGCGACGCCCGAGATGATAAAGATGACGAACTTTATATCTCGGTAAAGGAAGCGGTCCGCGTAACAATCAGTTACAAATAGCGAATTCGAATTCAAAAAAAACCGCGCCGTCCTCAAATAAACGTCGGTACCTTGAATAAACGCCTAAA
This sequence comes from Cladopsammia gracilis, assembly GCA_022457155.1. Lineage (NCBI taxonomy): Eukaryota > Metazoa > Cnidaria > Anthozoa > Scleractinia > Dendrophylliidae > Cladopsammia > Cladopsammia gracilis. The sequence goes on from JAJGOT010000583.1 coordinate 6,224, forward strand.
ACTCGACCTTGTCGACCTGGGCCTGGTTGTTCGAAAGTCGGTTTAGGCCTAAAGCCCCGGCTACACGTTCTGACATTGTCATATAACATTTGTCGGTCTATCAATGTTAGAACGTGTAGCCGGCATGTTAGGTGATGTTTGACTAACATTTTTTGTTAGACGAATGTTTGATCGAAATCAAAACGTTCTTCTAACAAAAGATGTTAGACAAACATCATCTAACATGCCGGCTACACGTTCTAACATTGTCATATAACATTTGTTGGTCTATCAATGTTAGAACGTGTAGCCGGCATGTTTGGTGATGTTTGACTAACATTTTTTGTTAGAAGAACGTTTTGATCGAAATCAAAACATTCGTCTAACAAAAAATGTTAGTCAATTAACATCACCTAACATGCCGGCTACACGTTCTAACATTGACAGACCAACAAATGTTATATGACAATGTTAGAACGTGTAGCCGGGGCTTAACCCAGGATTAAAACTTAACCGAGGATTTAATTTCTCATGTTAGAAGTGTTTTCAAAACTTATTTTTAAGCTACACGTGAAGACAAGTCAAAGTCGAAACTAAAGGGCGAAAATACTTTTGAAAAATCTCCTTTGATTTTAAAGTATTTAACTAGCCTGTTCCAGGTTCCGAGATAGTGGGCAACGCGCGAAGAAAAAAAAATGGGAAAAAAAAAACGCGGGAGAACTGGGGTCCCCAGTTTCCCAGTGGTTTATTCCTTTTTTTTTACTTCGCACGTTCCCCACTATCTCAGAGCCTGGAACAGGATAGTATTTAGTAACTGGAATCGAAATTGACGCTAACCCTCGATTAGCTTAATCGCGCTTTGAACAATAACCCGGTCCTGGAGTTAATTTGAACCCGACGTTTAATCGAGAAAATACGGTGACTCAATGGCTTTCACCTGATAAGCTTCTGCTTTCACTTGATATTGTTCGAATGTGTTTTTAAATGTACACCTCGAGTGAAGTCTAATTTGTTCGACAAGACCCAAAAGGAAGAGGCCCGCGATAATACCCCGTGGTCATAGTTTTTCTTTCGTTGTACGGTCTTATCAGCTCAGCGAGCCCTCTCTGGTTCAAGAGTCGACAAGAGCTGGAGTTGCAAAGCCTCGCTCGTTCAACTCGTGCGTAAATACCGTACGCCCGCATCTTGCCCATGAAGAAATCTATATGTACAGCATACAAACAGCCGTATGTACAGTAAAGTACTGCCCAGTAGCATTCATTTGAATGGTCACAGACTCAAAAGTTAGAACTACCTTGTACAGCATAATAAACAGTACCACAGGAAAGTACTGCTCAATAGCTTTCATTTGAATGGTCACACTTTAGGATTTCATCCACAGACTCAAAAGTTAGAACCACCTTGTACAGCATAATAAACAGTACCACAGGAAAGTACTGCTCAGTAGCTTTCATTTAAATAGTCACACTTTAGGATTTCATACACAGACTCAAAAGTTAGAACCACCTTGTATAGCATAATAAACACTGAGTACCACAGGAAAGTACTGCTCAATAGCTTTTATTTGAATGGTCACACTTTAGGATTTCATCCACAGACTCAAAAGTTAGAACCACCTTGTACAGCATAATAAACAGTACCACAGGAATGTACTGCTCAATAGCTTTTATTTGAATGGTCACATCATTTTACGATTTAAGAGTTGAAACAACTTAACTGTGACTTTTGGAGTTGCTCACAGTGGAAACAGTTTGAAGCAATGATTGTGTGCTCGAAGGATACAAAATCAAATATAGTCGAACCTCTCCTTACGGACACCTCTCTATTACGGAAAGTTTCCTATGTCCCGACAAAATTCTCACATATTTTCTTTAAAAAAACCTCTATAATACGGACCCTCTCGAATACGGACAACGGACACTAAATCTTGGCCCCAGAGAGCAAATTCATATAAACTTAACCTCTTTCAAGTTACGGACACAGCTCCGGTGATCAGGTGATGGTAGTTTGAGTAAGTAATACAATTTCCTGTTTGTGGTTACAAACATATATCGAAAGACGTTTTCAGAATTGTACTTTATATTACTTTTTCATATGCAGCATTGCGTTGTAGTTAGTTTCGTTTTAAAACAGTGTGTAGCTGAGAATTATACAATATAGCACACTACTGTCTCAATGCTGCATATTAATCAATTTAGATGCCGTTAAAAGACGAGTGTGGGCCTGTGTTTAGTTACTGAACAAAAACTGTCAGTGGAGTCTTAAAAGTGACGTCATTGTGGTGACCTCTATAATACGGACACCTCTCAAATACGGACACTTTGCTCTGTCCCTTCGGTATCCGTTTTAGAGAGGTTCAAATGTATAGTAAACTATGTCTAAACCGGACATCTTCAAGACCAGCTTCAGCTGTCCATCTCAGAGAGGTGTCTGCCCTATAGAGAGCATAGCTACAGACGAACAAATAACAGCCAATAACAGAACAATGTTCGTCTTGAGGTGTCCGCCTTACAGGAGTGTTACTACCTGTACGCACGTGCGCACGTGGGTACCTGAAAAAGTCGAAAAAAAAAGAGAAAAATTTGTGACATGAGGGTGGGGGAGGGGGAGGTAGGGGGGTGTTTGAAAATTGATTGTGCGTACCTCTAAAAAAGTCCTGGCTACGCCCCTGATAACAGCTTATTGTATCCGGCCTCATAATAAGATATCATACATTCCCTCTCTAAAGGACGCCTGAGCAACACGAGAAAATAGTCAACCTTGATATTTAATCCTCTTACGGTACAAAAAAATTTGAAAGCGTCTCTAGTTGGTTACAAAAGAGCGATGAATAGACTACACTGACTTGAATCTGAACCGTGTTACGCCATGCACAAATGTGGAGTTTTGTTCCTAACTGATTTCTCAGTCGTCTCTTTCGCGTTTTGTGCGATCCACAGGGTGCCGGCTTACAGGGGCTATGTCAATATTTTTTGTGTTAATTTAAAAAGCCAAAACACATCTTGATTTCAGTGAAAACCCAAACGAATAATGGTCCAGTTTTGTTTAAAATTATTCTACTTGTGCTCTAAAAGTAAAAACAAGTGTTTTGGGCTGCAGATGGCCAGGATGGAAATGGATTGCATCTTGCAAAGATTGTCTTGAAAAACTCGCCAAAACTCTGATTATGGTCTATTTTCTCTTCGAGAATTCACTTGATATCTCAGTTCCTCTTTGTGTTCTATAAGCATCACGTGTACGACAAAGGTACTTAGTTTCAATTTGGGGCAGTTTGACCCAAAAACCTTAAAATCACCATGACATAGCTCCTTTAAAAATAGCATTATTTGAGCTATGGCCATACAAACGGGAACGATAACTTGCGAGGCCATTTGTCCACCCAAACTCAAGTAAACGCAAATGAGCACAAGTTGTTTACCGTTTGGTATGATCGCGTTCACAAGGCTGCAATGAAATGGGTTTTTTAATAACTTGAGAACAACTTGCTTATTCTTTCGAGCACGTTTGGCCACACAACGCAAGTTTGTCCGCAAGTTAAAATATTAAAAAAAGTTTTAAAAACTTGTGTTTGGGGTGCGTTTTTCGAAATTCCCGAAAACGTTTCGGACCCGACAAGTTGTGTTACAAGCAGAATGCTTACTAATAAAGGCTGATTCGGTTTTTGTTGATTTTGAAGGCTAAGCAATCTGATAAATCTTTAGTTTACTGCACAACTTTAGCTGATTTGTGGGTTCAAAACTTCAACGCCATTCGTTAGAAACTACATGTTAAAAAATAGTTTTCGGGCCCAAAAAATTCTCCGGGAGATTCGAGAAACGCACGCCAGGGCCTTTAGCATTGAAACATCAAATCGTGAATTTTGTCCTCACCTATACCACATGGTTTGTGAATAAACCTAACCACTGATGTAACAATTTAATCTTAAGGTGGCTCCCAACAGTTTTAAATTTTCGAAAATTTAAGGTGGCTCTGAACCCCATGTACAGAATTTTTTAAAACTTTGCCAAAAGTTACATCTTATCCCGCTGATCAAAATTCGACAATAAAAAATGGGGTTCTCCGAGTCATTTTTGAGTTATTAACACTTAAATCTAAAATTAAGGGTGTTTTCAGCACGTTATACTGTTGCTATAGTAACATATTGTGTCGCAAAAATGATAACAACGTGTTCACCAATCATTAGGCATTCGTTTGATATCATGATTGTAGCATCAACTGATAAAGAGTGGTTATAATGACCCATCAAAATCTCAGTCTTGGAAAGTGCTGGAAACTGTTGGGAGCCACCTTAAATTAAATTAAATTTTTCGCAACAGGAATTATACTATCCTTATTAAATTATAATCACAAAATAAATGTTTAAAAGCTAAGAACATCTATTCTCATTTAACTGTGAAAGTGTTCATTATATAAGTAATGTCACTGAGCATGTCAACAGTTTCATATCCAAAAATACCCTTTCTTGAGCTATAGCATAACATCAATAAAATTATTTTAGAAAACTCTGGCCTTCCTGTTCGAATTTTTCTTTTATTTTGTCGATAAGGGCACGTTAACCCAGTTCCGTCAGCTTACAATCTTTTCGGACTCACTGATTTGTTCACGTCACAAAACTGATGTTGGAGAGTCGAAAAATTGGGGGGGGGGGGGGAGGTGATGATCCATTTAAATTCGGTTCATATTTTATCTCTTCTTCACTCCAAACGCAGGGTTCAGTATTCCAACTCAACACCAAAGCTCAGAATATACGGCTATATACGTCGATGCTTTATCATTACAGTCAAACCTCCAAGTGCGCCGGACCACCTCTCGTAAGCGATCACCTCTCGTAAGCGACTAATTCTCTTAAGCGACCACCTCTCCTAAGCGACCACTTTTCTAAAATGCCAAAACTGGTTCCAGTCAAATCACTAGTCAAAACCTATCGCAAGCGACCGCTTCTCGTAAGACACCACCTCTCCTAACCGACCACTTCTTGTAAGAGACCACTTCTCGTAAGGAACCACCTCTCCTATGCGACCAATTCTCGTAAAGGATCAACTCTCCAAAGCGACCACTTCTCGTAAGCGACCGACCACCTCTCCTAAACGACCACTCTTCCAAAATACCAAATTTGTTCCAGTCAAATCACTATAGTCCAAACCTCTCGTAATATAAGCGACCGCGACCACTTTCAACGCTGGTGACATTAATTTTTCTTACTATTGTTTTTAACCTCTTGTAAGCGACCGCTGTCCATATTTCAATGTCACTGCAGACGCAAATTGAATAATACAACGAAAATTTTGTCTCTTGCATGTCAAAACCGCAATATGATAAAATAATTTGCTCTGGTAGGTCTTAACGTAGTCTCCTACGCAGCCGTTATTAGAGCTCGTCACGGGGGAGGAGCGTTGCGTGACGAGTCCTAATAACGGCTGCGTAGGAGACTAGTCTAATGAGGGATGGATCATTAGAAAAGTGATGGGTGGGGGGGGGGGGGGGGGGGGGCAAAAGCAAAAAAAAAAATTTCCCAGTAAATTATTAAGGAAAAAAAATTCCCACGCATTATCGCAAAAAAAAAAAATCTGCCCAAGGACAATTAAAAAATAAACTATTAAAAAAATATATTCCAGCCATCGAGTGAAAAAAAAAAAAGATTTCCACCTTAGGTGGACAAAAAAAAATTTCTTGCCTCTCCCAAAGTTCCCACCCCCCCCCCCCCCCCCATCACTTTTCTAATGGTCCATCCCTAACGCGTTCCAAACTAAAATGTGGCATTACAATTTAGACAAATTCAGAGTAAAAACTAAGGTACACTACAAAAATGACTTATCATTTACAGATAAATTATCAATCTACCTCGGAAAATGGTTTTTGCACGTGGTTTTACAACCTCTTCGGAAATCAGTGGAAAATTGGCCAAAGTTAAAATGTGAATTTTTTTTCGGAAAAGCCATTTCACCACTTTTTTAGTTGGATAATTTTTAACGTTTGCTCTAAACGTAATATCATGCTAAAACTGATAGGAGAGTTTTCTCTGTTTGTAAGGAGGCACAAAATTCTTTCGAGCGAATTTATGATCCTGACAGTTCAGAAATTCTGACCCACCCTCCCCCTCCCCCCGTCAATTACGAACAAAAACAGGTATATACATCTTATTCTAAAAGGATTCAGAAATTCTGATCCACCCGTAAATTAACAGAACAAAAACAGCTATATACATCTATTTCTTAAAAATTCAGAAATTCTGATCCCCCCGTCAGTTAAGCGAACAAAAACAGCTATATTAATGTAATTCTTAAAGGATTAGAATTTCTGAATTTTTATGAATAAGATGTATTATATAGCTGTTTTGTTCGGTTAACTGACTGGGGGATCAGAATTTCTGAAATTTTAAGAATTAGACTGTATTTAGCTGTTTTTGTTCGATTAACTGACGGGGGGATCAGAATTTCTGATTTTTTTTTTTTTGTAGTAGCTGTGTTTGTTCGATTTGTTAATGGGGGATCAGAATTTCTGAATTTTTACCAGATTTGTAACATATAAGGAGGGAAGAGGTACAGTGAATAAAATAATAAACTTTAACTGAATCAGAAAAATTGTTGTTTTGTTTCTCATGAAGTTGACGGAAGCCTCATTTTTCTCCGTCCAATTAGCCAGTGTCTTTCGGAATGCCAAACTTATTTAGTAAGTAATTAATGGTAATTTTACACCGATTTTGTCTAAATCGTAATACCACATTTTAGTTTGTAACGCGTTTCTTATATGTGCTTTGTAAATTGACGTCACCACAGCTATATGTCAATCAATCAATATCAATATTCAATAGATTCAAAGTTAAGGAAAAATCAAAGTAAAAAGCAAGGCTGATACTACGTCAGTAGAAAATATAATGCAACAACGACATGATAGAGCCCAAACTGAAAGTCAAAATACAATCGTGGACAGCTGTTTCGACCTGGTTGGGTCTCCGCGTCAGCACGGTGTAGCAGCAAAAAGATCAAAAAAGTAGCGCGAACGCCATTTCTCTACCAAATCGCACGTGGTGATGACCACAGATGTGTGCTGACCTTTAGGAAGCGACCACCTCCCGTAAGCGCTCCCTTGGCTTTGCATTTTGAGTGGTTGCTTACGCGCAGTTAGTTCGACTATATATTCGAGAGGAAATCAGCATTCCCGTTTATTATTTATTTGAGCTTATGAACTTGCTGGCTAACACTTTTACATCATTTGCCAACTTTTTTAATGTTAAGACGTGGCTTTACAAAAACGCAATCTAAACCGAGTCTGAACAGAGTCTAAACAGTGTAAAAATATCACTGATCAAGCACAAATTGAAAGAAAGAACCCTTACTTACTATACTTAATCCTAGAGCCACATTAAATGCAGCTCTTATAGCGGTTTTCGAATGAGTGTCGAAAGTGATTTCGTGATTGCTTTGGTTTTGCAATGCTACGCTTTTCAGAAGTAAAATTTTCCCGCGCTTTGGTGCCGGCTACATGTATTTCTTCGAGTTCTGATTGGTTCATTAGATTGTCTGCCTCTGTTGTGATTGGTCAGAGTAATCAGTACTTTGGTTTTGGTTTACACTCAATAGAAAACTGCTTTAATGGTACCCGATAAATCAGCGATAAGTGCAGAACAAATTAAAATTCCCCCATCATATAACAAAGTACTAAATCTTATAAACCCTGACTAAATTATTAGTTCAAATCTTTTTCCTTCGTTTCTGCAGTTCAGTTACACAAGCTAGTTATCACTGTTAATATTTCATGTCCTTACTTTTATCTATTTCATTACCTTTCAAAGCTATTTCTTCTACAAGAACTGTGTTTTCGTAGACCATAACACAGGTTTCGCTGGGTACCGGAGGTTTCGCGCGCATCCTTTCTTGGAGCGGTTGACCAAAGATCCTTGGCAAGAAATACTCTGGCACCCAGAGATGTATCATTTAGGTCGCTCACAACTCCCGCTTTAGTCGTTGGGAAAAAGTTAGTCTGTGTGAATTTGTAGATATAGCTGCTAATATACTATCGCACCACACAACTCAAACATTTACTAAAATTACTTGTTCAGAAGAACGGGTTCCACTTTGAGAAGAGTTGGTGCCGCGCCTGACATTGTAAGCAGCGATATTCTGGAGCGTAATTTAAATTTGTATGTCCCCCTTTGCGTCTCTCCAGTTTTTTCTCGCTCTCAATCTTTCTTTCGCCCTTTCTTTTTACCCTATTCCATTCAGAAGACCTGTTCACAGGCAATGAAAACTGTAGTAAAATCATTCAGACGTTTCGGAGATAACTCCTTCATCAGCGTTTTACGTCTTACTGGGGTAATAAGCTCCTGCTATTTTTACTACAGTTTTCAGCATTAGTTACATACAAATTTCAATTATGCATTATTTTATTTGAGTGATATGCAGCAAAACCATTTTCTATGCTAGCAATATTCTGGTGCTCGGAGGACCCCTTCATCACTGAGATTGTGGGCGAACAACCCCATCATGCACCTTCAGCGTTAAGCCCGAGGTAACGAGGGGGATGGGAGGGGGGTGGGGGGAGGGGTTGGTAGGGGGGTGGGGAGAGGGGGAGGGACTCCACCCTTGGAAATATTACTGGTCAAATTTCAGTACGGCATACATTTCTCTCGTTAAAGGTGGGTTACTCCCTAAGCTAATGATAAAGGTATAAGGCATTAGCCGTTTTGGTCTTAACTTGATTAAAGCATTTTCATCTGAAATTGAGGATACTTTGCATTGCAAAAATATGGCAAAAAGGGTTTTAAGATGAGGTCTGAAATTAGGTAAATTTTTACTTGAGAATGGATAACGTTTTTAGGAAGAGGGCCCATGTTTTGTAGGTGTAACTCTCTCGTGACATTTCTTCATGATCAGGAGAGCACGATGTTCAGAGAGAAGTAACATAAGCCGACTACAAAAAAAGATAAATTTAGGCATATCTTAGACACTCCGGATTGCGAATGACAAGTATAAGGCTGTTCCTTTAACATCTTCTCATAGAACTCATTCCAGAATGCCATCTTCGTTGGATGGAAGTTGACGGCCATTTCGGGCTTCGAGTGGATGAGAAGATAAGCCTTGTGACTCGAGTTAAATCCTTCCCATAGCACACCGCGGACCCGCTGCGGCGTAGGGTTTCCATATTTGGCAAAGTTTGTGAACAGTGTTACCACCATGTCGCTTACGTTGCGATCAATATCGTCATAATGTTGAAGGACAGTCAGGTTTATTAACGGAAAACCGAATTGATACGGAGTGTCATCCTTATGCGCGGTTCCTTTCCAAAGGGGGCTTGGATTGAGCATGGAACGATGGTCAAATTCGTACATGTACACAGGGGCGTTTCTGCTGTGAAGGACCAAGTCTTTGTGAGTAGGAGCTGTCATTGTAAAGTCGCCCACTTCATCGGAAATCCCCCATTTCACCTTGATGTGATCTTGCTTGTCTTCCCATGGCATGTACAATAATTCTATCGTGTCAAGAATGGGTTTAGGAAGATTGTCGTCTAACACTTGCCCGTATTTGTTGCCAATGTTGGAAAATATTATGCCAGTGTAAGAACGGAAATTTTCTGGTGTTACTTGGGCGATGACACCAGGGAAAAAATATGACCCCTCACGGCTCGTGAACCCAGCCATGTAAGGAACATTATGGAAATTGCCAGCATTTCTTAGGTTTGTGGGTGTGTCAAGCAAGAAGACGCTATCAACTATAGGTCTCCACACGTTAACTTCGTTCACTGGAAATTTCCGCGCGTCAACTGAGCGCAGACACTTGATCATTTGACCGTTGTTATCTTCTGAGCAGCCAAGCTGTTTTGCAACATTCCTGCTATGACTTGCCACTTCTATTGATGAGCCAATAGCAAATGGAGAGAGATCGACTCCGCTTATGGAAATAGCACGGTGGAAAAGTCCCTTGGATAGCGGGGATAACAGCTGCAGGCCAACGCTTGACCCCCCGGCACTCTCACCAAATATGGTCACCATAGAAGAATTTCCTCCAAAGTCTTCGATGTTCTTCTGAACCCACTTCAAAGCCTCGATCTGATCCAGCATCCCATAATTGCCCGGGGCCTCAGAGTCTCCAGTGGTGACAAATCCTAACGCACCCAGGCGGTACTGGATCGTGACCAGCACGACACCCCACAGGGGGATCACATCCCCGGGGCTTACCGCCGGGGTTCCGGCATCGTATCCTCCCCCGTGAATGTACACCATGACGGGGTAGAGTTCGTTTGAACCCGCATTTTGATTCGGCGCGTACACGTTTAAATACAAACAGTCTTCGCTTTGCGGAAGGGAAAAGTTAGGCCAGAAAAAATCGTTATACTCAGGATCTTGGATGCAGATGCTCCTAAAATATGAGGCGTTATAAACGTCAGGTTTCCAAGCGGTAGGTTGCTGTGGTGGTTGAAATCGTAGCTCTCCAGTTGGCGGCGCCGCGTAAGGGATCCCTAGAAATTTGTTCACGGCTTTTATAGGCTTATCGATGGACGGAAAACGGCGAACTACTCCTTGTAATGATCCATATCTTGTAGTAACTTTAACATCTTCACCATCAGATAAGACACAGCAAAGTTCAATGAATATTAAGAGATAAGTCGTGACAATGATCTTCAAGAATTCCATCGTTGTCGAATTGTTATCTTCACTGGCCCCCGTTCACGCTGTCTATTGACGCAAAGGAATGGCAATGAATTAGATTACCGTCTCTTGCACTTAATTAACAGATTGAAACCACAGACCAATAAACTGCAAGTCACTCAATCGTTCGAGTGTTACGTTCTTCTATAAATCAATCCATCGACAGGTTGTTTCAGTTTGGCTTCAGCTCAGCGTCGATCTTAATCAACTAATGGATTCAGATGTGTGTATGCAGGCAGTGAATTTCATGACCTGACCCTTATCATTACTACTGATAGAACGTTGTCAGTAGTTTATTTAAGAAAGTTGAGGACTTAATGGCTGCAATATAAACAATGAGCACTTTGATAACAGAACCTCATCTCCTATGAATAACGTATTGTTCAGGAATAAATGAAAAAGCTATTAGGGTGTAATTGCATTCAATCGAGTATGACGCCCCGAGGCTTGTAGCAACAACGAAGCTTGGCTGTGTTCCTAATCACATGCTTTTGTTCTATTGGTTTAAAAAGTAGTTGTTAAGAGAAACTCGAAGAGCTATATAGAAGTAGGTGGCCTGTTGTGTGTATTTTGTTTAGAAAGATGACGAACTTCAGACATTTGGAAAAGTAAATTAAAGTTTCCGCCCACGTGAGAAACGGGGGAGGTTGTAAACACACCGTTTAAGTGTTTCGGGGTAATGCCGGGTTTGTCATTTTTTTTTTGGCGCAAAAAGCTCCCAAAATCAACATTCAATGACATATCCCAAACATCATTCTATATAATGTGGAAAAACAATCACCGACTATCGTATAAGTGCTGAAGAGCTTTCAATTTAATGGCAACACGTGCACCGACTCAAACGGTACAACTACATTAAACTTATTGCATTCTCAGATCACCAACACAGTATTAAAAAATCGTGTACCATTTGACTCATTTGGAAGGGAACGGATATTCAAAACCAATTAATGGAGAACTAATGAATTAACAAGCAATCAGCCTCCTTGTTCCGAGAATTCCATTTTGTCATATCGTTTAGGCCCTATGTTTTTTTACCCGATAGCTTTTCTTCAATAAGGTGTATATTGAAACGATAACAATAGGAACATTTCTCCCCTCGGCCTCCCTTATCACTTTCTCCCTTCCCCCGTCAGCAGACAGCTTTAAAAAAATCATTCAAAGACTTGATGGGAGGCTCAGTGCATAATTAGGATTCCGAGGTGTGCTTGTCACATAAAACGTTTTAGATTGCACTGTAATTGAATTTTCAGGATATTGCATATAAGGCTATCACTTAACTCTGATAGCTTTTGATAATGCTGATTGCTGGGTATTGCTGATTGTTCACGCGATGGATTTAAGTGAAATGTTGTTGTTATTACATTGAGATACAATCGATTGAAACCATTGCTGCAGTTATCAGCTGTTTTTCCTATGGACTTTCTAAAAAGAAATTATTTTAACTGTTCCGCTCGACCTGTGACCTTAAAATGCGTTAAGCATATCACTTTTTATTCAACCTTCTCTCTTAATTGATTCTATATTTCAGCACCCTTCAACTAATAGACCATGACATAAAATGTATCATTAAAAAGTCTATAGACAGCCCCAGAGCCCGGGGGAAGGGGTGGGGGGTAGGACTCCTTGGAACATTTGGTGGGGGTGTGTGTTGAAGCCACAAATGTATAATTGACCACAATGTAATAAAGCCCTCAAATGTAATAAGGACTGACCACAAATGTAATAAAGCCCTCAAATGTAATACAAATTGACCACAAATGTAATAATGGATTTTACCGTGCATTCTTCAGTTTGCAGAACAGGGTTACCAACCCTAAGTTGTGAGGACCAGGATTTCGCCAGTCATTCATTATTTTTCTCGGACAACCAAACTTGGACCCGGGACTTGGACGTCATCTGTCATTCATATTTGTGGTTAATCCTTATTACATTTGAGGGCTTTATTGCATTTGTGGTCATTTATTACATTTGTGGCTTCAACATTAATACTTGTTTGCTGCTGAAATTGTTAGTTCAAGCTTCTGATTGCATGCATTACCGTATGTGGGACTCGTATCATTTGTGTGCGCATGCTTTTACCAAGAGGAGGGCGATTTGAACAATTAAACTTTGAACTTTATATAAATTACTTTTAAGTGGCATACCCTTCGGTCGCACTAAGTTTTCTCTCTGTGAGTTGATTGTCACGAAACCTGTTGTATACCGGTATCCTGTCTATGTGTGTAGTTTATACTGTTTCATATAGAGGTACTGCCATTGGGTGATGTTACAGAGATTTTATTTGCCTCTGAAATGGTACAGTAGCCAGCTGAAAGTAGTACGCAGTTTATTTGACAAAAATTTTACAAAGTCTGGTTGTGAGGCGCTCTTCAGTATTGTAGCTGTTACTTCGGGATTGAACACGTGACCGATATAGTCACATGAGGTGAAAGACACGTGATGTTTTTCTTACGCCAGAGACAGCTCTGTCAGAGTTTAGTGGCAAGGTGATGTAACTACCTATTTCCGGGTTGATCATGTGGTCGATGACGTGGTATACCGCTTAGACCTAAGTGAACTGAAATGAAATGACAAGAGTCGACAAGAGGCTAGCATAAATAATTGCTTACGTTCGTTCAGGTTGTGAAATGTGAATAAACATTTCTTTTAACTTGACAGCTATTCACTCCGACCATTACTTCGTTTACATTTTATAACCGGGCTTGGTTCCGTACTAAAAATTGTTTAGTTGAGATAATAGCAACTTCAGGTTTGGTCACGTGAATGACAGATGGCGTCCAACACACTACATAGACAACTTCAGTTTGTCCAAGTTTGGTTCTCCGAGAGAAAAATATGCATGACTGGCGAAATCCTGGTCCTCACAACTTAGGGCTGGTAACCCTGTTGTGCAAACTGAAGAACGCACGGTAAAATCCATTATTACATTTGTGGTCAATTCGTATTACATTTGAAGGCTTTATTACAGTTTGTGGCCAATTATTACATTTGTGGCTTCAACAGTGTGTCGCCTGGTTCTCTAAATCCTGATCCTTTATCAGACGACAAAGCGCCATTTTCCATACAAGTTCTTAGACCTGGCTGCGTTCATATGCTCGCTTGGTTCCCTTCACGTAAAAACTAGTAGACCCAATTTCAGACCAGAATTGTCAAAATCTATACCCGTTTTCAAACCAAAACGGCTCAAATACCATACCCTTTGGGCATAGTTAGTAGAGGGGACCTCTACTAACTATGCTTTGGGGCAGCACATACCTGGGGGGGGGGGGGGGGGGGACACAGAATGTGGAATGATGATGACTAGTCTCCGTCAATAACGTCTTACCTCGAATATGCAAGCGCTAAAATATTCTTCTCATATTGATATATAACTAAAGCTGACAGTCTGGTGAGAGTACATGCACTGCTAACACAAGCAAATTATCAGCGTCAAACTACAGTAAACGATGACATCTATCGCAGCACGTTACATTTCGTGTTTAAACGTAAAAGCAGACATTATGGTCAGACATAATGTCATTTATGTCGGGGCAAGTTGTACACGTGATAATCCGTTGGGGCGGTGTGCACCAGGTACGGTGAGTCCATTAAATCTAGCCAATGAGGTTAGAGGGCGGTGTCAATAAGTCAGACAAGGGCTGTTACATTGCTGTATCCATCTGTAACATGGTTTTACGAGCTATTATCCTCGCGGGCGTTCAATGATTGTACAGACATGGGCTGTGGTTATTGCCGTTCACAACTTTGGTTTATAATATTTTAACATATTTTTATGCCTCCCGGTTTACACGCGAGCTTTGCTTTCTTGTGGGGCTTCAGCCACAGTGGTGTGGCTTGTGGCGGATTTTTGTCGCCCCGTTTTTATTCAAGAGCTTAAGCTGTTTTAGTATTAACGCTGTGTTGAAAATTTTAGCTCATTGATTCCAATTAAACCTGCCACAAACGTGGCCAGATTTATCCAACACAGTTGTTTACTTTCTGGGTTTATCGTTCGTCGGCAAACTACCGAGAATGTAAAGCAGAGCTCGATATAAAATGCATCCAAATCTATCCATAAAAAAGCAAGGTCATTACATGCTGAAAGTCCAAAGAAAAAATACAGCAATCGAAGTCATTTTAGTCAAATACAGAACTTCAACAAAACCATTAACTGAGTACATTACATCATTAAGTCGGATAGTCTTTAGTTAACAGAATATTGGATAAAATGAAATTACTTGCACTGCTTACAAAAGCAAAAGATCGACGTAAAACTACAGTAATTATAATATTTATTTCATCGCGCTAGATTCACTAAAAAAACAAGGTCATAACCACGGGGAGGAGTACTCCCTACAATGGGCTATACGGGGATGCTCCGCCCGAAAGGGGTACCTTTTTTAGGCCGGAGGTATATGAAAGGGTAGGGATTTCACGAGTTAAAGTATATGAATGGGTAGGGATTTCACGAAGAATAGGAAACGACAGGGAAAACACGAGTTGAAGTATAAAAAGTGTAGGGAAAACTGCCATTTAAGTATTATAAAAGGGCCTTTCAAAATATATTAAACAGATGCACGTAAAGGCTATATGAAAGGGATACCATTTTCAATGAAAGGTATATAAAAGGGGTACCATTTTCAATGAAAGGTATATGGAAGGGGTACCTTTTCTGACAAAAACGGCATATGAAAGCGTAAGGGTTCGGACTTCGGGGGGGGGGGAGCACGTCCCCGTACAAAACTTTGTTGAGTACCCCCCCCCCCCAGGGGGGTCATAACATGCTGAAATGGTCCTGAGAAAAAGAAAGCACAGCAAAGTCATTATAATAAGTAAAATTCAGAACACCAACAAAACCATTACAAGTATAGTCTGACTGAACGTTCCCATGGTAACAACCTTGTTAGCACCACTGACCACCTCTTTCTTAGTATCAATCTTCACTTTTTCCAATTAAGGATATTTCTAGAAAGCCATTCGGCGAGGATAAAATGACGCCGCCATCTTGGGATTGCTGTTAACTCGCAGGTAAGCTCTGTGACTCGAGTTGTATCTCTCCCACGTAACACCGCTGATTGAAGGATCGCCGGACCAGGCGAAGTTTGCCTACATGGCCATGACAAACGAATTGACATTTCTGTCTGCCGTGCTATAAGCGGCAAAAAATTCGGGAGCAGAGGGATTCCAAATTCAAAGGGAACGTTTTCAGCATGAACCACACCCATCCATTTGGCACCAAGGCTATTCTTTGCCCGATGAGGGAATTCGTACAATTAGCCAATCTGCGGGTGTGTCAACCCTTGCAATGACAACTAGTTCAAGCATCTTGTCAATCTCTTGTTTATAAAGCTCCCGTAGGTGGACTGGTGCCGACCGTGGTGGGTGAATGACAGGTTGTGCCCCAGGCGCGGGCTCAAGGGTTATGTGGTATGGTTTTATGTGGAATTCTCCCAACCCTTCAAAGTAGTCTCGGTAGTCACTGAGGAGCTTCTCTTTGGTGAGCGCGGGTGTGTGGTTTGCCACAAGCTGGTTGCTGGGTGGGGGTTCAGTTGCTTCTTGGCTTTCCAGTGCCCATGTCAGGTTTCAGTTAAATTTTGATAAGTTCCAAGTCACTGAAAGTTTTGCATCCTAGCATTGCTGGACTAGCAACTTCAGTAACTTCAAACGCAACTGCCCTCATGTCTCCTCTGTGATGTAAATACAACTGACAAGAGCCAAGGTTCCTGATATCGTGTCCTCCATATGTGGTAATTTTGCACTGTGGTGGACCGAGTTGCCTTTGTTTGGGGTCTGTTACTATCTTCTCATAGTCCTGCTTAGAGATTACATTCATCTCTGCACCTGTGTCAATTTTGCATACCATTGGTGGTGTGCCTGTGGTATGGCTTTGCAGTTAGCTTGCGTGTTTTCGGACTGGCGTGTTTTCGGACTTTCGAATCTCGCTTCTGAGAACCATGTTTTACTTGCACGGGTTTATTTCACGATGACAACATGGCGGCCGAGCTTGTAACAGCCTTACAAGCACATGGGAAGTCACGTGATACTGTGACACGTTACAGTTCTGGTCATGAACCATTTCTTCACTGAGCAGACTGAGTTCAACAAAACTTGCACACAACAGCCCGTGATGCGAAGAAAAAGTACAAACTTGCTGGTTTTAGTTCCTACAGCCGCATAGTAAGATTTTTCAGTTGTAATCCGCTTCAAACAATGTTTAGGAACACTTTCAAGGAAGCATAAAGCATATGCCATATTTCAAAGCCAATTCTTAGAAGACATTTTCAGAAAAATTGTGCTTTGTTTGTTTTTTCCAGATCAAGCGGTTTGAACAGCTTTGCCAAGGTAAACTTTCATTCAGCTCCGCCAAGGTGAACTACGATACGCGGCAATAATTTTCGCGCCTTTTTTTCGTTCACTCATGCGATCAATATTTTTTCTTTTCCTTTCGCTATGGTTATAAAAGAACTGGTTCATGCTTTTAGCTTTGCATCTATCGAGTTATGGATGCACTTGGGAAGTTTGGAACTTCCCGCCTGCATCCATAACTCGACAGACGCACGCTAAGCATGAACCAATTCTAAAATGACAAACTGGTCCACGATGAAAAGAAGCATTCTGATTGGTTCCCTTAGCGGTCGGAATTTTGCAACACGGACCGCTAAGATGGACAGCTCCAAACTTATTTCGCTGAATTCCTTTTATGATACAATGAACAAATGAAAACTGTTTTCTATTAAGTAGAAACATTTTCCTCGCGTTTTGAGGACAATTTTGGCTAAACTTCAGTTACAAAGTGGATTGATAAATGCAAGAATACGCTTAACTTTGGCGCGTGCGCGTTAGCCGAGAATGGTTGCACTAATTTATCGCAAATTTTTAAAAACGCCATTAATTGATTAATTGAATTAGCATGTTCCGTCCGTATTGGGAAATAATTTTCCCTTTTTTCCTCTTTTTTTTTTTTTTTTGCAGGTTCAAGGACCGAGCGTTCAACTCTAGTGATTGAATTTAAAAAGCGTTTCCAGAAAAAAAGGTACAGTTTCCCTAAATCTATGCGCGAGCTCACAATTTGAATAATTTAAGGTGATGTTACACGGCACAATGGCCCTTATCGTAGATGAGTACGCCACGCCATAATATCAGCGGTTTCTCGCTTTCTAGACCCTATAGTCTCGTTTTGATGTTTACGCTCATCATCGTCACAAACGAGACTATAGGGTCAAGAAAGCGAGAAACCGCCGATATGTTGGCGTGGCGTACTCATCTACGATAAGGGCCATTCGCAACCCACGACGGTGTTTAGCGCAACAATGTTGCGCTAAAAGTTGACGCCGTGTAACATGGGCGCGCGGACGATTTTCTTCGAAATTTTTGCGTTGCGAGTTTTTGAATCAGCTTCAATCATTTTACCCTAATATACCAAATCAGCAGTTTTCCAATCAAATTGGCACGCGCGATAAGTAACTGTTAATACGTGGGAAATGTTCACGCAGTAACACATCACGCAATTGGTTTTACTTTGTGTTATTCTACTTCCACAAAACTGAATTTATTACGTACATACTTTTTTATTTGCTGTTTATTTTATAAGCATTGCATTATGAAAAAGAAAATACATATGTTTATTGTAATACGTAAGCTACAAACAACTTTTCTCAACTAATAGTAATCATTATGTCGGAAAGTCTTTTACAAAATATTGCCGAAAATGAAAGTACTTGTGCTGCTTAAAAAAGCAAAAGGCTTAAATAAAACGACAGTTATCATAATATTTATTTCATCATGTTCGATAACACGGTATAAAATGCATCTAAAACTGATCCCCTAAGAAAGCAGGATCATTAGAACATGTTAAATAGGCAGAGAAAAGAAAACACAGCGAAGTCATTTTAGTTCAATTCAGAACATCAATAAAATCATTACAAGTATAATCTGAATGAACGTTCCCATGGTAACAACCTTGCTAGCACCGCTGACCACCCCTTTCTTAGTATCAAACCTCACTTGTTCCAATTTAGGATGGTAATTATTCCAGAAAGCCATTCGGCGAGGATAAAATGACGCCGCCATCTTGGGGTTGGTGTCAACTCGCAGGTAAGCTCTGTGAGTCGAGTTGTATCTCTCCCACGTAACACCGCTGACTGTTGGATCGCCGGACCTAGCGAAGTTTGCGTACATGGCCATGACAAACGAACTGACATTTCTATCAGCTGTGCTATAAAAGGGCAAATTTTTCGGGAGCATAGGGATTCCAAAATCAAAGGGAACGTTTTCAGCATGAACCACACCCATCCATTCGGCACCAAAACTCGTCTTTGCGCGATGAGCGAACTCGTACATGTACACCGGAGCATCACGACTGTGAATATCGGCGACTTCATGACTGGGAGCAACGAAAAGGTAATCACCGATTAGGTCTACAAGTTGGCTTCTAAGTTCGTATTTATCACTGTTATCAGGCCATGGGGTGTACATGAACTCCAAAGCGTCTGCAATAAGGTCAGCGGTCTTCTCTCTGAAGAATGAAGCAACATTATTTTTGTTAGTAACCGTATCGTACTTTTAGGAAAGGCCTATGGACCTGAAGAACACTAAATTTGTTAGGAAGAACTTTTAAAGAAAATCCTTGATGTAATCGACATCGAGCTAATATATGTCTCACTCAAGAAATCCACGAGTTCAAGACGTCTGCCAGAGCGATAAATTAAAACAGTACTTTTATTACGTTGATAGGACGAAAACAATCTTAGCACCAAAATGACGCTACGCCTTGTGCACATCTAAGAAAATGTGTCCCATAAGGGAGGAAAAGAGGCTGTCGCCTCTTATATAAAGCTTTTAGCAGCATTAGCTTTTCAGAGCTTCCTCATGCGGGTGGACCAGTGAGGGTGGGACTCTGCAGAGACTCTGTAACTCATAACTGAAATAGTGAATATCACAATTCAACATTGATTTATGACGGTAATCACACTCCATATTAAGTGGCGGGAGAATGGCATTTAGGTAAAGCCCCACCCCCTTCCTTAATCGCAATATTGACCAATACATTTGTTCATTTTTCATAGTGCTAATCTTTCCTTTAGTTGTTTCAACTTTTTAGCTAATATCACAGAGTTTGATCTTTGGACTTACCTGCTGTTCCGAGCATGAGCAAACTTCGTTAGGAATGATCTAAATAAAGCTGGACTGACTCCGCTGTCTACACTCTCCATCAGCCCAAAGGAATTGTTCACCATATCACCAAGAAAGTATCCACCCTCCTGACTGTTGAAGCTGATCATAAACGGTACTTGCTTAAAATGCCCATTTTCCCGCAGATTCCGGGGGGTGCCATGAAGAAAGTTTTTATCTACAACTGGTGCCCAGCTAATATGATCAGTGAATTCATATCTGATTGATTCTGCCGCTTTCTGAACATCAATGGCATTTTTCTTGCGCATGCAGGTTACCATTGCGTTGTATTCACTAGTGCCACAAGTCAGCTTTTGCGCAAGCTCTTTTGTGAAGCGGAGTCCAAAAGACGTTGGCTGAATCGCAAAGGAGCTGAGATCTACACCGCTTTCTGCTATGGCCTGATGAAAGAAATCCCGGGATAGAGGCGATAGCAAGTGGAGGCTGACACTCGAGCCTCCAGCGCTTTCACCAAATATGGTCACCTTGCTGGGATTCCCGCCAAAATTTGCAATGTTTTCATTGACCCACTTCAGTGCTATCACTTGATCCAACATTCCATAATTTCCAGGAGCCGCGGAATCTCCAGTAGTCAAGAAGCCAAAAGGACCGAGACGATATTGGATTACAACAACTACCACTCCCTGTAGGGCCAAAATATCGCTGGCAGAAGTGATTGCTGTACCGATTTCGTAACCTCCACCGTGAATGTAAACCATCACAGGTAAACTCAAGCTGATGTTTGGTGAGTAGATGTCGAGATACAGGCAATCCTCGCTATACGAGATATTTTGAGCGAAGGGCTTGATCAAATTGTCAAGGTAACTTCTACGTTGCAAACAGATGTTTCCATAGTTTTTAGCTGAGCGAACTTTCGGTTTCCACTCCTTCGGCGGTCGTGGTGCTTTGAACCTTAGCTCTCCAATCGGTGGAGCGGCGAAAGGAACGCCAAGAAACTTGTTGACGGATTTAAACTGACCAGAGGCATTCGGATAGGAAACTATCAGACCGTCGATCTTTCCATAGTTTGTTGACACTTTTACTGAACGGACCAAAGGCAAAAATGCACAGAGCGCGAAGAACGCTGTTAATAACATCTTCAACTGCTTATTGCTACAGGGTTCTTTTTGTTTGATATAAACTACGTACAGAGCTCCAAATGTGCTGCCTGCACTGACTTGTGGCCCACTCGGTTTGATGCACTCCGACCTTGTCAGCAGTTTTAAATTTCGCAAAGCAATGATCCGAATCGGCCTGTCATTGGCTGCTGCAATCATACTTTATTGTTGCAGCATCATAAGTAACAACTTTATTTTTGAGGGTGATGCGTAACAGTTTCACTGATGAACCAGTGGCCCTCTATCTTAAAATTTTAAAATTTCTTAAAATTTCTATCTTAAATTTCTATCTTAAAATTTTAAACTACGTTTTCAATAAAGTTAGAAGAAAAATCATAATTGCCAACAAGTCGTGCAAGCGAAAACGTGAGCCTGACGAGAGGAAGTATATAGAGCCGCAGAGCCGTACGTAGTTTGAAGGTAATGCGGAAGAAATCTCGATTTTGGCGCAAGTGATTTCCGGTGTGTCAGATTTTTTGGCCTATTTGGATGTAGCCGGATGTTGTTGATATTTCACACGAGCCAATCTGTAATGCTTTGTCTTAAAAAATTTTCTTGGCGGATTAGAAAATCGTGAATTAACAAAGTTTTGTGATAGCAGAATCGATAGGAATGGCGTGGGTTAAACGCTAAATAACATCAGTTAATATTCTCTCCGACAGGAAATGAGTCACGCTTTCAAAACTAAAATTAGAAGTTTTCAATAAGACCAATATTAAAAATTAAAGTTTGTGGCGAACGTTAAGATTAAAAGCAAACGTTACACGCATCGAAAAAGTACTAAAATTTGCATAGTGCGGGTATGCACGTCCTTGGTCAATTGAAACTCTAGTAAACAGCGCGCAACGCCTTCCTTTTCGAAACTTTCCTAATTCTTGCAAAGCATAAGCAAATATATCTTGCGGTTTAAAACTTCTCAAACGTATCATTTTCTTAAGTCATCATGATTAAGTCCAAACTATTAGGAAGGTTGCGAAGGAACGGCTCACAGATTGCTCGGATCGCAAGAAAAGAAGATGTTTTATCCTTTGCATGTCTGTTCGTTTTTTTGCAACAATTCATTACTCCCTATACAACCATTATCCTTATCAACAACAATCATTCATTCGCTCGTTGGCACTAATCGATAAGTACCAACTAGTATATTAGTAGTAAACCCAAATAATGTTCATTATCATTGATAGTTAATTTAATTTAACTAAGAACTTCTCAGTGGATAGAGTGATTCAGAAAATCCGCGAAACACAATTAAACAGTGATTGTCTAATAGTCAAAAGTAAAGAAAAGAAAAAATAGTCACCCAACAGGCGCATGTGACTACTGCTGTCTAAAGATGTATAAGGTGAAAAATACGAAATGTAGAATTGTCTTATTCTTGGCTTTCACATGACGTCATAAAAATTAAAAATTCTAAAGAAAACGTCCTACAAAGCTGTTTCTAACATGGTATGTGGATACAAGTGTTATAATCTTTCACAAAAAGTTTCAGGTTTTAACGATGTTTTGCTTCCGATTTACAAAGGTTTTTAATGTGTCACGCAGTGCGTCACGCTATTTCAGATAAGCCGCGAAATAAACAAAATTGAATCAGCTGAAAGTTATTGTTTGCATTGTAAGTGCTTATAAGCCGAGTTAATTGAGCTTTATATAGCAAATACAATATTTTTGGATGTGGTTTTTAATGTAATTAAGACTTTGAATTTTTGGCCGCCATCTTTGTGCCCCTCTCTGGCCGCTCCATACATTTCTTACTAAAAATATCTAATACTCGTTCGCCTATAACTCTTGAACGAAATGCTTTTGCGTTTCAAATTTGGCCAAGATGTGTATTTTTGAACTCTTTACAATTCCATAAACATTGTGGATTCGAAATCTATTTTTTAATGCTTCTGAATTTTGATATGACGTAAGTGAAAGCCAAGAATATATCCGGTGCTGTGGATAAAAATCGAAGCAAATGTTTAAAATAATGATGAATCTTAGTGGTTAACCCCGGGGTCTTTTGTTTCTCTACTATTGGGAATGGTGACTTTTTATCTTATATTTTTTAAATGTAACGCCTTTCCATGAATTGTAATCTTATATCCTTTTGTTTCTTGGCGATTTTAATAACGTTTCTCGTTATTCCCTGAAGAAGTCAGGCCGTGTCTGACGAAAATATTGTACAGAATATTCTGAATATACATACCGTAAACTTCCGAAAATAAGCCCTGGGCTTATATTTGCCCAAAAGTCCCTTTTTGTCGGGCTTATTTTTGGATGGGCTTTTTTTTTTGGTTGGAAATATTCGTTAAAAAAATCAATGCGGCTATTTTCGGGTGGCCGATTTTGTGTCTTAAAATTTGCGAGCCATTTGCGATCATTGAATTTTCTGAAGATGCAATCAATAACAATTTTTATTAAATCTTTCAACATCGTTACAAACTGACAGTCTTTAATCGGTTTCATCTGAGTGATATAAATCTTCGTGGGCTTCCTCTGAGTCGTCGTCGCTTTCATCTGTGGAAGTGCCTAAGTGGAGTTCTGGCTCAGCTTCTGGCATCAGTGTAATCATTGATCCATTCTATGTTAACTTGATCATTCGCAGGTCAATCCTTAAAACACCCCCATGGGCTTGTATTCGGGGGGGGGGGGGGGGGGAATGTTATTATTGGAAGGAATTTTTTGTTATGAATTAGGGTGGCTTCTATTCGGAGGGTGAGCTTCTTTAATGTCAGGTTAGGTTTGTCAACTGAACGTCAATGTCCGTTAAATCTGTGTTTAAGACGACGCTTAGTTTCACCAATGTATTGTATAATTTGTATATATTTATCATAATTTGTATAATTTGTTGAGAAGACGTAATTAATTTTACGCTTGTTCACGTCACTAATCAGCAGTTTTAAAATTGGACTTTAACGCGTCATAAGTGCCTCTCTTACGTGGACAATTTTGCTGACTTGAGCATATTCAAGAGTATCCATCATTTATGGTTGGTATATTACTTAAGTGGACGGAGAGAATATCCTTGTTGGAACCCCTATTGTTGGCAGTGAAACTCTAGTGATTCTACATAAAACTGACGTGTTTCGCCAAAGAGATTATGTTAAGTATGATTATATTCAAACTACGCGCTAACTCATGATTTGTATGATTAACTGAAAAGGCGTCATTAATTAACGCTATTTCGCATTATCCTGAGTCAGCAATCCTAATGCTGAGTCAGCAGTTTTAAAAATAAAATTGTTACGCGTCGTAAGTGCCTCACTTGTACGCGGGAAATTTTATGACACACTGACGCAATTGATAAGTGCAAATTAAAGCTTCTATTTGCTGACTTCAGCACAATCGAGAGTATTCATTTATTGCTTATGGTCCTTATGGTTTATTTATTACTTAGGGAGTGGATGAGGAGAACATTTCGGATGCCCAAGGACACGTAGAGGGGGCCACGCTACTTCGTGACAGGCATCACAAAGTGTACTTATCGATAAACGTTCACAAATACACACGAAATTCTGTCACATATGAAGTAACAAGAGAACGACAAACAACTCTGCCAAATATCAAGTATTTGTAAAATAATACTTGCGTCCAATCCTGGACATATAACAGGTGATCAAATCAACAGTTTTAAATTAAATTGTTACGCGTCATAATTAAGTTCCTCTCTTAGGTCCTGATTACATAAGCCAGGCTGGCCCGGTTTAGGTTAGCAGCGCTGGCCCGTTTTGCCAAGATCTCGGTAGGTCTATTAAACGCAACAAAAATCAACTTTGCGCCGATTACATGACAACCGGGCCAGTCCGGTTAGCCGGGATCTCGGTATCGCGATTCCACGCGCCGGGATCCTGGCTAGCCGGGCTGACATTTTCCCATATAATCGCGTTTACAGGGCCAGCCCGACTAACCGGGACAGCAAAAAACAGCAAACCTGCTCAACTGTAAAACCGTGATTTCTCTTTCTGTTTGTAAAAAACGAAGAGGTACACAAGACGGCGTAGTTCTAAAAGAACAAAACAAAAATAGTAAACTTCTGAAAAATCCTTCAGTAAACATTCTACGCTTTGCCTCCATTATCAAAGCAACACTCTTACAGCCAAAAACGTTGATGCTGAATTAACCCATTGACACCTTAAACGCCCCAAACCGCCCGTGACGGACCCACGGTCCTTCTACCATTTCTGACATCATCGCTTTTTACGATCAAAGATGTCTTTCGTAACAAACTCATGCAGAAGGAAGTACCTTTCAAAAACAGAAGGTAGAGAGCAACATAATCATTAGTTTTGGAGTGTTCATAATTAGTTATGGTTGGATAGGGAGAACATTTCTTGGTGAAACCCCTATTGTTGACAGTGTAACTTTAGTTTTTGGCGAAAGTAAGGTACAGTTTCACTCAATCTATGCGCGAGTTCACAATTTGAATAATTTGCTGACTGTTAATGGCTTCGTCAATTCCAAGCCCACTCATGCTCTCCCCCGCTGGGGGGGGGGGGGGGGGGGGGCATTTGCTAAAACAGGTCAGCCCGGGGGTTGGGGCATTGTCAAAACGACTTTATCTTTCGGATTTTAAAAGTCGTACATGCTTTGTTGTTTATTTTACGTTTCCTGATTGCCGCAATATAAAATATAAAAACTGAGTTGATAATTAAAACATATTTTGGGTTCCACACTTTTCAAATGAACCGGAGCAACAGACCAAACGCAGTCGCAAACCATTTCGGGCTTACATTTTTTAAATAAGTTCCACACAATTTTCAAAACAGGCCAGCTAGTGCCTTACCGTTCAAGTGCCACAGAAGATAATACCACGGCAAATTTTATGATGTTGACGTCATATTTGCCAACATTCGTGACCGTGGTGTCTTTCCGTCAGGATATGTCGCAACAGAAGAATCCGGCTATCTTAAAACTCAATGGAAATTTAACTTGAAAAGGCGTTTTAATCAACGGCGACCTTAAATGGATTGAACGTTAGCATAATTTTAATCAAAATTAACAAAAATAACAACGAGAATCGACGAAATTATTGGAGTCAAAAGTTTGACGGAAACCTAACACAAATATTTAGAACGAATGAGGGAACGGATAGAAGTAATACTGAGGTAAGACGAAAGAATTCCTAACTTGAATAAGATCCATTTATTTTTGTGAACTATTATTGCTTCCATCATTAATCATTAAAATAAAATTTTGATCTAGTCCCATGGGTCGGGCATTTGCACTCTTCCAAAAGCCCCAGCGTGGGGCATTTGCAACGTTATTAAAAAAAAGACAAATGCACGGGGAAATGAGCGGGCTTGGAATTGATGGAGCCATAATTTTACGCTAATATGCCAAATCAGAAGTTTTCAAATTGAATTGTCACGAGTCATAAGTGACTCAGTCTGTTTAAGAAGTGGGAAATGTTATGACACTCACGCAATTTGTTTGTGTTTTTCTACACTTCCACCAAAACTGAATTTATTACGTGCATATGTTTTTATTTATTGTTTATTTTTAAGCATTGCATTATGAAGAAAAAAAATACATATACGTAAATGTAATAAGCAAGCTACAAACTACTTTTCTCAACTAATTTTACTCATTAAATCCAATAGTATTTAGTTTACCAAATATTGCCTCAAATGACAGCCTGCAGTTCAGGAGTTTTCTTTTTTTTTGGCCGGCGAGTGCTAACTTTAATGTTCAGTCGTCGTTTGGGTTTCGCAAAATGTCTAGGGCTGGGAGGAGTGAAAAGGGTGGAGCCTGACTCCCACACCCTTGATCGCGTATTTTGACTTGCCACAGACGTCCGCGTCCCCCCCCCCCCCCCCTCTCCCCCCCGAATACGCCTGCTTTGCTGGCAACTCAAATGAAAGTACTTGTGCTTCTTAAGGAAGCAAAAGGTCTATTGGTGTTCCCGTACAAAAGAATTTTAATCAACTTCTTTTGTTAGGAACACCAACATGGCTGCCATGGCCTTTGTCATTTGAGTCCCACGGGACTGAAGGTCACGTGAGTGAAAACGCTCTATATAAAACGACAATTATCATAATATTTATTTCATCACGTTCGATAACACGGTAAAATGCATCTAAAACTAATCCCCTAAGAAACCACGATCATTAGAACATGCTTAATCGTGCAGAGAAAAGGAAAACACAGTGAAGTCATTTTAGTTCAATTCAGAACATCAATAAAATCATTACAAGTATAATCTGAATGAACGTTCCCATGGTAACAACCTTGCTAGCACCGCTGACTACCTCTTTCTTAGTATCAAACTTCACTTGTTCCAATTTAGGATGGTAATTATTCCAGAAAGCCATTCGGCGAGGATAAAATGACGCCACCATTTTGGGATTGCTGTTAACTCGCAGGTAAGCTCTATGACTCGAGTTGTATCTCTCCCACGTAACACCGCTGACTGTAGGATCGCCGGACCTGGCGAAGTTTGCGTACATGGCCATGACAAACGAACTGACATTTCTATCAGCCGTGCTATAAAAGGGAAAAAATTTCGGGAGCAGAGGGATTCCAAAATCAAAGGGAACGTTTTCAGCATGAACCACACCCATCCATTCGGCACCAAAACTCGTCTTTGCTCGATGAGCGAATTCGTACATGTACACCGGAGCATCACGACTGTGAATATCGGCGACTTCATGACTGGGAGCAACGAAAAGGTAATCACCGACGAGGTCTACAAGTTAGCTTCTTAGCGCGTATTGATCACCGTTGTCAGGCCATGGGGTGTACATGAACTCCAAGGCGTCCTCGACCAGATCAGCGGTCTTCTCTCTGAATGAAGCAACGTTATTGTTTGTTAGTAACTGTATTATGGTACTTTTAGGCAAGGCCTATACGGTAAATAAGCTGATTAATTGACCATTATTTAGACTAAAATATAGTCTTTTGCATGGACTTGAAGAAGACTAAATTTGTTTATCGCAATATTGACCAATAAATTTGTCCATTTTTCTTTAGTGCCAATCTTTTCTTTAGTTGTTTCAACTTTTTAGCACCAGATATCACATAATTTGATCTTTCGACTTACCCTCTGTTCCGAGCATGAGCAAACTTCGTTAGAAATGATTTAAATAAAGGTGGACTGACTCCGTTGTCTACACTCTCCATCAGCCCAAAGGAATTGTTCACCATATCACCAAGAAAGGATGCACCCTCCTGACTGTTGAAACTGATCATAAACGGTACTTGCTTAAAATGCCTCTTTTCCCGCAGATTCCGGGGGGTGTCATGAAGAAAGTTTTTGTCTACAACTGGTGCCCAGCTAATATGATCAGTGAATTCATATCTGATTGATTCTGCCGCTTTCTGAACATCAATGGCATTTTTCTTGCGCATGCAGGTTACCATTGCGTTGTATTCACTAGTGCCACAAGTCAGCTTTTGTGCAAGCTCTTTTGTGAAGCGGAGACCAAAAGACGTTGGCTGAATCGCAAAGGAGCTGAGATCTACACCGCTTTCTGCTATGGCCTGATGAAAGAAATCCCGGGATAGAGGCGATAGCAAGTGTAGGCTGACACTCGAGCCTCCAGCGCTTTCACCAAATATGGTCACCTTGCTGGGATTTCCGCCAAAATTTGCAATGTTTTCATTGACCCACTTCAGTGCTATCACTTGATCCAACATTCCATAATTTCCAGGAGCCGCGGAATCTCCAGTAGTCAAGAAGCCAAAAGGACCGAGACGATATTGGATTACAACAACTACCACTCCTTGTAGGGCCAAAATATCGCTGGCAGAAGTGATTGCTGTACCGATTTCGTAACCTCCACCGTGAATGTAAACCATCACAGGTAAACTCAAGCTGATGTTTGGTGAGTACACGTCGAGATACAGGCAATCTTCGCTGTACGAGAAATTTTGAGTGTGAGGCTTAATAAAATTCTCAAGGATGCTACGTTGCAAACAGATGTTTCCATAGTTTTTAGCTGAAAGAACTTTCGGTTTCCACTCCTTCGGCGGTCGTGGTGCTTTGAACCTTAGCTCTCCAATCGGTGGAGCGGCGAAAGGAACGCCAAGAAACTTGTTGACGGATTTAAACTGACCAGAGGCATTCGGATAGGAAACTATCAGACCGTCGATCTTTCCATAGTTTGTTGACACTTTTACTGAACGGACCAAAGGCAAAAATGCACAGAGCGCGAAGAA
Organism: Cladopsammia gracilis; assembly: GCA_022457155.1. Taxonomy (NCBI): domain Eukaryota; kingdom Metazoa; phylum Cnidaria; class Anthozoa; order Scleractinia; family Dendrophylliidae; genus Cladopsammia; species Cladopsammia gracilis. Next base: position 35,258 of record JAJGOT010000583.1, read on the forward strand.
CGCTGTTAATAACATCTTCAACTGCTTATTGCTACAGGGTTCTTTTTGTTTGATATAAACTACGTACAGAGCTCCAAATGTGCTGCCTGCACTGACTTGTGGCCCACTCGGTTTGATGTCAGGCGTGACTTCATTCGTCCAATCACGCGTCACTTTAGTGATACTAATGGCGGCCGTCTTCTCTCTATCGTGTTGAGGTCTCCTCTCTGTTCTTGGATTGATTTCTCGTTTCAACGAACGTTTAAGTTTATTGTTTTCAGAGGGCCGAAAGAGAAATACCGTGGCAAGCTATAACCCAACTTGTAGCTTCAGGTGAGCATATTTTGTATCAAATTTCTTCAATGAAAACCATGTTGTCTTCAAAATCTTTGTTTACCACTAATGTGTGACACGGGTATTTAGTTTGCCCTTTCTTTGCATCGTTCGGTCAGTATTTGGATTTATTTTGCACAGAATTAAAGTTTAATAGTTAAACTTTGAGAAAAGGTCAGGGGGCCCACTGGGGCCCCGCCGTTTTAGTGGTGAAAAATCGACTTGAAGTTGTAGCTTTTTTTCGTGTTTGTCACGTATTATCTTGTAAGATTTCACGGGTGGTGATGACGTGATTGATGCACGCAAACTTGCTTTATCGGGATAAGAACAAACTTTTTGGAACTCAGAATACTATTTTTTACTGATTCCTTTTATCTAAAATACATACCTTTTTTCTTCTAGGCCCGAAGGCTCTTCACCCCACGTACAAATATATTGTTTTGATTACTGAGGCAGCTTCCATGGAATGTTCCTGCTTTCTTTTCCTGCATAGCTTTATTTAGGGAAAAAAAATATATAATAAATTTTTAAGCTGTGATCTCTCTGAATCTCTTACAGGAGTCATGATCTGGAGATGTTGCATGATTTTGTTCAGTATTTTAGTAATTTGCTGAGGGAGTTTTGGTAATGGTCTGGGGATGCCTGTTGACATTTTTATGGTTAGATTACATCCCGGTATGTTAGGAAGGAGCCTGATTCTAACATAGCGTTCAAGCATTTTTGCCATTTCAAGTGCTTTTAAAACTGTCTATTCATGTCCAGGGCCTCAAAATAAAATGTTTTGTTGGATTTTCTTTCAAACATTAGCACATACAGTAGGCCCTTTTTTGCACTGAGCCCTTCCCTGACTCGTTAATCATGAGGTCTGTTTCAAATTTGCAGTTTGGAAAACAACTTGTAATAAATTTCTCATGAAGGTCCTGAAAATATTCTGTGCCAAATTTTGTTTTATGTAAAAAATATTTCTTATGTTCACAACACTGATAAAATTCAAGAAGCTAAAGTTTTTTTGGTTTGTGAAAACCTGCTTTACATCAATAATAATTGAAACTATGAAAAATTTGAATTATTGGGCCCAAATTGTTTTCAGGAATATATATTTCAAGAAATGTAACAACTACTATAAGCAGTGTATACTGGAGAGACTCAATCATATAGATTACAAAGTAGGGAGGTCTCTTATTTCTCTCAGGGATTATTTGGTGGGATAGTCAAGCAAGGGAAACATGCAAGTCAGTGTGCAAGAACATTGGCTGCCTGAGCCAATTTTCCGGCATAGACACTCGCATGTTTACCTCACTTGACTATCCACAAATAGGAAATAGGAGATTACTTGCAATATAAGACTGGAAAGTAACACTTTTAAAAAGTGTTGAATTTAAGTAACATACTGAACATAATTTACTTAATTATTGAACATAGGAGGACTTGAATAATAAAAGAATGATGGTATCTGAGTCACTTGCTTTGTACATGTCCACTAAATCAATGTGAGGCCCAAGGGGAACTGGCAACATATGTGGGGAATTTGAATTGTTTTGCCTTTCCTTATAACACCATCATACAAGAGTAGTAAGAGTCTTATTGTATAAAATATTAATAATAATAATAACAATAATAATTATAATAATAATAATAATAATATTAGGAACATCACACATCCTAAGAAAGGCACTCTCCATCAAGTAGACTTCTACCTCATTTTAGCCCTAGGCCCAAGGAATGGGCTTGGCTACTATGTTGTAATGTGGCATAAAGTTAAAGGAGATATCATAATAATAATAATAACTGTTTATTTACAATTCCATTGAAAAAGTGAAAAGGATATAAGAGGTTATCCCTTTCTAGTTTATCTCCTAATTCTTTCTAGTTTATCTCCTAATCAACCACTAATTCAACCACTGTCGATTTAAAGGAAGCACTGGCATACTAGTTTTTATAACAGTTTTAAACATACAGCCATGGAATCCAGGAAGGTTTCATTTCAGCTTCCTTGAAAATTTTAATTGACATTTTTTGTAGTTGAATTATTTTGTTGGCAAGTTCTTTCAGTTCCATTTTCATTGTACATGCATGTAGATCTTTGCCAGGAAAGAAGAGGGTGAATGCTGGTATTGAGTCATTATTGGTATCTGCCACAATGGAAGATACCGGGTAATATGTGATGTCATGTTCTATTTGCTCATTTTGTGTTGCAAATGAAAGGTGCAACCAAGTAAGTCTTGATTGTTTTGGTCTTTCTCCTCTCTATCCCAAGATGCACCTATGCAGGAGGCTGGTCAGTTTGGCAGAATCAATTTCATAATAAAGAAATAAAAGTTAATTTATGAAATTAACAACTGATTGGCCAAAAAATACATTATTTTATAGAAAAATAGTATACAATAATGCTGACACAAACAATTAAATTTGTTGTAGCCGCAACATACAGTTCTCTAAATATTAAAGTAAAGGCTTTCCAACTTTTCAAAAATGCCAACCATTCAATAATTTTGCAAGATGGACTTTCAGTGGTGCATTTATAGTAGAGCATTTTATTTCCAAATTTTTTTTAGAAATTACCAGTGGCAGTAAGCTGCTGTAATTCGTATGTATAAACGGCTCGCAAGGTATTCATTACACTCTGCCCTAAAGAATAAAATGCAATATAAGGCCTTCTGCAAAACCAACAGTTCATTTTTCTTGCCTTGGCGCTTCTGAAACATCCCGCGTAAACAAAAGCAAACGATTCTTCAGATTCACGCCAGTTTCAGTTTAAATTCCTTGCACGAATTCACTAAACAAAGACGAGAAATACGCGACGGTTGTAAACTTCGGCAAAAGATAGTAGCAAAAGCATCGACTGACGGACGATAATGTCGCCTTTCTCGTTACGATTATCCCGCATCAGGCAGATCAAGCGATCTTTCTTTTTAGAGCGCGAGAGCGCCGGCGATCGCACATTGCGATCGGGACTTTCATCACTAAATTCGGTCCTTTATAGCTATTCTAAGCATCCATAATGCTCATTTACAATAGCCAGTAGGTTAGAGAAAGATATAAAACGAAGAAGCGCAGTACAGTAAAAACCCGCATACAAGAACATGTGGATTAGGAACACCCAGGCTGAAATTTGATAAAAAAAGGAGCATATATATAAGAACACATTCAGCCTGAAAATTGAAAATTGTTCTTATATATAAAAACTCTTCCCTTTTCAGTTTAATAGAACAAACAGTGTCTGTAGCTTTACTGTGGTATTGCACTAAGATCTCTGTATAAATGCTAGTAATTTCACTTGCTGTGTATAGTAAATGTGCAACAACTGTTTTTGGAATTAAAAGTCTTATAATTACATGAAAAATATGCAATAAACTGCTTGTCACCATTTGTCAAGACTAGCGGATGCCAGTCGAAAGCTCGGTTGTGCAATTTATTTTCTAATGTTGTGTGTCTCAAGTTTAATTTTCTCTCAAAGTTATGTATTTCATCGTAGTTAGCAAATCCCTCACATTTTTTTAGAAGTAAAAAATTAAGAACACTTAAGAACACTTTCAGGCCGTGATTTCACCTAAAATACCCGATATATAAGAACCCAATCAGCCTGAACCCCGAAAATGGGTGTTCTTCTATGTGGGTTTTTACTGTAATTTCTCCAAGAAAGCGAAGAAATCTACCTCTAATCGTCTTTGAATCACGGAGAGCAGAGATGTTGACCGGTTGGCGTCAAGATGCAAATAACGTAAAGATTAAATTTCTCCCAGCATGCAGCGCGAAGCGTGTCCAACACCGCCTGGTTTGATGCACTCTGACCTTGTCAGCAGTTTTAAATTTCGCAAAGCAATGATCCGAATCGGCCTGTCATTGGCTGCTGCAATCATACTTTATTGTTTCAACATCATAAGTAACCACTGTATGCCCGGGGAAATGAGCGGGCTTGGAATTGATGGAGCCGTAATTTTACGCTAATATGCCAAATCAGAAGTTTTCAAATTGAATTGTCACGAGTCATAAGTGACTCAGTCTGAAGAAGTGGGAAATGTTATGACACTCACGCAATTTGTTTGTGTTATTCTACACTTCCACCAAAACTGAATTTATTACGTGCATATGTTTTTATTTATTGTTTATTTTAAAGCATTGCATTATGAAGAAAAATACATATATGTAAATGTCATAAGCAAGCTACAAACTACTTTGCTCAACTAATTTTACTCATTAAATCCAATAGTATTTAGTTTACCAAATATTCCCTCAAATGATAGCCTGCAGTTCAGGAGTTTTTTTTTTTTTTTTTTTTTTTTGGGGGGGGGGGGGGGGGCGGGGCCGGCGAGTGCTGAATTTAAGGTTTAGGGTTAGGGTTAGGGTTAGGGTTAGGGTTAGGGTTAGGGTTAGGGTTAGGGTAGGGTTAGGGTTGACTTGCCTCAGACGTTCGCGTCCTACCCCCCCCCCCCCCCCCCCCCCTCCCAATACGTCTGCTTTGCTGGCAACTAAATGAAAGTACTTGTGCTTCTTAAGAAAGCAAAAGGTCTAAATAAAACGACAATTATCATTAATATTTATTTCATCACGTTCGATAACACGGTAAAATGCATCTAAAACTAATCCCCTAAGAAACCACGATCATTAGAACATGCTAAATCAGGCAGAGAAAAGGAAAACACAGCGAAGTTATTTTAGTTCAATTCAGAACATCAATAAAATCATTACAAGTATAATCTGAATGAACGTTCCCATGGTAACAACCTTGCTAGCACCGCTGATCAACCCTTTCTTGGTATCAAACTTCACTTGTTCCAATTTAGGATGGTAATTATTCCAGAAAGCCATTCGGCGAGGATAAAATGACGCCGCCATCTTGGGATTGGTGTCAACTCGCAGGTAAGCTCTGTGACTCGAGTTGTATCTCTCCCACGTAACACCGCTGACTGTAGGATCGCCGGACCTGGCGAAGTTTGCGTACATGGCCATGACAAACGAACTGACATTTCTATCAGCCGTGCTATAAAAGGGAAAAAATTTCGGGAGCAGAGGGATTCCAAAATCAAAGGGAACGTTTTCCGCATGAATCACACCCATCCATTCGGCACCAAAACTCGTCTTTGCTCGATGAGCGAATTCGTACATGTACACCGGAGCATCACTACTGTGAATATCGGCGACTTCATGACTGGGAGCAACGAAAAGGTAATCACCGACGAGGTCTACAAGTTGGCTTCTTAGCGCGTATTTATCACCGTTGTCAGGCCATGGGGTGTACATGAACTCCAAGGCGTCCTCGACGAGATCAGCGGTCTTCTCTCTGAATGAAGCAACGTTATTGTTTGTTAGTAACTGTATTATGGTAAGGAAAGGACAGTACGGTAAATAAGTTGATTAATTGACCATTATTTAGACTAAAATATAGTCTTTTGCATGGACTTGAAGAAGACTAAATTTGTGTATCGTAATATTGACCAATAAATTTGTCCATTTTTCTTTAGTGCTAATCTTTTCTTTAGTTTTTTTTAACTTTTTAGCACCTGATATCACATAATTTGATCTTTCGACTTACCTGCTGTTCCGAGCATGAGCAAACTTCGTTAGAAATGATTTAAATAAAGCTGGACTGACTCCGCTGTCTACACTCTCCATCAGCCCAAAGGAATTGTTCACCATATCATTAAGAAAGGATGCCCCCTCCTGACTGTTGAAACTGATCATAAACGGTACTTGCTTAAAATGCCCATTTTCCCGCAGATTCCGGGGGGTGTCATGAAGAAAGTTTTTGTCTACAACTGGCGCCCAGCTAATATGATCAGTGAATTCATATCTGATTGATTCTGCCGCTTTCTGAACATCAATGGCATTTTTCTTGCGCATGCAGGTTACCATTTGGTTGTATTCACTAGTGCCACAAGTCAGCTTTTGTGCAAGCTCTTTTGTGAAGCGGAGACCAAAAGACGTTGGCTGAATCGCAAAGGAGCTGAGATCTACACCGCTTTCTGCTATGGCCTGATGAAAGAAATCCCGGGATAGAGGCGATAGCAAGTGGAGGCTGACACTCGAGCCTCCAGCGCTTTCACCAAATATGGTCACCTTGCTGGGATTTCCGCCAAAATTTGCAATGTTTTCATTGACCCACTTCAGTGCTATCACTTGATCCAACATTCCATAATTACCAGGAGCCGCGGAATCTCCAGTAGTCAAGAAGCCAAAAGGACCGAGACGATATTGGATTACAACAACTACCACTCCCTGTAGGGCCAAAATATCGCTGGCAGAAGTGATTGCTGTACCGATTTCGTAACCTCCACCGTGAATGTAAACCATCACAGGTAAACTCAAGCTGATGTTTGGTGAGTACACGTCGAGATACAGGCAATCTTCGCTGTACGAGAAATTTTGAGTGTGAGGCTTAATAAAATTCTCAAGGATGCTACGTTGCAAACAGATGTTTCCATAATTTTTAGCTGAGCGAACATTCGGTTTCCACTCCTTCGGCGGTCGTGGTGCTTTGAACCTTAGCTCTCCAATCGGTGGAGCGGCGAAAGGAACGCCAAGAAACTTGTTGACGGATTTAAACTGACCAGAGGCATTCGGATAGGAAACTATCAGACCGTCGATCTTTCCATAGTTTGTTGACACTTTTACTGAACGGACCAAAGGCAAAAATGCACAGAGCGCGAAGAACGCTGTTAATAACATCTTCAACTGCTTATTGCTACAGGGTTCTTTTTGTTTGATATAAACTACGTACAGAGCTCCAAATGTGCTGCCTGCACTGACTTGTGGCCCACTCGGTTTGATGCCAGGCGTGACTTCATTCGTCCAATCACGCGTCACTTTAGTGATACTAATGGCGGCCGTCTTCTCTCTATCGTGTTGAGGTCTCCTCTCTGTTCTTGGATTGATTTCTCGTTTCAACGAACGTTTAAGTTTATCGTTTTCAGAGGGCCGAAAGAGAAATACCGTGGCAAGCTATAACCCAACTTGTAGCTTCAGGTGAGCATATTTTGTATCAATTTTCTTCAATGAAAACCATGTTGTCTTCAAAATCTTTGTTTACCACTAATGTGTGACACGGGTATTTAGTTTGCCCTTTCTTTGCATCGTTCGGTCAGTATTTGGATTTATTTTTGCACAGAATTAAAGTTTAATAGTTAAACTTTGAGAAAAGGTCAGGGGGCCCACTGGGGCCCCGCCGTTTTAGTGGTGAAAAATCGACTTGAAGTTGTAGCTTTTTTCGTGTTTGTCACGTATTATCTTGTAAGATTTCACGGGAGGTGATGGCGTGATTGATGCACGCAAACTTGCTTTATCGGGATAAGAACAAACTTTTTGGAACTCAGAATACTATTTTTTACTGATTCCTTTTATCTAAAATACATACCTTTTTTCTTCTAGGCCCGAAGGCTCTTCACCCCACGTACAAATATATTGTTTTGATTACTGAGTCAGCTTCCATGGAATGTTCCTGCTTTCTTTTCCTGCATAGCTTTATTCAGGGAAAAAAAATATATAATAAATTTTTAAGCTGTGATCTCTCTGAATCTCTTACAGGAGTCATGATCTGGAGATGTTGCATGATTTTGTTCAGTATTTTAGTAATTTGCTGAGGGAGTTTTGGTAATGGTCTGGGGATGCCTGTTGACATTTTTATGGTTAGATTACATCCCGGTATGTTAGGAAGGAGCCTGATTCTAACATAGCGTTCAAGCATTTTTGCCATTTCAAGTGCTTTTAAAACTGTCTATTCATGTCCAGGGCCTCAAAATAAAATGTTTTGTTGGATTTTCTTTCAAACATTAGCACATACAGTAGGCCCTTTTTTGCACTGAGCCCTTCCCTGACTCGTTAATCATGAGGTCTGTTTCAAATTTGCAGTTTGGAAAACAACTTGTAATAAATTTCTCATGAAGGTCCTGAAAATATTCTGTGCCAAATTTTGTTTTATGTAAAAAATATTTCTTATGTTCACAACACTGATAAAATTCAAGAAGCTAAAGTTTTTTTGGTTTGTGAAAACCTGCTTTACATCAATAATAATTGAAACTATGAAAAATTTGAATTATTGGGCCCAAATTGTTTTCAGGAATATATATTTCAAGAAATGTAACAACTACTATAAGCAGTGTATACTGGAGAGACTCAATCATATAGACTACAAAGTAGGGAGTCTCTTATTTCTCTCAGGGATTATTTGGTGGGATAGTCAAGCAAGGGAAACATGCAAGTCAGTGTGCAAGAACACTGGCTACCTGAGCCAATTTTCCGGCATAGACGCTCGCATGTTTACCTCACTTGACTATCCACAAATAGGAAATAGGAGATTACTTGCAATATAAGACTGAAAAGTAGCACTTTTAAAAAGTGTTGAATTTAAGTAACATACTGAACATAATTTACTTAATTATTGAACATAGGAGAACTTGAATAATAAAAGAATGATGGTATCTGAGTCACTTGCTTTGTACATGTCATACCACTAAATCAATGTGAGGCCCAAGGGGTTTGCAGGAGGAACTGGCAACATATGTGGGGAATTTGAATTGTTTTGCCTTTCCTTATAACACCATCATACAAGAGTAGTAAGAGTCTTATTGTATAAAATATTAATAATAATAACAATAACAATAATAATAATAATAATTATAATAATAATAATATTAGGAACATCACACATCCTAAGAAAGGCACTCTCCATCAAGTAGACTTCTACCTCATTTTAGCCCTAGGCCCAAGGAATGGGCTTGGCTACTATGTTGTAATGTGGCATAAAGTTAAAGGAGATATCATAATAATAATAATAACTGTTTATTTACAATTCCATTGAAAAAGTGAAAAGGATATAAGAGGTTATCCCTTTCTAGTTTATCTCCTAATTCTTTCTAGTTTATCTCCTAATCAACCACTAATTCAACCACTGTCGATTTAAAGGAAGCACTGGCATACTAGTTTTTATAACAGTTTTTAAACATACAGCCATGGAATCCAGGAAGGTTTCATTTCAGCTTCCTTGAAAATTTTAATTGACATTTTTTGTAGTTGAATTATTTTGTTGGCAAGTTCTTTCAGTTCCATTTTCATTGTACATGCATGTAGATCTTTGCCAGGAAAGAAGAGGGTGAATGCTGGTATTGAGTCATTATTGGTATCTGCCACAATGGAAGATACCGGGTAATATGTGATGTCGTGTTCTATTTGCTCATTTTGTGTTGCAAATGAAAGGTGCAACCAAGTAAGTCTTGATTGTTTTGGTCTTTCTCCTCTCTATCCCAAGATGCACCTATGCAGGAGGCTGGTCAGTTTGGCAGAATCAATTTCATAATAAAGAAATAAAAGTTAATTTATGAAATTAACAACTGATTGGCCAAAAAAATACATTATTTTATAGAAAAAATAGTATACAATAATGCTGACACAAACAATTAAATTTGTTGTAGCCGCAACATACAGTTCCCTAAATATTAAAGTAAAGGCTTTCCAGCTTTTCAAAAATGCCAACCATTCAATAATTTTGCAAGATGGACTTTCAGTGGTGCATTTATAGTAGAGCATTTTATTTCCAAATTTTTTTTAGAAATTACCAGTGGCAGTAAGCTGCTGTAATTCGTATGTATAAACGGCTCGCAAGGTATTCATTACACTCTGCCCTAAAGAATAAAATGCAATATAAGGCCTACTGCAAAACCAGCAGTTCATTTTTCTTGCCTTGGCGCTTCTGAAACATCCCGCGTAAACAAAAGCAAACGATTCTTCAGATTCACGCCAGTTTCAGTTTAAATTCCTTGCACGAATTCACTAAACAAAGACGAGAAATACGCGACGGTTGTAAACTTCGGCAAAAGATAGTAGCAAAAGCATCGACTGACGGACGGTAATGTCGCCTTTCTCGTTACGATTATCCCGCGATCAGGCAGATCAAGCGATCTTTCTTTTTAGAGCGCGAGAGCGCCGGCGATCGCACATTGCGATCGGGACTTTCATCACTAAATTCGGTCCTTTATAGCTATTCTAAGCATCCATAATGCACATTTACAATAGCCAGTAGGTTAGAGAAAGATATAAAACGAAGAAGCGCAGTACAGTAAAAACCCGCATACAAGAACATGTGGATTAGGAACACCCAGGCTGAAATTTGATAAAAAAGGAGCATATATATAAGAACACATTCAGCCTGAAAATTGAAAATTGTTCTTATATATAAAAACTCTTCCCTTTTCAGTTTAATAGAACAAACAGTGTCTGTAGCTTTACTGTGGTATTGCACTAAGGTCTCTGTATAAATGCTAGTAATTTCACTTGCTGTGTATAGCAAATGTGCAACAACTGTTTTTGGAATTAAAAGTCTTATAATTACATGAAAAATATGCAATAAACTGAATGCCACCATTTGTCAAGACTAGCGGATGCCAGTCGAAAGCTCGGTTGTGCAATTTATTTTCTAATGTTGTGTGTCTCAAGTTTAATTTTCTCTCAAAGTTATGTATTTCATCGTAGTTAGCAAATCCCTCACATTTTTTTAGAAGTAAAAAATTAAGAACACTTAAGAACACTTTCAGGCCGTGATTTCACCTAAAATACCCGATATATAAGAACCCAATCAGCCTGAACCCCGAAAATGGGTGTTCTTCTATGTGGGTCTTTACTGTAATTTCTCCAAGAAAGCGAAGAAATCTACCTCTAATCGTCTTTGAATCACGGAGAGCAGAGATGTTGACCGGTTGGCGTCAAGATGCAAATAACGTAAAGATTAAATTTCTCCCAGCATGCAGCGCGAAGCGTGTCCAACACCGCCTGGTTTGATGCACTCTGACCTTGTCAGCAGTTTTAAATTTCGCAAAGCAATGATCCGAATCGGCCTGTCATTGGCTGCTGCAATCATACTTTATTGTTTCAACATCATAAGTAACCACTGTATGCCCGGGGAAATGAGCGGGCTTGGAATTGATGGAGCCATAATTTTACGCTAATATGCCAAATCAGAAGTTTTCAAATTGAATTGTCACGAGTCATAAGTGACTCAGTCTGAAGAAGTGGGAAATGTTATGACACTCACGCAATTTGTTTCTGTTATTCTACACTTCCACCAAAACTGAATTTATTACGTGCATATGTTTTTATTTATTGTTTATTTTAAAGCATTGCATTATGAAAAAAAATACATATATGTAAATGTCATAAGCAAGCTACAAACTACTTTGCTCAACTAATTTTACTCATTAAATCCAATAGTATTTAGTTTACCAAATATTCCCTCAAATGATAGCCTGCAGTTCAGGAGTTTTTTTTTTTTTTTTTTTTTGGGGGGGGGGGGGGGGGGGCGAGTGCTGAATTTAGTGTTTAGTCGTCGTTTGGGTTTTGCAAAATGTCTGGGGCTGGGAGGAGTGAAAAGGGTGGAGCCTGACTCCCACATCCTTGATCGCGTATTTTGACTTGCCGTTCGCGTCCTCCCCCCCCCCCCCCCCCCCCCCCCAATACGTCTGCTTTGCTGGCAACTTAAATGAAAGTACTTGTGCTTCTTAAGAAAGCAAAAGGTCTAAATAAAACGACAATTATCATTAATATTTATTTCATCACGTTCGATAACACGGTAAAATGCATCTAAAACTAATCCCCTAAGAAACCACGATCATTAGAACATGCTAAATCGGGCAGAGAAAAGGAAAACACAGCGAAGTTATTTTAGTTCAATTCAGAACATCAATAAAATCATTACAAGTATAATCTGAATGAACGTTCCCATGGTAACAACCTTGCTAGCACCGCTGATCACCCCTTTCTTAGTATCAAACTTCACTTGTTCCAATTTAGGATGGTAATTATTCCAGAAAGCCATTCGGCGAGGATAAAATGACGCCGCCATCTTGGGATTGGTGTCAACTCGCAGGTAAGCTCTGTGACTCGAGTTGTATCTCTCCCACGTAACACCGCTGACTGTAGGATCGCCGGACCTGGCGAAGTTTGCGTACATGGCCATGACAAACGAACTGACATTTCTATCAGCCGTGCTATAAAAGGGAAAAAATTTCGGAAGCAGAGGGATTCCAAAATCAAAGGGAACGTTTTCCGCATGAATCACACCCATCCATTCGGCACCAAAACTTGTCTTTGCTCGATGAGCGAATTCGTACATGTACACCGGAGCATCACGACTGTGAATATCGGCGACCTCATGACTGGGAGCAACGAAAAGGTAATCACCGATAAGGTCTACAAGTTGGCTTCTTAGCGCGTATTTATCACTGTTGTCAGGCCATGGGGTGTACATGAACTCCAAGGCGTCCTCGACGAGATCAGCGGTCTTCTCTCTGAATGAAGCAACGTTATTGTTTGTTAGTAACTGTATTATGGTACTTTTAGGAAAGGCCTGTACGGTAAATAAGTTGATTAATTGACCATTATTTAGACTAAAATATAGTCTTTTGCATGGACTTGAAGAAGACTAAATTTGTGTATCGTAATATTGACCAATAAATTTGTCCATTTTTCTTTAGTGCTAATCTTTTCTTTAGTTGTTTCAACTTTTTAGCACCTGATATCACATAATTTGATCTTTCGACTTACCCGCTGTTCCGAGCATGAGCAAACTTCGTTAGAAATGATTTAAATAAAGCTGGACTGACTCCGCTGTCTACACTCTCCATCAGCCCAAAGGAATTGTTCACCATATCACCAAGAAAGGATGCCCCCTCCTGACTGTTGAAACTGATCATAAACGGTACTTGCTTAAAATGCCAATTTTCCCGCAGATTCCGGGGGGTGTCATGAAGAAAGTTTTTGTCTACAACTGGCGCCCAGCTAATATGATCAGTGAATTCATATCTGATTGATTCTGCCGCTTTCTGAACGTCAATGGCATTTTTCTTGCGCATGCAGGTTACCATTGCGTTGTATTCACTAGTGCCACAAGTCAGCTTTTGTGCAAGCTCTTTTGTGAAGCGGAGACCAAAAGACGTTGGCTGAATCGCAAAGGAGCTGAGATCTACACCGCTTTCTGCTATGGCCTGATGAAAGAAATCCCGGGATAGAGGCGATAGCAAGTGGAGGCTGACACTCGAGCCTCCAGCGCTTTCACCAAATATGGTCACCTTGCTGGGATTCCCGCCAAAATTTGCAATGTTTTCATTGACCCACTTCAGTGCTATCACTTGATCCAACATTCCATAATTTCCAGGAGCCGCGGAATCTCCAGTAGTCAAGAAGCCAAAAGGACCGAGACGATATTGGATTACAACAACTACCACTCCCTGTAGGGCCAAAATATCGCTGGCAGAAGTGATTGCTGTACCGATTTCGTAACCTCCACCGTGAATGTAAACCATCACAGGTAAACTCAAGCTGATGTTTGGTGAGTACACGTCGAGATACAGGCAATCTTCGCTGTACGAGAAATTTTGAGTGTGAGGCTTAATAAAATTCTCAATGATGCTACGTTGCAAACAGATGTTTCCATAATTTTTAGCTGAGCGAACATTCGGTTTCCACTCCTTCGGCGGTCTTGGCGCTTTAAATCTTAGCTCTCCAATCGGCGGAGCGGCGAAAGGAACGCCTAGAAACTTGCTGATGGATTTGAACGGCGCAGAAATATTCGGGTAAGAAGCCCTCAGACCATTTATTCTTCCATACCTTGTTGACACTATCACTGATTGGACCAAAGGTAGACATGTCAGAAATGCACAGAATACGAAAAACGGTGTTAGTAGCATCTTGAACAAGTTGCTCTTTTAGAGTCCTTTTTGTTTGATTCAAACTTAACGTGCTTTGCTCCAAATACTGACTTTTTTGACGATCTCCGACTTTGTCAGCCAATTTATATTTAACAAAGCAATGATCCGAATCGGCCTGTCATAGGCTGCTGCAATAATACTTTATTGTTTCAACATCATAGAAACAATACAGGACATTTATACGTCATTGACACTCCCTTGCGCTATTTCAATGGAACTAAAAATAGTTTTAAAGTTACAAGAAAAATTACGATGAAATGGCAATAAAATCAGAAAATTCTTATTATCATTAATAGACTAAATTAGCTTAGAACTTGTTGATAAAAATTTTAGTGCATCTTTTACTCGATCAATGAGGCAAGAAGAAAGTCAGTGGCGCATAAATTGTCTATTTTTGTTCTCTTACTAATAGCGCGATCAAACATTTGCTGACTTGTTAATTTTACCTCAGATACAATACGAAAAGTACTTTAATAGGCCATTTGCACGATGACGTCATTTGACTACTACTACCAGAATTCATTTCGTTTTTCCTTTCTTATTTAAATTTTGTAATCCCACTGCGGTTTAAATAACAATAGCCCTAATTTGCACTACAAAACAAAAAACTGAAGGATTCTGGTAGTAGTAGTCAAATGACGTCATCGTGCAAATGGCCTGTTGACATGCTCCTGTGATGCGGGAATTTTCGGTGGTTTCAGTTCAGATAGTCAGCAGTTTTAAAATTAAACTGATATGATAATTTATATAAGCTACGCTTGCTTTTGTAAATTTGTCCATCGTTTGAAAATGGTTTTGAATTAAACCGAAATATTACCTTTCTATCAATCTATCTCCTCGTTGTTGACTCAAATATTGTCAATATTGAGTACTGCAGGATGTTCTTCGGAGTTTAATATTTTTGCTGGCGAGCCTTAGCGATCGAGGCAGCCGCCTATTCTTTACAATAGCGGGAAAAATCCAAACTTTTGTCGGATGTAAGATCACAACCATGCCCAGCCGTTTTGTTTTCTAAGTATCGGGGTATCCACGCCTGCGATGACATCAAGTAAAATTGCACGTGAAAAGAGATAACAGATCTTTAATACAGAGTTCGGGTAAATTTCCGGAGTTCGAGTTGATTTCCAACGAGGAAGGCAGGAGATTTACATATGAACGTCGCTTTCTTTCAAGATAATTAACCTGAAAAGCGAAAGAAAATCTTTTATACATATTTCGTTACAGCACTTGCTGTTGAACCAAGTGCAAGAACACTTTCTGTTGAACCATTTTTTGGCGAACCTTTATGTACATCTGGATCGAGTTTGACAGTGGCGGACGCAGCACAGCGCGCATGTCTGGTACGTTTTGAAGAAGCGAAGAGCTAAAAGAGCTCGAATGGTTTTGCTGGCCTGTCTAAACCAGCCGCGGCTGAGAAATGCCTGTACACTTCGTTAGTTTCACGTGACCTTTTACAGTTCTCCAGCAAGAACTATATGCTCTCTACCGACCAAGGACCGATTAGGGAAGTCGTTGCATCCGCGGACCATGATTTTTCACGGTTCTTACAAGGCAAAGAGTCGGCCGACCTAGAAGGAAACATCGTTATTTTTGTTCATTGAAGAGCGTGTGTGCAAGTGCGGCTGAATTTGGGAACTCGGGCCCACTTATAATTATTGGCGGGTCGAGACTACCTCGCCAGCTGGTCTCGGCCCGCCTAAATTTTGGGCACGCGCGTCGATGCAATTTACTTTTACACGGCAAAATTAGGAGTGTCGTGTCCAAACTGATTGTCGCGTAAACCGCGCCTCAGCGAGCTCATTATAATTGACGTCATAATAAAAGATAATTTAGGGATAAGCTCATTATAATTTGCTGAGTGGTAATTTTACGCTAATTCATCTAATCAGCAGTTTTAATATTAAACAGTTACGCGTCATAAGTGCCTCTCTCACGTAAGAAATTAATTGACACATCACGCAATTGATACAGTGTCAGTGTGGTAGTTTCTTGGTGTTGCGGATGGTGTGATCACCAAATGACGTAAAACAAAAGATTCAAAAAACACTGAACAATACCCACACCACAACACAAAAGCTAACTAACAATGGCTTCCGCAACACCAAGAACACCCAAAAGTGTAAACGCTTAAAGGGCAATCTTTGTTCACACTTTTTGCCTCATTAGCATATGTGCATCATTTTCTAATCGAGCTACAACAAAATCAGCTCTGAATATTGAAAGGGCATAGTACTATTAGCTTTCTCTGGAAATTTGAACCCGATACACTAGATACTCTTTGTGCAATGCTGTTTTCAAAACTCTAAATTTTACAAAGAATGTATTGACTCATTAGCGCTTTTGCCACCCAGCAATTTTGCAGTTTTGGATAGCTTATATTTTCTTAAATATTACATGCAAAGAGCTAAAAATTGGGTAGATTACTAAATTTAACAAGCCCTTTCAACTGTTGAAGTCAATTCGTATTTAGTGCAATGTCTTCTCTACGTAAATTCGTATGCTAATGAGACAAAATGTCGTCAGCAAAGATCGCCCTATAATTTGCTGACTTGCGCACAGTCAAGAGTATTTTTTTTTGAGTGTTCATTGGTTGTGGTTGAACGGGGGAAACCCTTTTATTGACAGTAAAACTGTAGTGATTGTACTTAAAATGTTTTTGCCAAAAAAACTAAATAAGTAAAGTCTGACTCAAACTATGCGCGAGCTCATAATTTGTATAATTTGCTGACTTGTAATTTTACGATAGTTCGCCTAATCACCAGTTTTAAAATTGAACTGTTACGCGTCATTAGTGTCTCTCTTTCGTGGAAAATGTTATAACATATGTAATGTCATGTAATTCGTTTCTATTTTGGCTAATTGCGTTTGAAGATAGGAGAACGCTATCTATTCTGGTCGGGTATCGCTCTGGGCGCAGGGGATTGTGGGAGGAATTGGGCTGCATGCCATGCGACTGGCTGTCCACTCGCCTCGATTTCATGCGCAATTGATGATGCGCGATAATTGTGCTTTGATGATGCGCAATTAGCCTCGCAATTAGCCTCGCAAATAGCAATTAGCCTAGCTTTGACGCGCGTACTTAAGTGGTAACGCCTTCATCATTCGCTTTCGCTTTTCGCTCGCATCAGATCGCTGCTCGTGTGTGAAACGGTTGGCTTTGGTTACTTTTAGGGGTGCCGTGCTAAAAAGCGAAAGCAACTGTATTAGCGGAATGGTTGGCTTTTTTACTTTTAGGGGTGCCGTGCTATATAGCGAAAGCAACTGTATTAGTACGCGCAAAAATAGAATTAATGTCGCGATCATATGGCGAATAAAATTGTCATTTTGAGAAAAAACAATGAATGTTATCGAGTTTCTAAACATAGTAACTTCTCTCGAGTCAGCAAACTTAGTTTTTGCACATAACTTAACTGCTGGACACCCTAAATTTTATAGTTGCACTCTTTTCGGGCTCCCTAACTGCCACTCCTTGATCCCCCCCTCCAAACCAACGTCTATTGACCCTCACCTCCACCTCCCACTTCCTCTTCCTCACCCCCTAGTACCACCACCCCACTCCGTCGAACGCACTCCCCTAATTTCCAATTACTACTAGTTCTACTTTTTTATTTGTTATTTATTTTTAAGCATTGCATTGTGAAAGAAAAAGAGTTATTCGTTATTGTTTTATTGCGTTCGACGTATAGAACGCATACAATTCGCGTCGATGCCATTCGATTTCAAGGTTTTTGGACTGGCACAGATAGCCTCGATCTCATGTGAGTATCGAACGCGCCTCGATCTCAGTGAGTATCGATCGCGATGCCTTTCGATTTTAAGGGTTTTTGGACTGGCACAGATAGCCTCGATTTCATGTGATAATTTTTCTCGGCCTCCGTTAAAAAAAAAAGCACGTGGAATGCATGGAATTACTTGAGTCTATAGCCGCCTTAACCGCGGACAAACGAGAGAAATTTGCAAAAGTTAAGCAAAGTACTTAAAAGTTAAGGTTGTCATTTTCACTGTTCAAAGTTTAATATGTTGCCAATACGCTGTCAATTTACCAAACGTTTTGAAAGTTTACCAAAAACGTTCTAAGCGTTTAAAAACTGTGAACTGCAGAATTGTCGGCGCCATTTGCCAACATAATTTTCATCAGAAGCAAAGACTTGGTCAGTTTTCAACAGAAAAAAGCTCATCATTTTGAAAAAAAATGAAAAGATAGTAACGTCAACTAATTTTTTATTAGCCTGTTCCAGGCGTTAAGTTTGTGGCGCGCGAAAGAAAACTTGGGCGGTTTTTCCTCGCGCCGACCCTGTAGCGCCACGCGCCGCTTTTCGCTGCTCCCCACAATCTAAACGCCTGGAAGAGGCTAGTTTTTTATACATCCTTGCCCATATTCTTCTCAGAACACAACTAAAATGATCACAAGTACAATCTTAAGAATCGTCCCCATGGTAACAACCTTACTAGCGCCGCTGATCACCTCTTTCTTGGTTTCAAACTTCATCCGCGTCAATTTAGGATAGTAATCATTCCAGAAAGCCATTCGGCGAGGATGAAACGATGTCTTCATCTTGGGATTCACGTCAACTCGCAGGTAAGCTCTGTGAGTCGAGTTGAACTTGTCCCATGTAACACCGCTGACTGTAGGATCGCCGGACTTGGCGAAGTTTGCGTACATGGTCATTATAAACAAACTGACGTTTTTGTCAGCTGTATCGTAGGTGGAGGAAAACTGGGTCAGTAATGGGATTCCAAAGTCGTAAGGTTTGTTATCCGCGTGGACCACGCCCATCCAATCGGCCTTCGAATAAAGGCTAGCTTTCTTTGATTTATGAGCGAACTCGTACATGTATACTGGAGCAACTTGACTTTGAGTATCCGCGACCTCATGGCTGGGAGCGAAGTATATCCAGTCACCGAGGAGGTTTACAAGTTGGCTTCTTAGATCGTATTTATCGCTGTTGTCAGGCCATGGGGTGTACATGAACTCCAAAGAATCCGCGATGAGAAAAGCAGTTTCTTTGCTGAAGAATAGAAGTAAAAAGTAGTCGTTAGGAGGCTTAGAATAATTTAGGAGCCGGGGGAGGGGGCAGAAGAAACGGAGACGAAATGGGGGAGGGGAGGAAGGGAGGAAGAATGTTTGATATAAGTGGGAAAAGGTCTGAGCGGTGACAGCGGTTGCCTCCGCACTAATGAAGACCCGGACTCGGTGTCATACAGTAGCGGATCAAGTTGAGAGGTCCGGGTCCCCCACCCACCCCACCCACCCCTCCCACTCATCTCGCTAAAAAAAATAAGGCCAAACAATCTGTAACATTTTCACTTCGCTCCATCATCTTTCCTTATACATGGATACGCTATACTGTCACATGTGGTTGAGCGGGTATATTGATGGCTCTGGCCTTGCTCTGAGTGTTTTCTCCGGTTTTGTACTTTTTCAAAATTCAACATTTCTGTAACGATGTGTTCGGCCAGACGAACCAAACAGAACTCGAAGGATAACCAGAATTAGTATCACCCAACTAGTGGACTAATGCAAATCCTGCATTTTGATTGGCTACGCTACTAGGGGTCTAATAGTAATAGTCATCGAGTAGCGAAATTCGCCGGTTTTATTTTTCGTTTTATTCCCAAATAAATATTTCTTCAACTTGCAATTGCTTTTTTTTATTATTGCCTTTTTCTATCCGACTAGTTGGGTGATACTAAAACAATTAGACCCTTCGCCCTCAAGGGCCACGGGTCAATAGCCCATTCGGCTTCGCCTCATGGGCTATTGACCCGTAGCCCTTTCGGGCTACGGGTCTAATTGTTAAATAGACCCAAACAACTCGAAGGCTAACTTTTAATCTAAATCACACTCGAACACGCTTACATCCAGGCTATATGTCAAACAGTTGATAAACAATTCTTGTAATATACAAGAAATATCGTCACATCCCTTTTTTACAAAAAAAAAACTAACTAAAAAAGTTAAATACCCAAAGGCGAATGGAGGGGTGGGTTCGAATCACACTCCTGACACCATGTAACGATGTGTTTGGCCAGACGAACAAGCCAAAACTCAAAGGATAATTAGACATAGACCAAGCAACTCGAAGGCTAACTATTAATCTAAATACTCGAACACGCTTACATCCGGACTATATGTCAAACAGTCGAAAAACACCACATGTAATATACTTGAAATATCGTCACAATTTTTCGATCTGGAATCCGAGGTTCACAGGTTTGTTAGTCGTTAATACTGTTATTAATTTGTTACTCTCGTTAAGGCATTTCCCCTCGTCCCTATGCTTTGATATTGTTGAGAGAAGCGCAAAGGCCTTTTAGGTGGTAAAATTGGAAAAAGAAATAGGTGAGCAAAAGCTTAGCTTGACTTGTTCTGGAGTCTTACAGAATACACGATTTCAACCCTTTCACTCCCAGAGTCAATTATGAAGACATGTAATGTTGTTTTAACTTTTTAGTCTGTTGACGAAATCCTATGGTGTGACCATTCAAATGAAACCTCTTCAGCAGTACTTTTGCATGGTACCATTTGTTTTAACTTTTGAGTCAGTCTGTTGACGAAATCCTATGGTGTGACCATTCAAATGAAACCTCTTCGGCAGTACTTTTGTATGGTGCCATTTGTTTTTCAATATTTTACAAAATGAAATTTAGGATTTTGTTTTAATTTTGGTTTATGACACTCTTAGGAGTTAAAGGGTGAACTTACTTGTTTTGGGATTGGGCAAACTTTGTCACAAAATCTTTAAATAAAACCGGGCTAACACCTTGGTCCACACTCTGCATCAGCCCAAAGGAAGCGTTGACCATGTAACCTAGCGTCGTTGCACCCTCGTGACTGTTAAAGCTGACCATTAGTGGCACTTGCCTGAAATCTTTCTTCTCCCGCAGATTCTGGGGTGTATCATAAAGAAAGTTCTTATCCACAACTGGCGCCCAGGGAAGATGATCATAGTATCTAAAGTTTATTAAATATGACGTTTTCAGAATGTCTGTGGCTTCTTTGCCCCGCATGCAAGCTATCATGGTACTATGATCACCTGTAGGACAGTCTAAAGTTTGTGAAAGGTCTTTAGCGTAACTGATACCAGCTGAGGTTGGCTGAATCGCAAAGGGACTCAAATCTACACCGCTCTCTGCAATGGCCTGATGGAAGAGACCCTTTGAAAGAGGTGACAAGAGATGGAGACTGACACTTGCACCACCAGTGCTTAAACCAAATATGGTCACCTTGCTGGGATTTCCGCCAAAATTTTCAATGTTGTTTTTGACCCACTTTAGAGCTTCCACTTGATCCAACATTCCGAAATTTCCGGGCGCCGAAGAATCCCCGGTCGTCAAGAAACCAAATGGACCGAGACGATATTGAATCACTACCACTACCACCCCCTGGAGGGCCAAAATGTCGCTGGGAAATGTAATTGCTGTCCCGACTATGTACGAACCACCGTGAATGTAGACAAGCACCGCTAAACTCGATCTGATGTCCGGTGTGTAGATGTCGAGATACAGGCAATCCTCGCTGTACGAAAAATTGGAAGCGAATGGTTTGACAAGATATTCATAGGTTTTGCCTTGCAAACAGATGTTTCCATGCTTTTTGGCCGGGCGAATGTTCGGGTTCCACTCCTTCGGCGGTCGTGGTGCTTTAAACCTCAGCTCTCCAATCGGTGGAGCGGCGAAAGGAACGCCAAGAAACTTGTTAACGGATTTGAATTGACCAGAGGCATTCGGGTACGAAGTCATCAGACCATCGATCTTTCCATACTTGGTTAACACTATTACGGACAAAACCGGGGGTAGAAATGCAAAGAATACGAACAGCTTTGTGAATTTCAAAGTTGACATGCTTTCCTGTAGCTGCCTTCCGGAAGCTTTCCGTCCTTGTTTCAATTGTTTTCCTACAGTACCTTTTTCTGTTGATCATATGACTTGGCTCTGACAATCACGGCTTGATCACTGATTGCGTGACCTCGCGGAGTGACCGGCGCCTGCGTGACCTGCTTCTTGACACGTTTCTTGAAACCTTATAAACCTATTTTCACTCAAATGTGATTTTCTTTATCCATTTTCAGACCTAACCATTAAAAAATATTCCTTCCTGTCCAATAAAACGTTTCAGAAACCCCCACTTGGACTCCAAAATATTCCACAATGCGACGCTTTACTTTACTGCCCCCGGGGGGGGGAGGGGGTACTTGGGTCAACTTTTGCTGGTATGTGCCGCTGGCCTCTCAGAGCCCCTACCCCATTATAGTCTGTTCTGTGGCCAATTATAGACCCCATCTTAGTCACTTTTGAGTAAACGTAAATTTTGCAATCCCAACTTAGTCACTTTCTGTTTAGCCATGTACCTTGAGTTCGGAACCCTTTTAACTAGGTCATCCTCAAATGGATTGACACATTTATTAAATGTAGAAGACTTTACTCTTCACCTACAAACGTACCTTCTGATACATCTGTTAACCGAAAATATTTACAAGCTAAAACTACCCAAAAAAATACTTGCCAGAATTTTCTTACCCCAAAAAATCCCGACAATTTGCGACCCCATTCTAGTAACTCTATTGAAAATGCAACCCCATTATAGTCAATCCAGTCGTGAAAATGCGACCCCATCCAGCGGCACATCCCCATTAGCCCATTACTAGGAAGTACCCCCCCCCCCCCCCGGGTTTACTGCATGATAAAGTTCTGCGTACGACGAGCCCGGTGGGGGAGGGGGAGGGGGTACTTCCGTATGTAAGCTGTATGGGTATGTGCCGCGGGATAAGGTAAGACTGTTGAGGTGCTCAGGGTATTCTTTTTGGCATTGTGATCCTTGGTTAGGGTTCCTTTAGCTAAATTAAGTCAAGGAATGACTGGAATATGGATCAGTGAGGATGGGCTCCTCGCTCAGTCTAGTATTCTGTGCATGCCTGATGTTAAACTTTCCAACGACAGAAAATAAATATAAACGACCTGTTCACACAATTTTGTGTTATCGTTGTTCCCTCAAATACGGTGTCAATTTTTGATTGTTTAAGAAACTTCGCGGCACACACCCACCCTAAATTGACGGAAGTACCCCCCCCCCCCCCCCGCCCTTCCAGGACAACGAAGAACTGAAACAGAACACTAGTTCATACTTCTGGAGTGAGTTCTACAAAAGAGCATAATCCAAAAGTGAAACTTAAGATTTTTCAATGTTTCCTGGCAAAGCCACACTTCCAGTTAGGAACTTTATGGAGATTTGCCGAGAGTTGGAGGTAAAGTAGCAGCAAGAAGGATGAGGCTCGCTGGGCATTGACAAAGACATTCCAACCTCCCAGCACACAAACTCGCACTCATGTCTAATATACCCGAACTGAGTCGGGTCGGCAATAAGCAAAGACCCCACGGCGATAGAAGTAGAGGATGACTCAAATCAACATTAGTTGATATCTTAAAGCGAGACGCTGATGTACTCTAGTCAGGAGTTGGAGGCACGTACTGATGCTTGATTGTAGAGTTTGGAATAGACAGAAATTAAGGCTCGGCTGTGGCCGACGTAGTAGTAGGAGTGCAAACCCTTCACCAACGTCAACAACAAAAATAACAACAATCTTTATTTTCTTAATTTTTACCTTACCTTGTTACAGTTGGACTGGCCCGCAGGTAGCTAGTGCTAGTCTTGGCGAGCCTGTCTATTTATGTTTAATTCCGTCTTCGCGTTTTGTAGTTTCAGTACTGGGAAACGGTAGCCACAAAATAAGTAATATACTCTGAGTACAGGAGAGTATTATTACCTTACTGCTAAAAACAAAATTTCCTCTAACAGCAACACCTAGCCAGTTCCCAGATCTATATCATGGATTCCAAATGTTCACGATTTTCGATCTTTTCTTAAGAAAGAAGACCGCTGACCTTATCGCAGACGCCTTGGAGTTAATGTACACCCCATGGCCTGACAACAGTGATAAATACGAACTTAGAAGCCAACTTGTAGACCTCATCGGTGATTACCTTTTCTTTGATCCCAGTCATGAAGTCGCCGATATTCACAGTCGTGATGCTCCTGTGTACATGTACGAATTCGCTCATAGGTCAAAGGTCACTCTTGGGGCTGAGTGGACTTTTGACTGTGGATTCCCCTTTTTACCAATTTTTCCACATGAAGCGGTAGAAAGAAATGCCAGTTTGTTTCAATGTTGTTTATCATGACCATATACGCAAACTTTGCTCAATTTGCTAGGCTCGGTGATCCCACATCACAGCAAATCAGCGGTGTCACTTGGGAGATATTCAACTCATCTTATAGAGCTTACCTCGCCGAATGGCTTTTTGGAATGATTACTATCTTAAATTGACGCAAATAAAGTTTGAAGTCAAGAAAGAGGTGGTCAGCGGTGTTAAAGCTGGTGTTACCATGGGAACGTTTTACCAGATTGTATTAATCATTTTGGCGATGTTCTTATGTAACTGAGATGATTATGATTATATTATTGGTTATACGAAACAATAATTTAACTCTGAATGATTGCGTCCTTTTTGTACTGTAACAGTCTAGCATGCCAACCGGCCTTTGATTTGCACCGCCACACGCGCGACGGGAGCAGTGAAACCTCTAAGAGCGAGGAAGAGACATTTTTTCATGTTTTATCTTTTTTTAATTATTTTAGGGGGTCTATTATACTCTGGCGGTCTGGCGTATTAAGCCATTTTTTAGTGTCGGTTTGCGGGTACATTCATATTTATCCAGTGGCGGTTTAAGGTCCAGAAATTATCGCGCGGTTGCGGGAAATTACAACTTTATCTCGCGGTTTTCGGTTTTTGCGTGTTTGGTGGCGGTTTTCAAACAGAGTTAAGAGGCTGAGAAGACTTAACGGTCATCTCACCCTTAACAAAAGATTTGCTTTCTAGGGCTATTGAGGAAGGTCGAGGAAGAATGAGTGTAATAAAGAGTGGCATGCCTACGGGACTCCCACGCGGGTGTTTTAGCCTTAGCTTTAAAACGGTCAGCTCGTGCGAGTATATCTTTTAGAGAACGTTCCCTTTTGTATGAAATTAGGGGCGGTTCTTTGTATATTTCGTTTTGAAATGGCTGCTGTATTATAAGATGCCAGTGTTTCATGAGGATCTGTTTTAAGTTTGGTACCGATGGATGATATTTCATTACAAAAGGCAGGATTTTCTTGTTCAGAGGATTTTCAGTACACGATAAAGCAAAGCGTACGAAACTTTCAAACTTCAATCTGCACTGGGACTGATACACAACTGCCGTGTGGTCCTAGAAGAAAACGAACGGCGAGCCATTTACCATGACGTAAATGCTGATCTCCCTAAAACTTTAAATGGCCCTCAAGGAAATGTTCCTGGGAAAACCATCAACTCAGTTTGTCTGGTTGAATGGGGGTTGAACCGTCTAAACGAGGTTACGAAGCAGTTTAATTACTATTGAGACCAACTTGCGAAGCTGTATGACCATGGACGTCCGCCCACTTTCATTCAACGATTAATGTCAAGAGTGACGTCGTGTCCATGTTGCAGTATTGTCGCTCATTTGGAAACTGCGTGAAAGAGAGTGCGAAGAGACTGCAACATGGAGTGCATTCTACTTCACTCATCCTCGGAGTTGGTATCCGCTCCCAGAAGGTACGATCTAGTTTCAAGAAATGTCCAAAATAAAATCCCTTTCTGCTCGTGAGCTGAGCTTAGACGACTTCCAGAAACTGATAGAATTTGCAAGCGTTTATGGCCGAGCAGTCAGACAGAGATCCGTGCGCCAAGAAACAACTATGGCGAAGGCAGGAACATTGTCATCAGCTTGCTATGAAACCAATTTGCCTGTTCAAAGAGTGATGCTACGCCGCGATGGTATCCACGACAATTCGGACGCCCCACTTCAGCCTGTCGAATCAAACTCTGAAGAGAGTAATGGTGAAAGTGAAGACGAAGATGGAGACATTTGACTCGGACGAAAGTAACGAGAATGATGGCGTTGAGGATGAGACAAGGATTCAAGGCTATGATGAGCCGCAGTTAGCCTCTGAAGCTCTTTTCCTTGTAGGACACCGATCTAGGTTCAGAAGGACGATCCGCTTCAATGGAAGATTTATACAGCAGTTGACGTGAAATGGAAATGATTTGAACTGCGGAAAAACAGATGACATGAAGAAATGACCATCGCAGTAAGATGTTGTAATCGCAATTTAAGCTATTGCGAACTGATTAGCGCGAAAAAAGATGTTCTGGGCTTCAACGGAATTTGAACCCGAGCGTTCGCACCGCTGTATTCTACCAACTGAGCTACGAAGACCAGTACATTGGTAGGGGGCCAATTTATTGAGTTCAGCAACCCGTGAAGGAATGAAGAATGAAATGGAAATGATTCGAACTGCGGGAATACAGATGAAATGAAGAAATGGCCATCGCGGCTGCGATGGCAACAGTAGTTCAGGGTCGGAACGAGGTATGTGGGATCAGGGATCAGAGAGGTGGGATCAGGGATCACTACCGCGGGATCAAGGGTTATAAGGGTGGGATCAGAGATCAGAGTTAAAATCAGGGTCAAAATAATTTTTGAAAGAGAAAAAGTTAAGACAAATAAACGTAAAAAGATCAGGGAATAAAGTTGAAATAGGCCGCGTGGCAACTATATAACTATAAAACATGATAAAAGCATGAAAAAGAACTGGAAAGATCATCTGTCAGTGACTAATTATAACTAATCTGTTAAACATTAACGACTTTTGTATAAAACGCATCCGGGGGTTCAACCACAGGTAGCCCAAGCTATATGTGTCACAGTAACCGTTACGAGCGAAATTATAAGGATTTGTATGAGAAAAAACCGTCCTTTCTAGGAGCAAAAAAATACGAACAAGATTTCAAAAAAAATTGCCTACCTTACTTCGCTTGTGTGTTTCCTTGTCTCCTGTGTGGTTTTTGGGGCGATTTAGAGCGTTTCCAGTGAGTTTTAGTTCCATTGCTTTCTCTCTATATATCCTTTCCCAAGGTGGGGTACTTCAACCGAGAGGCCGAGCGGATCCACTGAAGGAAAACCGCCGTAAATTCGCTCCAAACCCTCCGATCGCCTCGAAATTCCACGTAGACCACGGACGATAGTTCTGTTGTCCATTCCAACTCTTTATCCGAGACCCAGATACATGGAAAGAGCATTAAAGGTCGCCAATCTCTGCACACTTTTCCGTTGAGATAGTTCGACAGAGGCTTGATGCAGAAATCTCTAAGCCGAACGTGGCTTAGCGACCCAGTCTTTGGATCGAATTTCTTACTGACCCGGTGGGCGACTGTACCGAGGGTGATATTGTCTTTAGTAACATTTTACAGTCGCCCACCGGGTCAGTAAGAAATTCGACCCAAAGGCCGGGTCGCAAAGCCATTTTTCAGACATTCGGCTTAGAGATTTCAGCATCAAGCCTGCTTGTTTGGTGTATATCGCTTTTTATTACTCTGGAATTCATCTCCACGACCAAGAAATAAACCAAATCTGTTACTTTTTGCACTGATACAGACAGCTGCAGTAACGTTCAATCCTGAATAATTGCAGAAATGACGTCATATCTACTGACTGACTTATCATGTACCGGGCAGGACATAAATCGTCCGTAGCGGAGTTCTATTTGCTGGTTTTTGGTGCACACCGCCTTTATTCACCAGTTATTCAGCTCCACGACTAAGAAACTGAACGTTGCACTAATTAAACTGCTCCAATACTTTTACGATGTATTTTATAGAGCATTGCAATGACACGTCCATACTCATTAAATGAGCGCATTAAGCATATTTTATTGAATTTGCGCAATACAAATCTATTATGGTATGATTACCTCTCGTGTATTTTGGGGCAGTACGCAGCTCTTACAAGGTCTTCTCTGATTTGCTGAGAAAACAATAGAACAAACAACGCAACAATGGACCCTAGCCCTAAAAACAATAGACCTACGTGATACCCAGGTCCAATGAAATAAGAGGTTGTTAAGAGCTGCGTAGAATCTGTGTATTTTAGCATACCAAGACGCATCGTGTGCAGTTATGGGTGCCTGATTAATGTTTATACAAATCCTATGTAAGACCGTAAAAGTGCAGCAAACTTAAGTTAATCAGATTTTGGTGGACACCGCTTTTATTCACCAGTTATTCAGCTCCACGACTAAGAAACTGAACGTTGCACTAATTAAAATGCTCCAATCGACTTAATTGATTACGATGTATTTTATAGAGCATTGCAATGACACGTCCGTACTCATTAAATATGCACATTAAGCATGTTTTTTGAATTTGCGCAATACAAATCTATTGTGGTATGATTACCTCTCGTGTATTTTAGCACACCATGAATCATCGTGTGAAGTCATGGGTGACAATGCTTTTACAAACCCTATATAAGACCATCAAGGTACAGCAAACTTAATCAGTCCGTACCCGTATTAGCAGCAGCACCAGAACAAGCCTGCAACAACAAGAATGATTTCGGCCAGGGAACTAACAAGGTTGTTCGTATTCTGTGCATTTTTTCCACTTATCCCGTCAATCATAGTACGAACAAAGTATGGAGATGTCGAAGGTCAGATGGCTTCGTACCCGAATGTTCCTGCGCCCTTCAAATCCGTCAGCAAGTTTCTTGGCGTTCCATTCGCCGCTCCGCCGATTGGAGAGCTAAGGTTTA
Organism: Cladopsammia gracilis; assembly: GCA_022457155.1. Classification (NCBI taxonomy): domain Eukaryota; kingdom Metazoa; phylum Cnidaria; class Anthozoa; order Scleractinia; family Dendrophylliidae; genus Cladopsammia; species Cladopsammia gracilis. The sequence continues at coordinate 63,908 of JAJGOT010000583.1, forward strand.
AAGCACCACGACCGCCGAACGAGTGGAAACCGAACGTTCGCCAAGCCAAAGAGCATGGAAATGTGTGTTTACAACCAAAAAGATACGAACCTCTCTTAAACATTTATTCACAGAAATTTTCGTACAGCGAGGATTGCCTGTATCTAGACGTCTACACACCAAATGTCAGCTTGAGTTTACCCGTGATGGTTTACATTCACGGTGGAGGTTATGAAACAGGATCTTCATTCATATATCCCAGTGACATTTTGGCTTTACACGGGGTTGTAGTAGTAGTGATCCAATATCGTCTCGGTCCTTTTGGCTTCTTGACAACCGGAGATTCCGCGGCTCCTGGAAATTTTGGAATGTTGGATCAGGTGGAAGCACTGAAGTGGGTCAAGGACAACATTAAGAATTTTGGTGGCAACTCCAGCAAGGTGACCATATTTGGACAAAGCGCTGGCGGAACCAGTGTAAGCCTTCATCTGTTATCGCCTCTATCTAAAGACCTCTTCCACCAAGCCATTGCAGAGAGTGGCGTAGATTTGACCCCCTGGGCAACTATGCCAATTTCGATCGGAGTAGATTTCGCTAAAGAACTTGCTCAAAAGCTTAACTGCCCATCGGGCAACCACGACGAAATGGTAGCCTGCATACGTAAGAAAGACGCGAAAGACATACAGAAAGTGTCCGAAACCAAAAACGATCTTTTCGTTGATTCTTTTTTCTTTGCTCCGGTCGTAGACAACAACTTTCTTCGCGAGACCCCCCGGAATCTGCGCAACGAACAAAACTTCAAGAAATCGAGGCTGATGATTGGTTTTACTAGTAACGAAGGTTCAGCCTTCCTTGGCATTCTAGGTACTTCGTTTAGTATGGTGGGAAGGCTGGACAATGGAGTAAACCAGTCTTATTTTAGAACATTTCTAAATAAACTTGCTCATCATCGAAATACTGGGTGAGTTGAAATCTTATTCTTGGCAAATATGTTTTTAACTGTTTAAGTTCTAACTTACAGTTTATTTAAAGGCACCCTACAGTCCCGGGGGGGAGGGGTAGTCCCTATGATGGGCTATACGGGGATGCTCCGCCCGAAAGGGGTAACTTAGGCTGGAGGTATATGAAAGGGTGAAGATTTCACGAGTTGAAGTATATGAAAGGGTAGGGTTTTTACGAAGTATAAGAAGGGGTAGGGAAATCACGAGTTGAAGTATAAAAAAGGTAGGAAAACTGCCGTTTAAGTATTATAAAAAGCGCCTTTCAAAATATATGAAACAGACGCACGTAAAGGTTATATGAAAAAGGTACCATTTTCATTAAAAGGTATATGAAAGAGGTACCTTTTCTGTCAAAAGCGGTATATGAAAGAGTAAGGGTTTGGACCTTGGGGCGGAGCCATCCCCGTACAAAAGCTTTGTTGAGTACCCCCCCCCCCCCCCCAAGGGCCTGCAGTCCCTTCTACGCATGGCCTGCAGTTCCTTCTACGCATGCACTGTTTTGTGAGACTGGCACGATAGAATCAGTCAGTTTACCTTCCACTTTGCTGCAGAAAACATCTGTTGAATGTGCTGCCGGTGATGTTATCTTTAACTGCTCGATCTTTATTTGACTTCAGCGCCGCTTCTTTTGAACTCATCGACAGTAGAATAGAAGCTTACTTTTGCATGCTTTCCATTCCATAATGGCGGTCATTCAGCTTCGGATAAAACTTGAAATATGCGTCATCTAAGTAGTCACAGAATGTAATGTATCGCCAAAATCAAAACAGGCATGCGCACTGGGATCAGTCTTGCCGTCTATATTTTGTCATTTGAAGTTTTTTTACTGATCCAGGTCTACAACAGATCTAGATCCGGCTCTTCTTAACGTCTTGTCGCTGTGGTCTTGCGGTTTTTAAAGCACTAGGGACTGCAGGTTCTCTTTAAGCATGAACGTTAGTGGAAAAACGTTTCCTGAAAGCGCACCCAGGTTCACCGTTTTCTGTAGAAGCCTTTTTATTTTTTTTATCCTTATTACTAGGATAAAAAGGCTTAGAAGTGAACACTTCAATCCATTTCTTTTCTTTACAAAAAATATATTTACATTCTTTAGCTTACACATATAATTATGAATCTGTTTCATAGAAAGACCGCTGATCTCATCGAGGACGCTATAGAGTTCATGTACACCCCATGGCCTGACAACAGTGATAAATACGCACTAAGAAACCAACTTGTGGACCTCATCAGTGATTACCAGTTCTTTGCACCTAGTCATGAAGTCGCCGATATCCACAGTCGTGCTGCTCCTGTATACATGTATGAGTACGCCCACCGATCAAATAATGTTTCTTTCGGTACAGAGTGGATGGGCGTGGTCCACGGAGATAACTACCCTTATGACTTTGGAATCCCATTTCTACCGATCCTACCATACAGCGCCGCTGACAGAAACGTCAGCATACTAATCATGACCATGTACGCAAACTTCGCCAGCTCCGGCGACCCTTCAGTCAGCGGTGTTACGTGGAAGAGATACAACTCGAGTCACAGAGCTTACCTGCGAGTTGACACCAATCCCAAGATGGCGGCCTCATTTAATCCTCGCCGAATGTCTTTCTGGAATGATTTCTATCCTAAATTGGCGCAGCTGAAGTTTGATACCAAGAAAGTTGTCGTCAGCGGTGCTGGAGCTAGTGCTGTCGTGGGAACGTTTCTTCAGATTATACTTATTACAATTTTAGTAATGTTCTGAAAGTATAAACACGTTACCGCTTGAGCAAATATAGCAACAAACTTGCTAACCGTCGGTTATGATTTGCGTCACCGCATGATATTATAAATGTATTTTTAGAATACCGTAAAATCTCGGTTATAAACCGGCTGGGCTTATACAACTTCGTAACGGTTTTTTGGGCTGGCAAACAAAACATACTTGTGATAAAAAATCGTTGCTTTAATTAAGTTGGTGCGAATTTTGTAAATAATTGCTGTTACTTAAGGAACTGTGGTGTGCTTATATATGGGAGGTGGTACAACCGGAATAATGCGGTTTTGTTACAAAACCGATGGGCCTATAGCCGTGGGGGCTAATAAGCGGGAGGGCTTATAACCGGGATTTTACGGTATACAACAAAAGTTCTTAGCTCTGCATTTATCTAGACGTTAATCGCGTTTACAACTGCTTATTAATCGTACGACTATTTATCCAATCTCGTCTCCAGTCCCCCTGTCTCCAGCGTACGAAAGAAGACCCAAGAAATCAGATCACGTGATCTTAAAACCTTCCACTCATTATTGTGTCTACAATCATTTTGATAATCTTCAAGGTAGTTGGCGATTTTGTCTTGTGAAATCAGTACTATTTGTCAGGGACTTCTCTTGAATTTCGATGAGATTCTGTTTGCGTGACTTGGAAATTGCATGACTCCAGGTCCAGCATTTAGTCATGCATATCTTTGAACTGAATTGAATTGAATTGAATTGAATTATTTCGAATTTAAGTATTATGTTTTCAAACCTAGTTAAGCACCCTCGCATGGCTTATAATTAGCTTTCATTGCCAAAATTTTCTCTGAATTAAATGATTGTATCTATGTGTTGTTTTCAGTTTACAACAAAAGCATTTTAGTCACTAATAAAAAGGACCTATATCAAGTTTTTCGTGTACACGGCTCCTCTTTCAATACTTAGTTTGTTGTGGATTCCTTCGTGAAATCCACAACTTAGCATAAACTGGGATATGGGTGAATAGATTTGTGTAGTTTTGTACAAAGTAGATAATGTTTGCTTAACATTTTTTTAACCTGTCGTGGTTGTGCTCTAGATCACGTGTTACAGAAAATAAATCAGTCCTTTCAAGTAATTCATCAATTTTCACTTAACTGTGGGTCCAACCCTTTTACTTCTAGAACGGTGACCATTCAAATGAAAGCTATTGAGCAGTACTTTCCTGTGGTATTGTTTATTATGCTGTACAGGGTGGTTCAGTAACTTTTGAGTCCGTGGATGAAAGCCTAAAGTGTGAACATATACAAATGAGAGCTACTGAGCAGTACTTCCCTGTGATGCTGTTTATTACGCTGTACAAGGTGGTTCTAACTTTTAAATTTGTGGAAAAACTCCTAAAGTGTGGGCATTCAAATGAAAACTACTGAGCAGTACTTTCCTGTGGTGCTGTTTATTATGCTGTACAAGGTGGTTCTAACTTTTGAGTCTGTGGATGAAATCCTAAAGTGTGACCATTCAAATAAAAGCTATTGAGCAGTACTTTCCTGTGGTACTGTTTATTATGCTGTACAAGGTGGTTCTAACTTTTGAGTCTGTGGATGAAATCCTAAAGTGTGACCATTCAAATGAAAGCTGTTGAGCAGTACTTTCCTGAGGTACTGTTTATTATACTGTACAAGGAGGTTCTAACTTTTGAGTGTTTAGATGACATCCTTAAGTGTGAATGAAAGTCATACTAAGCAAAAGGAGCAACACTTCACATTTTATTCATACCAAGACTAAATGACAAAAGAAGACTCAAAAGAACCCCTTTAATTAAGGGATGCTTTTGAGTCTTCTAGATGAACTCCTGAAGTGTGACCATTAAAATGAAAGCTATGAGCGGTACATTTCTACGGTGCTGAAACTTTTGGGAACTTTTAAAACTAAGTCACAATTTCCAGGAGTTAAAAGTCAGGAATCATAGAAGTTGGAATACGTGTCTTTGTTACAGTATATGACTCATGACGCAAGGACAAAGTTAGTCACGCATAACAAGATGTGATATCCTATGCATGGTTTCACAAAATAGTCATATGCACTTGCATATCTTATGTTTATCTTGCTGCATTTCATACGAGTTTTTTCCTACATGGGTTTCCCTTTGTATAAATTTTCTTCTTCTACCGACTTCGTTCATTTAAGGTCTGATTAGTATTTTTTCAGCATTTTTGCTTTACCGGCCAGTGGATCAGAAAACGTATCCAAACTAACAAATCTTCTCCCCTGGCTACTAATTTTCGGTAATTTGTTCACAGATTAAAATTATCAGCTCCCTTCGGAGTCATTTTACAATTGGCGCCTGAACAATAGCAAACAAGAAATCCTGTAATGAATAAAACTTAACTGACGTCAAAACTACAAATAAAGACAGCTGAGTTAGTGGTGCCTAACAAGGTGTTTTTTGCTTGTTTGGTGTATATCGCTTTTTATTATTCTGGAATTCATCTCCACGACCAAGAAATAAATCAAATCTGTTACTTTTTGCACTGATACAGACAGCTCCAGTTATGCTCAATCCTGAATAATGGAAGAAATGACGTCATATCTACTGCTAACAAGTGACTGACTCATCATGTACCGGGCAGGACATAAATCGTCCGTAGGGGAGTTTTATCTGCTGGTTTTTGGTGCATACCGCCTTTATTCACCCGTTATTCAGCTCCACAACTAAGAAACTGAACGTTGCACTAATTAAACTGCCCCAATACTAAATTTATTACAATGTATTTTATAGAGCATTGCAATGACACGTCCGTACTCATTAAATGAGCGCAGTAAGCATGTTTTATTGAATTTGCGCAATACAAATCTATTATGATATGATTACCTCTTTCGTATTTTGGGGCAGTACGCAACTGCCGCTCTTACAAGGTCTTCTCTGGTTTGTTGAGAAAACAATAGAACAACTTCAACACAACAATGGACCTTAGCTCTGAAAACAATAGAGCTGCGTCCAATGAAATTAGAGGTTGTTAAGAGCTGCGTGTTATTTGTGTATTTTAGCATACTATGACTCATCGTGTGCAGCCATGGGTGCCAATTAATGTTGATACAAACCTAGGCCTATGTAAGACCGTAAAGGTGCAGCAAACCTAATCAGATTTTAGTGGACACCGCTTTTATTCACCAGTTATTCAGCTCCACGACTAAGAAACTGAACGTTGCACTATTTAAACTGCTCCAATAGTAAATTTATTACGATGTATTTTATAGAGCATTGTAATGACACGTCCGTATTCATTAAATGAGCACAGTAAGCATTTTTTATTGAATTTGCGCAATACAAATCTATTATGGTATGATTACCTCTCGTGTATTTTAGCACACCATGACTCATCGTGTGCATTCATGGGTGACAATGTTTTTACAAACCCTATATAAGACCATAAGGGTACAGCAAACTTAATCAGTCCGAACCCGTATTAGCAGCAGCAGCAGAACAAGTCTACAACTGCACCCGGGCCGAGAAAAATATTTTCTCAAGAGTATCATGTCGACCAAGTTAATAGCATTGACCGTATTCTATGCAATCTTGCCACTGGTCCTGTCCAATAGAGTGTCAACAAAGTACGGAGAAATCGAAGGTGTGATGATAGCTTCGTATCCGAACGTCTCTACGCCCTTTAAATATGTCAGTAAGTTTTTAGGCGTTCCTTTCGCCGCCCCGCCGATTGGAGAGCTCAGACTAAGACCTCCATAACCGCCAAGTTCGTGGAAACCGACCGTTCGCCAAGCCAAAATGCACGGAAACATCTGCTGGCAAGACACGACTTTTGAATTTATTTTCAACCCTTATGGTCGTAATTATACCATCAGCGAGGATTGTTTGTATCTCGACGTATACACTCCAAACACCAGCTTGAGTTTACCTGTGATGGTTTACATTCACGGTGGAGGTTACGGATCTGGTGGAGCAATTGGGTATCCCAGCGAAGTTTTGGCTCTTCAGGGAGTGGTAGTGGTCGTGATCCAGTATCGTCTCGGTCCATTGGGCTTCTTGACCACCGGAGATTCTGCCGCCCCTGGAAATTTAGGAATGTTGGATCAGGTGGAAGCACTGAAGTGGGTCAAGGATAACATTGAATATTTTGGCGGGGACTCCAGCAAAGTGACCATATTTGGAGAAAGCGCTGGCGGAAGCAGTGTAGGTCTCCATCTTTTATCGCCGCTATCCAAGGGTCTCTTTCACCAGGCCATTGCAGAGAGTGGCGTAGATGTGGGCCCCTGGGCAACACAGTCAACTTCATTTGGTGTCGGTTTCGCCAAAGAACTTGCTCAAAAGCTGAACTGTCCAACGGGAAACCACGACGAAATGGTGGCTTGCATACGTACGAAAGAAGCCGCGGAAATACAAGAACATTCTACATCAACAAACTATCAGTTTGTTGATTACCTCCAGTGGGCTCCAGTTGTGGACAAGAAGTTTCTTTATGATACACCTCAAAATCTGCGAAAGAAGGAGGATTTCACGAAAGTCCCGCTTATGATCAGTTTCAACAGTAACGAGGCAGGAATCATTCTTGGTCCCATGGCCAACACTTTCAAGCTGATGGGAAGTGTGGATAATGGGGTGAACTCATCTTTCTTCAACACATTTATAACAAGGCTTGTCCATGCCCGTAACTCATTGGATTACTCGTAAGTCAGTTGCTTTTATTAATACGAATGTATTTACACTCTTTTCTTTTATATAAGGACCTTTTTTATAAGAACGTTGAGGCTGAGATTGACCAGGTTAACCAGATTTCATTTTAAAGTTAAAATTACTTGGGTAAACATATAACAGATCATGGGTGAAAAAGTCTTTCGTAGATAGTTTCTCAGTTTTCATGGCCATTTTCTGTCTGAAAAACCTGTTTAATTAAGTAAGGATACTAATCTATGATTTGAAATCAGACAACACAAATCACTTGTTTCAAAAAGCCACGTATCAGCCCATTATTTCCTTTTTTTGTTATTAACAAAAACAACGATATTTTATTTTCAGAGAGAAGGTCGCTGACGTTATCGCAGACGCTATGAAGTTTGTATATACCCCATGGCCTGACAACAGTGATAAATACGGACTAAGAAACCAACTTGTCAACATAATAAGTGACTTCTTCTACTTTGCACCCGGTCACGAGGTCGCCGATATTCACAGTCAAGTTGCTCCGGTGTACATGTACGAGTTTGCCCATCACACAATGGTCACTATTGGCTCTCCGTGGATGGGGGTGATCCACCTTGATAACGTGCCTTTCGACTTTGGCATACCGCTGTCGCCGGACGGTCTCCGATATGACGCTGCTGACAAAAACGTCAGTCTGTTTATCATGGCTACATACGCAAACTTCGCCCGGTCAGGCAATCCCACACCACAACCGGTCAGCGGTGTTACATGGAATAGATACAACTCAAGCCACAGAGCTTACCTGCGAGTTGACGCAAGTCCCAAAATGGCGTCAACTTTTTATCCTCTCCGAATGGCTTTTTGGAATGATTACCATCCTAAACTGGCGCAGCTGAAGTTTGATACCAAAAAAGAAGTGGTCAGCGGTGCTAGAGCTGGAGTTACCATGGGAACGTTTTACCAGATTATGCTTATTATCATTTTAGCGACACTCCAGTGTTACTAAGATGGATCTCACTGAGTTAAAATGCGATTTTTCCGGCTTAAACTTGAACAGTAATTTTTATTAACACCCAAACTCTTACACTGGCGTGGGCAATCAACGAATCCAAACGTCCAAAATGATTTGAAACCAAAAAAAAATAAAGGAAATCTACCAACTATGCCAACTCGCTTTAAAACGACCTCTTGGACAAAATTTTTCAAAGCAAATAAATTCGTTAAGTTTCTTCCATTCCTGCTTAAGGTTCGCTTTAGAACTTGTCACTGAAAACCGAGCCGGCAGGAACTGAGCTTAACTTAAGTAACTTTTTTCAATTACTTTCGAAATTACAATCTAGCCTGCTTAAACACATTACAATCTTGGCTTTTGAAATTATTATACTTATCAGCTATGACAATTGATTCTACAATTACACAGTTAGGAATTTTTCAAGACCACTTCAAAATGCTCTTTCGGAAATAAAAATGTACTCGCTGAATTGAAAAGTATAATGGGTAGTAGCAGATGACTATTTAGATGATTCCTTTGTCTTCGATCTATAAAGGCCACTTCAAAAAATACCATAATACTCTTGAAGTGCAGGTTTGGGTGGTGCTTGATGTAAGCCTGATTTTTCCAATTTCTTTTGTTTTTAGCACGAACTGCACGTGCTATGCTTCAATTTCTTGGCAATTTGCATACGGTGCACATTTCATATACGAGCACACTGTGCCATTCTAACAAAGGAGACTTCAATAATTACACGCCGTTTAGGCTGAGCCTGCACATAAAAGATTATTATGGTATTTTTCGAAATCGGCTATTCTGTTAAAAAAAATTGTAATTAAATGGTCGCACTTTGATATTTTATTCACGAACTTTAAAGTTACAACCACCTTACATGTGATAGTCAAGGCTTCAATATGGCAGTCAAAAGGTCAATTAGGTTTGTTTAAATCATTTAATTTAATTAACTGGTTACTTAATTAATTTTTGATAAGTTAATGGTTATAATTAGTTAAATAATTATTAGAGCCATGTGAGCCCGGTTTGAACGCAATTTAACTAAAAGTACTTGAAGCTTGGAACGTGAGTATCAATTATTATTATTCATTATAACGCATATCAATATTTACTTGTTTATTTAACAAGCATTTGCTAGCATAGTTGTGTCACATCCGTTAATTTGCTCCTCGCAGCTGAGCGGAAATAGATGTCAATCTAAGGCTTCTATCGCTTTAACCCTATATTACCACTCAGGACACTGTTCCCTGGCCAAGACTTTTATATCGCATATACTTTGCAGTTACTTAGAAGGAGTATAACCATCAGATGAATAAATGTAGTAGGACACTGTCCGGCCGAAATAGAAACATTTCGCTTAGCTTATTTCCACGTTATACCGCTAAATGCCACCAAATATACAACTTAGTTGGCTAAAAAGATTCTATAGACATGGCTAAACAAAAGCAGTAGTTTGGAGATAAAGTAGAGGATTGCAAGGATTGAAATGGATGACAGTTCATGAAATTTGATTTATTGACAGGCGGTCAAGAAATCAAACTTGCCATTCTTGTGAAATTTTGACTTTTGTAACCGTTATTTTATCTGTTTAGTTCATATTTCTTTTCTTCTATCACTTTTGGCAATAGTTTTTTTTCCAATTTCAAGGTAAGAAAGTAAACTTAAAGCAAGCCCCTGACAATAATCAAGAAAACACTATATATCGGCCGGGACAGTGTCCCTTTCAGTTTGTATAAACTTTAGTGCAATATAAGGATTTCTCCGATTGAGAAAAATCACATCTGGACACATATGACAGTCAAATGAATAAAAGGTGTACGTTGTTCAAAAACTGCGAAATATCTTCAGATCTTCCCCGGAAATTGTAACAATATCTTCCGGAAAATTCAAGAAGTGATCGAAAACGTTCGTAAAACCGCTTCGGACAGTATTTGGATAATTGTCGTAAATCTTCGGAAGCTGTTTAAAAAATTGTAGTCAGTGTCGTTTTATAATAAACAGAATAATACATGACCGCTTGGAGATATGAAATTTCTCTTCTCGTGCTCATTTTGATATCTCACGTGTCGCTACGTGAAATCGAGTTACCCATGCATATTTGCGCTTCAACTAAATCTTCCATCCGCATTGTTGGAACCCACATGGTGTTCTCATGATAAAGCTATAGTTACAGCCCATGCCCCCGGGGGGGGGGGGGGGGTACTCAACAAAGTTTTGTACGGGGATGCTCCGCCCCGAGGTCCAAACCCTTACCCTTTCATATACCGTTTTTGACAGAAAAGGTACCCCTTTCATATACCTTTCATTGAAAATGGCACCCCTTTCACATACCTTTCATTGAAAATGGTACCCCTTTCATATAGCCTTTACATGCGTCTGTTTGATATATTTTGAAAGGCCCTTTTTATAATACTTAAATGGCAGTTTTTCCTACCTTTTTTATACTTCAACGGCGTGTTTTCGCTACCCTTTCCTATTCTTCGTGAAATCCCTACCCTTTCATATACTTCAACTCGTAAAATCCCGACCCTTTCATATACCTCCAGCCTCAAAAAGGTACCCCTTTCGGGCGGAGCATCCTCGTATAGCCCATTATAGGGAGTACCCCCCCCCCCCCCCCGGGCCCATGCCACATTATATTTTAAGCTTCAGCGTTGACACTAAATAGTTCATGGATCTGAGCTTCGACTGAACATGAATCAGCCCCACTCGGAACCTTTGAAGTACGTCTCCAACTCCTCTTTGCATTTGGATTAATCGTCTGATTCGTCTAAAGGTCAACGATCGAGTGATGAAAATCACGAAAACAGAACAACAACTATTGTTTTATGTTGATTATAAAGGAGCGTAATAGCGATGCTATTTGAGTATAATAGCGACATTCGTTTTGTATAAAGAATTAGCATAATCAGTGTGCAACATTGAGCATAATGTGGAAGTCCCCAACCTGCCCAGCAGTCAATTAATAAAGCTTTCTCGATTGTTTGAATTTGCATGTTAGCTGGAAAGAAATCCGAAAAATTAAAAAACAATCAATCCGCTCCGTTCATCATTCCCAGGCCCCTCTGCGAAGGACCTCTATTTTTTAATTTATTATTTTTTTTGTGGGTTCTGAACGAAACTAAAAACTAGTTGGCCAAATGGAATCTGAAACAAGATTCAAATACAAATCTGAACGATCCACCTCCGGAGGTAAATCGTTAAGATTGCAATCTAAAGCCCCATTCACACCAACGGTTAAACATGTTGAAATGTTGTTTAGTTGAACTACGTTTTTAGCCTCTATCTTGAACGTTTTTGAATGTATATGACCCAAACTACCTGGAATGATAATAAAAGTCATTAAAGTTCTTTTAGTAAAGATTTGACTCCAAATATTACTGGAGGTTTAGGAGGTTTCCTAAACCTGTTTTAAACTAACTGAACATTTAAACATGTTTAAGCGGTGGTGTGAATGGGGTATAAGATTGATTTGTCTGTAATGAAACGGAAAATCTAGTAAATATTGAATTTTCGATTTCAGAATCCGAATTTTTATTGCTTTCTTTAAAGGAACGCAACCTATAATATGAATTGCGAAATATGAAAGCACTTTCATAATTGAAATTAGAGAAGAGCTGAGTACAGATGTTTTTGGATCTTACGACACCAAGAGGAATAATCAAGGGAATTCTAGAAAAGAGTAAATTAATGCAAAGATATCTTCTAGCATTTTTAAGTTAAGCCGAATGTAGGTGATTATGGTTCCTGATGCTCACAATCAGTTATATTTAGTCAGTTAATGGATTTTCTAGTCTCGTGCAATAACTGTCAGATGTAAATTAAACTAAGGTAATATGGCCACTGTGGAAAGGTAACCGTTATTGGGTTTTCCTGTCTTTGTAACATGCATGTTGTTGTGAAAGCAAACGAAGAAGTGAGCTCGTGAATTATTGACGCGAAGATACTTTAGGTTTTGCGAATTCCACTCACTTCTTGCAAAGACGTTCTAAAAAACCTGCGGCAGTTATCCCTAAATTGAGTTATAGGATAAGGCTCCGCAAAAACGGTAGATTCTGCATGTACCGGAGCACATATTACGTAAAACAAAAGGGACAAAGAACGACAATAATACAAATGCAAAACAAGACCAAAAATACAATACCTCACAAACAATAGAAGACAATGAGTGGTTCATGGATACCGGTACATGCAGAAAGACCCGCAAAAACGGGTTGCCTAGTCGATGATTGTCATGAGCCATAATCGATAATGGCTCCTGATGCTCACGGTAGTAACAGAACATTGTATATCAGGATTGATTAAGTCAGTTCATGGGTTTTTTAGTCTCTTGCATAAACTGTCAGATGTAAATTAAAGATACAGGTACACCGGATCACTGGAAAAGTTGAAAATATACATTGTATGTAAATAACATGTAAATAACATGTAAATATACTGTAAATGATAATTTACATGCTAATTCCCCTTTTACATGTTATTGTCAAACCTGTAAATAACATGTAAATATTTGAAGTGGAACATGTAAATACAAGAGAAGATCCTGTAAATAACATGTAAATCGAAAAAGGGAGCCTGTACGGAATCCGTAAATAACATGTAAATCGAAAAATGGAGCCTGTAAGGAACCCTGCAAATAGGATCGTGTTGTCAAAATACAATCTAAAACAGCCTGGATCCGGCTGTTGTACGCCGCTTATAATTCAGATGATCATCACCATGCATCGCTGATCATCAAAATTAAAAGTGTGTTTTGTTTTCAGTACGATCCGGTGTTTTCCAGTAGAGGAAATGAAAATAAATGATTTTCTCAGAGTGAGCAAGACAAAAAGCGAATATCACTGATATTTTAGGGTTGGCCATAGCTATGCCGAAACAATGCCCTGCCGGGAAGGAAACGTAAATCACAAGATGGTGCCTATACAGGCAGGTTGAAAATTCGTCCTAATTTTTTTTTAATACCCCATTCAATATAATTCCGAATACAAGACCTGGGCTTGGATTTTCTTACTTGGTGTGTTTTCGGGGGTAGTTTATTACTGAAAAGAGTTTTGCGTTTTAAAACCATAACTCCCATTTGTTGATAGATAAATCGTGCATATGAAAATTTACGACTGAAGTCACAAGATTTCTCAACAGTGTTGCCTCAAGCTTTCAAATGAATGGTCTCTCGTTGGAGTTTCATTCATCAACACAAAACGGCGGGGTTTTTTTTACTATCAAAGGTTCAGATATATATTTTCAATTTTTTTAATAACACTTGGATATTTACAAGTTTCATGTCTACAACAAAATATTCCTTAAACTTAAATATTGTATTACTTATTCTTCTTTAATATTCCGTATGTTAAGATAGGAAATATTCTCAAACTTTTATTTGTCTTGTGCGAGAGTCTATATACTTTTAGCATAAAATGTTAGAATATTAAAACATGGTCAGTGTTTTTCCTTTTTTGTTTTAAGTTATTACCAGTGGGAGTACACAACGTTCGATGCTAGGATTAATTCCAACTATGACCCGGAACACTTTAGGATTTTCTTAAGACCTTCACGATATTTCCCACTGAATGTGAAGCAGATACATGGGTTGATTGCACAATTTGAGCGAGCCAAAAGAGCGACTACTGTAAAAGAATAGCCAGGCAATTCAACGTCTGATGGAAAGTAAAATAATAAATAGATAATACTCAAAGGTAAAAAACATAGTGAGAAGCCGAACACGATAGCAATGGTCATCTTAAGCACGCTTGTGTTTCTTCTCGCTCGTTGTTCCTCAGCGTTGACCGATTGCTCGCCTGGAATCTTCTGTGACTTCAGCTTGATAAGAATGATGGAGTAAAGTATAACCAGCAAGGCGATAGGGATACAGTAAATAAGAACAATGTGTGCTAGAACGTAATTTGCCAAGGACGAGGAATCTCCGAAGGTGTCATTCCACTGCAACTTACACGCCAGTTTTCCTGCAGGGTATTCAACAAGATTTGAGGCAAATAAACATGGTGAAATAAATGCCATTGCGAAGACCCATGTGATGAAAATGAAGAAGGGACAGAGTTTTAAACTGATGAGTGGAGGACGGAGGGGATATACCACAGCTCCAAATAGATCCACTGCTATCAGAACAAGGCTTTCAACGGACACAACACTGGAGATATCTGCTAAAAAGTAGGCCAGCTTGCACAAGGCCAGGCCAAAGGGGCCACTTACAGGCCAGGAGTCCAGAAACAATTCTTTTAAAAGGATAGGCAACAGGAACACCGGAAGCAGGAGGTCGGAGGTGGCCATATTGACGATAAAAAAGTTAATGGGTTTTCTCATGGCTTGCGTCTTGTAAACTATAATGATTATGAAGGAATTTCCAACCAACGAAACAACAAGGATCAGGCAGTAAGAAATGCTTTTTCCAATTATGTCTGCCGATGGATTCAGCAAACTGGAATAGTTTGACCAATTCCCTGTTGAGTTCATATTTGCCGACTTTCGCTGAGGTGATTTTTTTCACTCCACTAACAAATTCATTTACATACATACATACATATAACTTTGTTTAAACTCGGTAAAATCATTCAGTATATAAAAAGTGACAGAAGACGCCGTTCTATTAATGCCATAGTTAAAACAGAACAACCTTCTGGCCAATAAACGGTAAATTTCTAATTACCTTAATTGCATATCAGCAGCTGTTGCTTTATTGTTTCTGCGCTTCGGAAATTGGGACAATTTACAGCATAAATTTATGTCGTGAAATATTTCCTTGCAATTTTGCTCGTCGAAGCCAAGAAAGTGTCATCTTGATCGTGAAAAACGTCATTTACATTTACTTTCAACAAGCTGATTTGCATTCGGAAAAAAACTAGTTTCGTCTCGGACCTCGTCATGCAGTTGGTCGCCATATTAGAATACATAGATGTTATTAACTAGCGTGTGGTCCGTATTAGGGAAATATCTTTTTTTGCAAGTTTATGGACTTCCAAATTCCACTCACGCCTCGCGAAGCCATTTAAGAATTAAAGATACGGGTACATCGGATCTTGTTGTCAAAATACAATCTAAAACGGCCTGGATCCAGCTGTTGTACGCCGCTTATAATTCAGATGATCTTTACCATGAATCGCTGATTGTCAAACAGTTTTTTTGTTGTTTTTGTTTAAGTGGGATCCGGTGTTTTCCCGTCGAGGGAATGGAAATAAATGATTTTCTAAGAGCGAGCGGTACAAAAAAACGAATGTCGCTGATATTTTAGAGTTGGCCAAAGTTAATTATGACGAAACAATGCCCTGAAAGGCCATCGGTGAAACACAAAATGATGTATATGCCTATACACAGGTTGAAAATTCGCTCTAATTGTTTTAATATCCCAGGTAATAACCAGGTAATATCTTTATGCTCCGGACATTGTATAATTGCGCTTTTTTTATACCGACTTTAAAGAAGCAGTCGTAAGGAATTCAATAAAAAAAAATAATAAAACCTTTGAGCACGTGCTTTACATACATACATACATACATACATACATACATACATACACACATACATACATAATCTTTATTTACCCACGGTTTCTTCATTAAGAGCCGTGCCTAAGTGCCTAAGTGAATGTTATATTCAGTATGGACCATTTGATTACAAGTTGTCTCTCTAGCGTGTCACGTATACATGTTGTAGTTTTCAGTTCCGTTTCACTGAATTTTCCTAACAAGTTTGATTTTTGTTTTCCTTTGGCATGATGTTAAGACAAATGAAAATGAATTGAATAAATATTATATTTTACATGTCTTTGAAAGCCAAGCTTACTGTTGCACGCACGGCCCACTTGACTCATAGACGCCGATAAGCGTGGACTGACACAATATGTGATAATCTTCTGTCTTTTTGTCTTTGAGGACTTATTTTTGAGGCATAAGAAAGGCCGGAAAAGGGTATAAACTTTTGTCATGTATGTTAATGTGGTATCATTGGCCTTTTTATTCGTTAGCTTTAACCCAGTCTCAAGGTGTTGAATAAAGTCACATTTCCAGTGGAATGTACTATCCACAAATCAACGGACAAATTGAATTGTCAGTAAAATAAAAGTTGTTTCAATGAATAAGAACTTAGTCGTTACTTCTTTTCTGCCTGATCTATAAATATGGTGATGTTTTCCAAGTTTAGGGTGACGGAAAACGTTAAGCGAGGCGAGCTGGTACTAACTTCACTCTGCGGTGATGATGAAGGGAAAGTAAAACAGTTTCAATTGAATTTCGAAAGTGATTTCGCAATTGCTAAGCTGTGTGATTGACAAGAACATTTCGCGCCACTATTTCTCAAACAATCAGACGTAAAACTGGATGGTTTACTCAGTCAACACTAAAATCCTCCATAACAAATTAAATGATGTACTAAACCCGTTAAAAACATGTAGGAGGAGTAAATGGCAGTTAAAAACATGATGTAAGAGTCGTGAAGGCCTGTCACCCCAATTTTCAGTACACTGTTATTGTGCTCATCAGAGCAGCTTTTGTCAGTCGTGGAAAGAGCTGAAATATTAAACACTTCTCAAAAGCGGTCGGCAGAACCGCAGATACATCTTTTTCACGAGCCAGGTTGGAAAGACACGTTTTCTTCTCCTTCGTAAGCGACCTTACTTATGCCGGGAAATCACGAATGCTTTTGTTCAAAATCGCATATTACTCGGATTCTTTGAAATCGCGCGCGTAAACACGCCGGGTTCGCCAAAATTCAAAATGAATGACGCAGATCACGTGATTTGCGGGTTTTGACGGCAACTGTCAAAATTGACCAATCATAGGGTATACCAGGAGCTGGTATTCCAGAAGTGGTCCATTAAAAAAAGGATTGCAGGCTCTCCTTCCGACCCCCACCCCGCCCCCTCTCTCCTCCCAAGTTTTTTCTTCGCCCGCTCAAACATTTTTCGCTCGCCCCCACTTTCTGAGAGCCTGGAACAGGCTAAGGGTAGGGAAAAAGCGGCTGACCACTGGGTGGCCGATACTTTAGACTAACAAGGATCCAATTTATGTTCAAGAAACCATCAACGCTGATTTATCACGCGTTGACAGATGGTTTGAAGAAAATGGAAAGAAATGAAATTAAGGTAATAATGGTCAAAATTGTTGTACTTGGACATCAACTATTTAACAAACAGACTGGTGGTCTCTTTATGTACCCCCCCCCCATCCCCCTCCCCCCTCCCCCCTCCCCCCTCCCCCTCCCCCCCTCCCAAACCTGAAAAGATGGTGTGTTGTAGATATAACCCCGACTCTATCAGGAGTAGAAACTGAGAAAAAGATTCAAACCTTTGCCGCTGTGCCATTTTATTAGCGACGCAAGCTTCATGCACACAGAATATTTAATCCTATCACTCCCAGAGTCAATTATGGAGACATGTAATGTAGTTCTAACTTTTGAGTCTGTGGACGCTGTTTAGGACGAACTCGCGTAAAATTATAAACTAACAGTAAGCAAGACTGATACCACGTAGATCTACGTAGAGCAGTTTAATGCTCTAGGTAGTATCAGCCTTGCTTACTGTTTGTGATTACTATGTTTGGCTGATCAGATCTTCTATAGATCCTACGTACTCCAGCAGCATTTTCGTTCGCGCCCCTTTGCTCCTTGTTCTGCTATAAAATTATATACCCTGTTCAGGACAAAAAGACTAAAAAGGTCAAAAAACATACCCTGTCCAGCGGAACGTCCCCGCATGGGTCATATAAGGGAGTACCCCCCCCCCCAACCGGGATATTTATGCACAAAACGAACAATGCCTAAAGGTAGTAAAGAGATAAATAGAAGCCGCACATACCTGTGTTACATGGAGCATGGCGTGAAGGAGTATATTAACATAGTTTTAAAATACTCAGTGAGGCATAGTATAAACTCTGTTTTCAACAAGCTGTAGATCAAGACGCAGTTCGGATTTTTCGTCTTATCCCTGAAGAAGCGGGTGATGATGCTATTGACAAAGTTGTTCGTATTCTGTGGAATTTTGCCTCTGGTTTCAGCAGTAATAGTGTCAACAAAGTATGGAGATGTGGAAGGTATGATGGCTTCCTACCCGAATCCAACGGTTCCGTTCAAATCCGTCAGCAAGTTTCTAGGAGTTCCTTTTGCCGCTCCTCCGATTGGAGAGCTAAGGTTTAAAGCGCCACGACCGCCAAAGGAGTGGAAAACGGACGTTCGTTCAGCTAAAAAGAATGGAAATATCTGTTGGCAGGATAAGAGCATGGAAATTTTGAACAAAATTTTTATTCAAAACTTCATATACAGCGAGGATTGCCTGTATCTCGACGTCTACACACCAAACGTCAGCTTGAGTTTACCCGTGATGGTTTACATTCACGGTGGAGGCTACGAACAAGGTTCAGTAATTCCATGGCCCGGCGATATTTTGGCTCTACACGGGGTGGTAGTGGTAGTGATTCAATATCGTCTCGGTCCATTTGGCTTCTTGACAACCGGAGATTCCACGTCCCCTGGAAATTTCGGAATGTTGGATCAGGTGGAAGCTCTGAAATGGGTCAAAGACAACATTGAGAATTTTGGCGGGAATTCCAGCAAGGTGACCATATTTGGAGAAAGCGCAGGCGCAAGTAGTGTTGGTCTTCATCTGATGTCGCCTCTTTCCAAAGGTCTCTTCCACCAAGCCATCGTAGAGAGTGGCGTAGATTTGAGCTCCTGGGCAATTCAACCAACTTCATTTGGCGTCGGTTTCGCTAAAGAACTTGCTCAAAAGTTGAATTGCCCAGTGGGTAGCCACGATGCTATGGTAAAATGCTTAAGCGAGAAAGAAGCTGCGGACGTACAGACAGCTTCTAAATCAGAAAACATTCGGTCTGTTGATTATCTTCAGTGGGCCCCAGTTGTGGACAAGAACTTTCTTTATGATACACCTCAGAATCTGCGAAAGAACGGAGATTTCGAACAAGTACCGCTTATAATTGGTTTTACCAGCAACGAGAGTGCAAACAGTCTTGATTTAATGGTCAGCACACTTGGTTTGAATGGGAGTGTGAACAATGGAGTGAGCCCAGCTTTGTTCAAATCATTTCTAACTAAACTTGCTCATTCTCGACACAGCAGGTGAGTTATATCCGGAGAATCATGACCTCATTTTCTCTTCGATATATGTATTGCAATAAATGCCTTTTTTCTCTTGTTATTTCATATTTTTCATTCCTTCCTCCTCCCTTCCTTCCTATATATATATTTATCATTCAACACATTGATACACTGCCCAAATATGGTAAAAAAGTTGTCGATAGACGTTATGTCTACATGACATATAACCAGCGATGGCGGTAAATTTCGCATTTTGAAGGAAAGTGAAAATGACTGCTGCCTGCAATTTCGTGTTTTGGGGCGAAAAAGTGCGTGAACTATTAGTTAAAAAAGGGGAAAGAAAGAAAAAAAGAGAAGAAAAGAAAAGAGAAAAATACTGTTCACATGATTGGACAAAAAAGGCGCGAAATTTTCGCGTTGTCGCGGTCGCAGTGTTTCTTGGCGTAGCTGAATGAAAACTGGTTCAAAGTTTAACCGCTCGACAAGAAGTGAATGAAGGAGCACAATTTTCGTGAAATTCCTTTGGTAATCACCTCTGGAATATGATATAGACTTGATGTTTCCTCAGGAAAGTTTCTGATCTCGTCATTACGGCTGTGGGAGCTAAAAAACGAGCATTCCAAGTTTGTAAACAACATTGATCGACTCAGCTCGTACTTCGATGTTTGAACATTTGGTGCTTATGGAAGGGACTAAAAAGCCAAATCAACTACAGGTACGATGTTTTAACCGTTTCTTGTATCTTTTAGCTGTGAATTTTTGTAAGCTTACTGTCCACGCTGTAGTTCTTTCCGACTTTTCGCCGCTATGTTTAGGTTCGTAGCCGTGTGTGTTTGTTTAATTTGTTTTGATTCTGAATTGAACTTTTTAAGATACGAAACACTTGTAACTAAGACATTCTTACCATTTTACTGTGTTTTAATTCTTGTAGTCACTACTCTGTCCCGTTCTTTGAGCAGACGAAAGCTCTTCGTAGAAACTGTCAACTGATTGTGTACGCTAAATTAATTTTAGCTTGGTAAAAGTTTCGGCATTCACTGCTTGTTGTTTAAGAAATGGTGCGAGGTAAAATATTGTAGTTAGCCTTTTTACTTAATGAAAGGTTGTATATCTCAATGATTTTTTTCTTGAAACTGTGATTTGTTATCAATGTGTTGAATTATAAAACAGTTATAGTGTTCAAGCTTGCACAATATTGACAAAGGCGCCACTTTCATTCATGAACTGTGTGATGTTGCAAGTTTCGCGCGGTAAAACATCTGTAAGCTTTTTTTAAAATAAAAGGCTTGTCGGCGATATTTTTTCTTCAAACTGTGTTTTGTTATCAATGTGTTGAATTATAAAACTATTATAGCGCTCAAGCTTGCGTGATATCGCCTAATTTTAGCCGACTCGGCCTACGGCCTCGTCGGCTAAGTATTAGGCGATATCACGCGCGCTTTCGCGCTATATTAGTTAAATATACTGAAGGGATAACCCTGTTATAATACAATAAAGGTGTCTATCTATCTATCTTTCTAAATTCCTTTGTTTTTCTTTCTTTCTATCTTTATCGATTTCTCTCTTTATTTCAGTTTGTTTGTCTGTCTTTTGTTTAAATGCTCGTTGTTTTCTTACTATTTTAAAAGAAAAATGTCACTCCAAGATTGAAATTTAAAGGACAGTGTCATAGGGATTTTGACCATATTTGGTCAAAACCATGCTTCACTACCATGATTACTTATGCAATTCTAATTTCGTATTGGTTGCCCTGTGCCTTACATGCAGTAAAATTTGAGATTTTTTGGTGTCCGGTCTTTCAAATGGCCGCCCCTATTGCTTTTTTCAGGGGCTCATTTCCGCCGGAAATTCCTTCGAACGCGTCTCCATAATTTCCGATTACTGCTAGTTTACAAAATAATACTAAAACACTAAGAGAAAGAAATCAATCAATTCTTGAAAATAGGAACAAATCATGGTCTGCTCTAGTCCATTTCGGAAATGAATATGTGGGAACCTGAAAACATTAGCCTAACATTAACCATTAACCTAACATTAACATTAACCATAACCATTAGCCTAACATTTTTTAAATTGCAATTCATTCAGATCAAGTCCGTCTATGGATGGTTTTCACTCACGTGATCTTCAGTCCTGTGGGACTCAAATGACAACGGCCATGGCGGCCATATTGGTGCACATAACAAAAAGAAGTTCATTAAAATTCTTTTGTAGGTGTGCACCAACATGGCCGCCGTGATGTAACGTGAAAACCACCTATAACTAGACATACTCATAGATAGTTTTGGTACAAAAGGGTGGTAATTTATCACTGAACCATGTGAACTGGACCATTATAATTTTTCGGTAGGTTGTTAAATACTAAAACATTTTCTGGATTTTAAAATAACACCAACTCACCGTGACAATGCCTCTTTAATAAAAAGTTTGCTTGTAGCTTACAACATTTTTTTCTTCTATGCATTCGCATTCTTTTAAGGAAAGAGACTGCTGACCTCATTGTGGACGCTTTGGAGTTCCTGTACACCCCACGGCCTGACAAAAGTGATAAATACGAGCTAAGAATCCAACTGGTGAATCTCGCCAGTGACAAGGAGTACTTCGCACCCAGTCACGAGGTCGCTGATATCCACAGTCGGGTTGCCCCGGTGTACATGTACGAGTTCGCCCGCCGCCCAAAGGCGAGTGGATGGGCGTGCCACATGGTGAAAATGTGATCTTCGATTTTGGTTGGCCACTGCTCCCAAATTTAGCACCTGCTTATGATGAGGCAGACAGAAACGTCAGTTTCTTTATAATGGAAACATATGCAAACTTCGCCAGGTCCGGTGATCCGACACCACAGCCAGTCAGCGGTGTTACATGGGAGAGGTACAACTCGAGTCACAGAGCTTACCTGCGAGTTGACACACATCCCAAAATGGCGTCGTCGTTTTATCCTCGCCGAATGGCTTTCTGGAATGATTACTATCCTAAATTGACAGAGATAAAGTTTGATACCACCGAGAAAGAGAACGGTGCTGGTGTTGGTGTTGCCATTGGAACATTTGCTCAGGTCGTTGTTGCTATGTTAGCCGTCTTCTTCAAGTGACATTACCTGACTTTGTTTTATTGAGTGACCACAGTAATTCTTGATGATTTTTCAGCCGCTTCCGAAATTAAACCTGCAGCGATTTTAAAAACCTTTGGTGACTTGAGTTGCAGATTTTCACCCACATTGATTGAGCCTTGAGGTGTCAGGGGCAAGTTTCTCGAAAGTCCCGATAACTTTTCGAGCCCGGAACTATATTAAAATCAGAATCTATAAAATGGTGATGTATTTTTTAGCCCTCAAACCAGCCCGACATGTTTCGTCAATTTAGAATTTTATTGCTTGGCTTTCAAAACCAACAAAATTGTAATTTTAATGAATACATTGCGCACATAAGATAGCTTTCCGGGTCCGAAAAGTTATCGGGACTTTCGAGGTTTTCAACGGCGAAGCTGCATTTACACCAGGCAATTCATTTTAGGGCTTTCAACGTAGCCTGCACGCAGACGTATCCGAAATCGATACGTCTGCGCGCACGCTACTTGCAACGCAATGCTGACGAGAGTGTTTGCAAGACAAGTTACAGATGACATGTTACACGCTTGCAACTTTCCTTGAACACAGTCTGTGGATTAAATCCTAAAGTGTGACCATTCAAATGAAAGCAGTATTGCGAAGTACTATTCTGTGGTACCATTTATTATACTATACAAGGTGGTTCTAACTTTTGAGTCTGTGGGTGAAAACCTAAAGTGAGACCATTCAAATGAAAGCTATTGAGCAGTACTTTCCTGTGGTACTGTTTATTATGTTGTATAAGGTGATTCTAACGTTTGAGTCTGTTGATAAAATCCTAAAGTGTGACCATTCAAATGAAAGCTATTGAGCAGTACTTTCCTGTGGTACTGTTTATTATGCTGTACAAGGTGGTTGTAACTTTTGAGTCTGTGGATGAAATCCTAAAGTGTGACCATTCAAATGAAAGCAGTATTGCGAAGTACTATTCTGTGGTACCATTTATTATACTATACAAGGTGGTTCTAACTTTTGAGTCTGTGGGTGAAAACCTAAAGTGAGACCATTCAAATGAAAGCTATTGAGCAGTACTTTCCTGTGGTACTGTTTATTATGTTGTATAAGGTGATTCTAACGTTTGAGTCTGTTGATAAAATCCTAAAGTGTGACCATTCAAATGAAAGCTATTGAGCAGTACTTTCCTGTGGTACTGTTTATTATGCTGTACAAGGTGGTTGTAACTTTTGAGTCTGTGAATGAAATCCTAAAGTG
This sequence comes from Cladopsammia gracilis, assembly GCA_022457155.1. Lineage (NCBI taxonomy): Eukaryota > Metazoa > Cnidaria > Anthozoa > Scleractinia > Dendrophylliidae > Cladopsammia > Cladopsammia gracilis. The sequence continues at coordinate 87,634 of JAJGOT010000583.1, forward strand.
TGACCATTCAAATGAAAGCTATTGAGCAGTACTTTCCTGTGGTACTGTTTATTATGCTGTACAAGGTGGTTGTAACTTTTGAGTCTGTGGATGAAATCCTAAAGTGTGACCATTCAAATGAAATTAAAGCTACTGAGCAGTACTTTCCTGTGGTACTGTTTATTATGATGTACAAGGTGGTTCTAACTTTTGAGTCCGTGGATGACATCCTAAAGTGTGACCATAAGTTTTTGAAAGTGTTTTTCCAGCGCGCGGTCAGAAAAGTATAATTACGTGTAATATTTGCACTCGTTTTGACGCGTATTTCCACTCTAGAAAGATGTGTCGAATAATTGTATCGCTCATTATTATATAGACAGACCCTCGGTATGGGTCAAGCCCAAATTATACCGTCCAGAAGGACGTCGGACACCTTATGTGAGACTTATATAACGGAGTAACTGGTTAGCTTTCAGTTGAGGTTAGGAGAAGCGGTTTATAGCGGAGCACTTGCCAGGCCGAAGGCCTGGCTGCGCAGCTCCATACTCATAGAACCAATCGCCGTCATTTTCATGGTCATGGCTAGCGGAATGTTTCGCGGGCGCGTGTCCGTCCGCCCGCCGGTCCCCGCCGTGTTGGAACAACATCCGGGATCTTGAAAGCAAGGCTTTGTTTTTCGCGCGGCCACACAGCCGTGAGCTCGGGAAACACTTTAGTTGTTTTGTTGTGTCTAGCGGAGAATTAAAGTCGTTATTTTCCTGCATTTTTTCGCGGTTTGCTACTCAAGACAGGGATACTAATTAAGGAGTACTCAGAAGCCGCTTTAGTGGAAAAAGACGAGCTTTCAGGGATAAAATCTTGCTTCGAGGAACTTCATGTATTACGTTTTTATCAATGCGGGAGATCTTTGTTTTCTACGGATTTCAGAACCAGAAGCGGAGATTTGAATTTCCAAGCAAGCTAGGAACTTAAAGGTAAAACAGATTACAGTTTTCGATGAGAATTTATATTGACATCAATCTGTGAGTGACTTTTTATTAGTATTATTGTTAGTTTTGGAGAATTGATTTTAAAACGTGCTTTAGTTCAGTTGTATCGATCTCTTGAATTTCATCGAAGAAAGCTTAAACTCGATGAGCTATAATTAAATGGTACGCGTTTTGCTTTTAAACGTAAACTAATGGAGATTTGAATAAATTTTTTCGAAAGAAGATTGTGTTGTCCATTTTTATGTGTTTGTTCATTCATTAGATAGATTGAAAAGCGATTTTATGTAAACAAAACAAGACTTTGATTTTATAGTACAGTTCTATCTTCACTCGCATCGCCTTATGCAAATATGTTTGTGTATTTTTTCAATTTTTGATTTTCAAATCAGTTTCTCGGGCAATTTTTGACAAACATAAACTGTATTTTATTCGGAAACTAGTGGTACTAGTTATTCTAGACAGAGAAAAGTTGTTTTTGTGAACTTTAGTACGGTCTATAAAAATGTACTGTGCAGACGGTCGCGTAATACTGTTTTTGAGAATTGCTAAAATTGAAAATAGCCCATTCGTCAATCTTAATTCTTGTGCTTCCAACCTTTCACCTTAGTTAAGTTTCACCTTAGTTAAGTTTCACCTTAGTTAAGTTTCACCTTAGTTAAGTTTCACCTTAGTTAAGCTTGTTCAAAGTGCGACGCTGTTAGGCTTGGGCTATGTATATATATTATAGTTAAATTTAGGACTAAGTAACTCGAGAAGTTAGGTGGTACAGTAGTACGGTAGGCTATGTAAGCCTAAGCCTAGCTGAGGTCACAGGTTCAATCCTGAGTGCATGGGGATTTTAGATTTTCTTTTTTACACTTAAAAAGTTATTGACAATACTAAAAATTCTAAATGTCGACATTACGTTATATAAGTCTCAATAAGGTGTCCGACGTCCTTCTGGACGGTATGGTTTAGGCACAACCTTCGATATGACTAAACTTGCTCTTTGATTGGTTTACTACGCATGGTCTTCGACTCATATTTTACTAATAAATAAATGGAACTAATGATTTTTGAAAATATTTTTTGTTTGTTCTGGTGTTGTTTTCTGTTTGTTTTTATAGTAAAGGTTGAATAAGCTTATTCATCACCCATGACTGTTTAACAAACCAATTACTATATTCGCCGCTTGCCTCGTTATCTTTGAACTCACTTCCGGCTCCATTTCGTGGCGTAATTGCTTTCCGTACTTTTTATTTGTTTTCTTTCTGGCGAAGGGCATTCTGGTCAGCGGTAATCAGCCAGCTGCTGCCACGTGTTCTTTCATTTCGCGAATGTGACAACGTAGTGTTCAGTGTTAAAGTATTGTGTGTATTTACAAGTATGTAGATAACAAACAACTTGAAAAAGCAATGAACCGTAACAACCCCTTGGAATTTATATTTTTATTAATGACCGAATGAATTTTTACATTATTTGTTTGTCCTTAATAAGGTTTTACTTTTGTCAAATCTTCCTTAAAACCTGGAACAGGGTTGTTTCGTAAAAACAACCATTAACCCTTTCACTCCCAGAGTCAATTATTGAGACATGTAATGAACTTTTGAGTCTGTGGACAAAATCCTATGGTGTGACCATTCAAATGAAACCTCTTCAGCAGTACTTTCGCATCATACCATTTGCATGATTTGCATGATGGGATTTTTCTTGAATTTTGATAATTGGCGCTCTTGGGAGTGAAAGGGTTAAAATAGACGACCACCATTGTCTTGTATTCACCGTTATCTCAAACTGTTGCTTTTTGTTTCCAAGAGTAAAGTGACCAGCCGTATTTCACAACTTTTTGATGAATAAATTATTTATTACTGATGTCACTGATGACAGACATCTCCCAAATCTAAGTTTTTGAATTAAGGTGCTTTCTAGAGCATATGGTCAAAAGAGTGGAATGATTCATATTTGCGTCCGTTCAGTTTTTGGCGTGTATTTGCACTCTAAAATGCCCTGTCGTATAATTAGAATACTGGGTTTCTTAAATAATCCTGCATAATAACCCGTATTTCTAACTGTTTCACAAAGCGACGAAGCAATTTTCGGCTTTAAAGCATTTTATGCATGTTTTAGGTATGTAGATAACAAAAAACAACTTGCAAACTGACAATTCACTTAACAAGTTGAATGAACTGTGACGACGCCTGCTGTTTTCACTGTTCACTACAGTCCTTAACCGGAAACATTTCTTTTATCTCGATCACTTGTTTTTCCTTTCTGTTTCTTCTCTTTTCTGTTGTTTGATCCTTTCTTTTTATTTTAACAAATACATGCAGTGTGTGTAGCGATTTCTATATTAAAATCACTCAATTAATTTGACTGGCCTGCCAAGATTAGCTTTTACTACCTGCAGCCCTGTCTTGTAAATTATATATTATAATAGTTAACTAACAAAGACTTTTGTTGTTGTTGCCCGTGCAAAATTACATAAAAACAAAAACATTCGACAAAAAGCGTATCCCACCGGTGCGGTTTCTATTGTTTTCCTCGATTTTTGCACGGCGAGCTAACTTTTGTTTTTGACTGTAGTGCGACCAGGCCCTTATAGACAAATTCGGCGAACGTATTGTTGCACCAAATTCAAACCTTTTGGGATTATAACTCTTTGTTCGTCATATGGAAATATTGTGAACATTAAGAATCTTATCCCAGAACGCTTGAATTGGATACAACAATGCGTTAGCCGAATTTGTCTATTGTTTTCTTACCATTGGCGTCATACTGACTGAATTATACAATTGTTTATTTCTGAAATTATATGGACTAATGGTCAAGCACGCCCGGCATTTTTCCATCAAGGTCGACGCTAGTCTCCTGCGCAGCCGTTATTTGTGTCGTCGCTGATTGGAGTCAGGTCTTATAACACTCGTTGAGACACAGTATTCTTAGAAAGAGGAAATTGACAATGTCACTGAAGACATTGTTCGTATTCGGTGCATTTTTGCCTGTGGTAGTATCAGTGATAGTCTCGACAAAGTATGGAGATGTCGAGGGTCTGGTGACTTCATACCCCAATGCCTCTGGTCCGTACAAATCCATCAGCAAGTTTCTTGGCGTTCCTTTCGCCGCTCCACCGATTGGAGAGCTAAGGTTTAAAGCACCACGACCGCCGAAGGAGTGGAAACCGAACGTTCGTCAAGCGAAAACGAATGGAAATGTCTGCTGGCAAGACAACACCTATGATTCTCTCATCAGAATTTATACACAAAATTTCATCTACAGCGAGGATTGCCTGTATCTCAATGTCTACACTCCGAACACGAACGCCGCTTCACGTTTTCCAGTGATGGTTTACATTCACGGCGGAGGATACGTGGGAGGCACTGCAATTTTATACCCCGGTGATATTTTGGCTTTACACGGGGTTGTAGTTGTAGTGATTCAATATCGTCTCGGTCCATTTGGCTTCTTGACCACCGGGGATTCTGCGGCCCCGGGAAATTTAGGAATGTTGGATCAGGTGGAAGCACTGAAGTGGGTCAAAGACAACATTGAGAATTTTGGCGGGAATCCCAGCAAGGTGACCATATTTGGGGATAGCGCTGGTGCAACAAGTGTTAGCCTCCATATGATGTCGCCTTTATCCAAGGGTCTCTTTCACCAAGTTATTGCAGAGAGCGGTGTGGATTTGTCCCCCTTTGCGATCCAGCCAACTGCGTTTGGTGTTGGTTTCGCTAAAGAGCTTGCTCGACAGCTGGATTGTACCACAGATCATCATGACTCAATGGTAGCCTGCATACGCGAGAAAGATGCCGCGGACATACAGACAGGTTCTAAATCAACAACTTTTCGGTTTGTTGATTATCTACAGTGGGCTCCAGTTGTAGACAAAAACTTTCTTCATGACACGCCCAGTAATCTTCGAAAGAAGAAAGATTTCATGCATGTACCGCTAATGATCAGCTTTAACAGTCACGAGGGCTCTTCCAGTCTGGGTTTAATGGCAGAGGGTACTTTTGGGCTGATGGAGAGTGTGGACAACGGAGTCAGTCCAGCTTTGTTCAAATCATTTCTAACCAAGTATGCTCATGCTCGGAACAGTGGGTAAGTAAAGTATCTTCAAAGAAATAATCATAGTCACATATACCTAATTCAATAAAGGCTGCTTTGGTCATTGGTAATTGGGCATTGGGAAGCTATTGTTTGGCGGTCACTCAAGCAAAGCATTGCATTGTGTTCCGTACGCCCAAATGCCAAAGCTCAATTACCAATGACCAACTGCCAAAGCAACCTTTATTGAATTAGGTATATATTTCAGTCTTGACTTATAATTTACCTTATTTTTCTCTATAGAAACGTTACCGCTAACCTCATCGCGGACGCCTTGGAGTTCATGTACACTCCATGGCCTGATAACAGTGATAAATACGCGCTAAGAAACCAACTTGTAGACCTGATCAGTGATTACACCTACTTTGCACCCAGTCACGAGGTCGCCGATATTCACAGTGAGGTTTCTCCAGTCTACATGTACGAGTTCGCTCATCGTCCAAGAAATGCCAGTCTGTACCCTGAATGGATGGGAGTAACACATGGTGAAAACGTCGCTTTCGATTTTGGACTTCCGTTTTTTTTCCCTTCATTTGATGCGGCTGACAAAAACGTCAGTTTGTTTATCATGCTTCTATATGCAAACTTCGCCTGGTTGAGCGACCCCACACCACAGCAAGTCAGAGGCGTTACCTGGGAGAAGTTCAACTCAAACCAAAGAGCTTACCTGCGAGTCACCACACATCCCAAGATGGAGTCGGCGTTTAACCCTCGCAGAATGGCTTTCTGGAATGATTACTACCCTAAATTAGCGCAGATAAAGTTTGATACCACTTCTACCGAGAGCGGTCAGGGAATACCTTCTGTTACCATGGGAACATATCCTCTGGTTGTTTTTAATATCATCATTTTCGGGATGCTCTGAATGTTATCTGTCCCTATGTAATCAATTTCATTGTCGTATTTGTATGAGAGCTGATAACGGAAAGATTTCCGTATAACCCCATACGTTAGTTATATGCATACCATTCTTAAAACTGAAACAATAGAAAACCTAAAGAATCAAAGGGCTTTAGGAGCCATCTCGTGAATACGAAACAACGTAAGGTTAATTTTAGTTGTTCTTGATATTTTTTAATTAAGTTTCAAGCTTTTGATAATCCTTAACTTGACTGTTAGCGGCGTCGTTGCGGTAAATAACTTTAAAATTAATGACATGAAAATATCTTGGCGTGACATAAATATGCATTGTATGTGAAAAACGAGACAACCACATGACGTAATACACTGGGAAATTACCAACAAAGGTTTACAGCCGAGTGAGCGAGCGATGACAGGGATCGAGCGACATTTTCCCCTAAATGCTACAAAATACATTCGAAGTCCACAGATCAGTTTTAATTTTCTATACTAAGTTTGAAGTTAAAGAATTGAAGAGTAAAATCGATTTTAAACGACCAAAACATCTTAGCGTGACATAAATTTGCATATTTGCCACCGTATACTATATCTCGTTCAACGCTCCGCATATATAGCGCGTGCATGGATAATTAATGCACGGTCGGGTTATACCGAAATCTTACCTCGCTGATCCAGTTGTATCAGAATTGCATAAAGCAATCTTGCCGAGACATTTATAATCTTGCGCAGGTTACTTACAGCTTATCACGTTATCCAATTAAAGCACGTTAATAAGAGCTAGTAAGGAAAAGTTTGGTATCAATAAAATTCCTGTTTAGTTGTCAGCTCTTCATTGTTTTGTGATAAAATACATTTCTTTTTCGGCTTTTTACCACGGCACGTAAAAACTGAAAAACGCCCGTTTTGAACCTAATACCCTAGTTAGCGAGGCGAATTCATTCATTTTCTTTCAGGCAAATCGCACATGTGAGTCACAGGTGATCTACACGGCCTAAGCTCAAGCCGAATTCTGTAGCATGAAAAACTGGAAGTATTTCAGTATATTTTTTAACTAGTGCACTAAAACGTAACGCGTTTAGGTAAGGATGGTCATGATGCCAACTGAAAATACCGGGCCCATTTATATTATTTCGAATTATCATCAGCCAGTGAAAAAACATTATTTTATTATGTTGCTACACTTGATGTCTTTCTCTTGGTGTCATAGAAGTGTTCCGTGTATCAGAAAAGGTATATACTCTAGTACTGTTTTGAAACAAAAACAGAGAAATTGCTTTATTGAATGAAACATTTTTAAAACGTGTTTAACCCTTTCGCACCGAGAGTCAATTATGAAGACATGTAGTGTATTTCTAACTTTTGAGTCTGGACGAAATCCTGTATGGTATGACCATTCAAATGAAACCTCTTCGGCAGTACTTTTGAATGGTACCATTTGTTTTTCAATATTGTGCAAAATGAAATTTGGAATTTTTCTTGAATTTTGATTTTTGGCACTCTTGGGAGTTAAAGGGTTAAAAATAACGTAGCTGTAGTAAGGAGCATCCTCGGAGACCCAGGGCGACTTTTCTTCACCCTTCATTGCTGAGCCGCTTTATGCGTGCGGAGAATCCGTGAGCGGGTTCGAGCGGCGAACCGAGCTGGTGAGCCGCTCAGTTGTATTCGACATCTTGAATTCCAGCTCCACCAGCTCGACTCCAAATTCAAATAAGAGGTCGAAAGAGGGCCTACTTGCAGGCTAATAGAATATTTCCGTCAATAACGCATTCCAAAACGCTTCTAATGTCTCGTAAAAACTTTTGTTCTTGGGCCATCTTAGCTTGATGAGAGAAATAGAACACAAACCGCGGTAATAAACATATTGAACTTATTCATTTTTGATAAAACTTGACGTTTCGTATGCTACTACATACACTTTCAAAAGTGACCGTTACAGTGTTAAAAACTATACTTATATAGTAGTAAAAAAAAGCCAGTTGTTGGGATTGTGAAGAATTTTACATTGGTAAAACTAAACGACGGCTTCATGATGGAAAAACTGAGCATTTTAAGACCCTCGCTAAGGTTGACCGCACATCAGCCATTGCTGACCATGTCAACACCACTGGACACAACATCAAGTGGGATTATTTTGATATCTTAGCGTCGGGCAAAACTGATTTCCACTGTAAAATCAAAGAAACATTGTTTATACAAGAACTAAAGCCAGCTTTTAATGCAAACGTCAGTAGCGAGAAGCTGATGCTTTATTAATTAGCTGTTTCTTTTTATAGATCAACTGTTAAGTTTTTGTACTTAATCTCGGTTCCAGTCCCTTTTCACTACTATAACACTGTAACGGTCACTTTTGAAAATGTACGTAACCGCCTCCTGGTTAGCTCAGTTGATAGAGCACCGGTCTGCAGAGCGGAAGGTCTCGGGTTCGAACCCCGGTTGGACCAACACTCATTCTCATTTGTGTATGTAAAGCACCATGAGACATGTGATATGTGCGCTATATTAGTCTTTTTTCTTTTCTTTTTAGCATACGAAACGTCAAGTTTTATCAAAAATGAATAAGTTCAATATGTTTATTACCGCGGTTTGTGTTCTATTTCTCATCAAGCTTCTAATGTCATAAATATCTTTCTTTTAGCTAAAAAATAATACATTTACCATGATCTCTCACGCAACCGACTTCCTCCCTTTCCCTCATTTTTTTAACCTCATTGAGACTGTAGTTCTTAGTTTTGACAAAATTCTGTGACCACTGAAATTGAAAGCTACTGTTCAATACTTTCTGTTTTCAGGTTTTTTTAATATGTTACAAAATGGGAAGCGTTAAGGTTTAGCCTCTCGTGATAGAGCTAAAATAAGAAATGTAAAGCAGTTCCGTCAAGAACTCATTCAAAACTTTAACTCGTATTTAATTAAATATAAATGGTAACAGGCACATACTCAAAAACAATATTTCTCTTCAATCATGTTTTCTTGAGTATGGAGAGGAACTTGATTTATTATTTTTAAATGGAAAAAATCAACAAAAACGATAAAAGCAAAGAAATATAAACTAAGTAAAGATTTGGTAAAACATTTGACAATAAAAATCTGCGATAAAATATTATGAAACATAACACGACGTTTCGACGTTTCCAGAACGTCATTATCAAGTGAGAATAAAATTCTCTGCCATTGGTCGCCACCTGAGAGATACCCATGGGAATATTGACTTACTCAATGAGAGCCAGTTTAGAATGCTTAAAAAATGTAGCACGAAATGGGATTGTCTTGTTTATGAAATGTTGTACATAAGAACAATAAGACCCAATTTAAACACCCAGAGCGACTCCATTAGGGCCAAACTCTTTGTTTGACTTTCAATGCCTTTTAATCTATTCATCTTTTTACCATATATACTCGATTTCATTATTTTATTCTCACTTGATAATGACGTTCTGGAAACGTCGAAACGTCGTGTTATGTTTCATAATATTTTATCGCATATTTTTATTGTCAAATATAAACTAAAGAAATAAAACAACAGTCAGCTAAAAGACTCTAAAAGTTCGGTTCCTTCTGTGAGAACCGGAGAACGAATGACGAAAAGCAAAAGAAACAAAAGACAGAAAACAATAAAACTTCAAAACAAGAGTAAAATACAATAGAAATACAATATGTTCCGGTACTTGCAGAAAGACCCAATAGTTCCACCGGAAATTTTAATGGTAACTTTTTTACATTTCATGACCGCCTTTCACGAAATCAAATTTGATTAACTGTAACAACCATCCTTGTAATCCTGCACTTTATCCCCAAACTACTGCTTCTGTTTTGCTTAATAGAATTTTTTACCCAATTTAGTTGTGTATTTGGTGGCATTTAGCATTATAACATGGGTAATCGAAATTTCAATATATATTAAGGTTACAGTGTACCTTCAGATCGAAAATTTATTGAAAATTTTTTTTTGGCGTTAAAATAAAGTTTACAGGATGAACTTTCATCCAAAAAAAAAATTATCGAAAAATAGTGAAAATTGACGGAGAAATGACGGTATAACTTTTGTGGGCGGAGTTTGTTTATTAAGCGATATGTTTTTTTAAGCGCCTTTTTCTCAAAGTTAATTTTTCGCTTGTTGGGGACACTTTAAAGAGCTACAAATCAAAGGGAATTTGTTCGATTTTCCTCAAATTTGGACAGAAGCTAGGCTAACATATAATCAACAAAAATGTGTCGGCGAATTTTTTAATTCCGAAAACTTTTTCGTCAAGAGCCATTTCCGTGCGATCATTCCAATTTTTTTTCTCTCCTTTTCGAAAATATTCTGTAACTTTTCATTGCAATTGAATATGGGAAATCGCCGACACGTTTTTTTAGCGCTTCGTGTCCGGAAACCCGAGAATAAATCAAATTAGCAAAATAATATAATCGCTTTGAGTTATAGCGTTTCAAAGCTGATTCGGATGTTCGAATTTAGACGTCGTAAAAAAATTGACAATTCACTTGATTACCAAATGGTTTCCATATTTAGATAGCCAGCTCTATAAGCTTTAATTTGATATCTGGGTTTAGGTATATTAAGTGTAATCTTAAGACGCTAGAGCTGTTATACTGGAGACACCCCCGAAGGTACACTGTAACCTTAAGGCTGGATATTGATTGGTTTTACACTTGACTCAATTGCGCTTACAATTCTCAAGTAACCGATGCGAAAAAAGAAAGAATTTACACACATAATGACAAAACGGATTCCTTGAAACATCAGTTGTCAACCATTTTATATTTTTTTGCGCCGCTGCACGCGTCTTTTACTATTTTACATGTACATTCAACTCAAGTGTACATAAGGGTATACTCAGAAACCCTTTGTGAAGCCAAAGTCAACGATATCAACGATATCCATATATCGATGTCAACGATATCTTGACAGTGCACTTGATGGCTATCACGCAACTAAATATATCAACGATATCAATATATCGATGTCAACGATATCTTGACAGTGCACTTGATGGCTACCCTGCGAGCAGAGCCTCTTTCGATCCTCCTAGAAAAATCGGGAGGAGGAAAGAGACTCTGCTAGCGGCCTCGACAATTCCTATTGAGCATGCTCCAAATTCAAATGTAACCAAGCCTTTCCGAGCCTCACTTTCAAAATGGGTTAATCATTATTTTTGAAATTTGACACATCTATGTTACTGCGTGTTCCCGCACTACGCGCCATTTCCTCCATGTTTATATGCGAGCAGTGTGTTTTTCAGAATGATTTCATCCCCGGGCAATTCCGTCGTGGATTTGCCCGGTGTATTCAGCTCTCCGAAAACTCCCGTTAAGAAGTCGATATCGAAAACAAGAGCAAAAACGAAAGACACGATTTGTCTTATATGTGGAATTTGCCTCATCGGCGAACGATGTACTTACAATGTTGAGCAACACAGCGGCCTTCGTCAAAAACTGGAATCTATTTTGGAGGAGACTATCGACTGTAATGCTAATTCATGCCGTGTATGTAGACCTTGCGGTCGCAGGATCGAAGCCCTGGATAAAAAGTTCAATATTGTCATGGAACAAGTGCGGGAGCTTCGGGGAAAATACTCTTCGGCTTGTCTAAGGAATGTCACTGTGAAGCGACTGTTGAAAGCTAGCCCCTCGCCAAAAGCCTACAAAAAACCTCGACAGGGCCGGTTGTTCGTATCCACTTCGAAAGACGACGACGAAGATCTCATGGAATGTTTTCAACCCTTGCCCGTCGCGATGGAGGGCTCCGAATCAACGCAAAATAGCGACGCTTTGCCAATGCCTATCGCCGGCGAGGAAAAGCCCCCTACAGAGAAAGTACCTGTGCAGGTTAGTGCATATCTGTCTTTTGTTTTGGAAAGTATTAACGAGGCATAAAAGAGAATTACTTCGGCTTTTAATACTTCTCAAGTTCGATAACAAGTGTAGCTAGCTTTAATAATGTGAATTGCATTAATTTAAGTTTGTGGTTCTATTTTTATTGTTATTTTTTTATTTTTTTAACAGTCATGATTAGCATATCTTTTGGGAAAAATTTTTATTTATGTTATTTTTATTTATTTTTATTTATTTTTATTTTATTTATTTATTTTATTTTCTTAATGAAAACGTAAAAGTTACCAAATTTGATAACATTAACTAATACTGTCAGTCCATATAAACCTGTCTCTTATCATCCATTCAAGACTCAATCTATGGGAGCTGCAAATAAGTCTGGTTATTTAAGCACCATTGCATATTCTGAAAAACCTCATCCAATAATAATTTATTGTTTTCTATATTATGTTTTTTACTTTAGTTTGGATCAGTTCTTGTTATGTGATGACCATTATCGATGTTTATGAAACGTTTCTTGTAAAATCTAGAGTTGAGTCTGTCTTTTTGACAAAAACACATAAACAGTGGCTCCACAATTGTATTTACCTCATAGGTCATAATTTCATATCCTTCCGGAGAACAGAAGAAAACTGTTAATGGTGAGGTTGCCAACGTAGTCAAGTACCTAGCCCTGGGCTTGTTCAGTACTGCATGCAAAACAGTGATGCATACTCCAGAGTTGTATAAATCTATAAAAGAGCTAGTTATAAAAGAAATGGACAATGAATTGGAGGAACTCTGCAAAAAGAAGAAAAACAGCATTCTACGTCAAACAAAGCCAGAGGAACTTATAGCGTTCAAAATAGAGAAGCTCACACAGGAAATTGAACAACAAACTCCTCTGCTGAACCAAACACTGCAGAGCATTTGCTGTTCCAATAACAGGAAGCGGGCTTCAACAACCTCTTCACCTGATCCATGTGTCAAGGCAACCATTGCAGCTTCCATCCTACATGAACGGTGCCCAGAGATGTCAGCCATGGCCTATAGAACAGGTTTAGTGCTTCGTCATGCTGGTGCAGGAGGCATGGTATGATTTAATTCTAAAGTTCTTCAAATTACCTCAATTTCAGCATAATTAATGGTTATTGTAGGTACACCCTCTTGAAGTATGTTGTCACTTTCCTTTGACTTATTTGGCATTTAGTAAATAATGTTGTATTACCTTATTGGTAAAACATACAGGCAACTGCTTTTCTGAAATTCAAATGTTATCAAATTTAACTGTACATGTATGTGATAAAAAATGCACATTTGATCTTCTTGTTCTACAAACAACTATCATGACAACGTGTAGTGCCATACAGAAGATCTATAGGCATAATTTTAGCTTTAACAATGAACAATTGAAAATGAACAGTGCATTCAGTATTATAAAGTTTAATATAGCTAATATGTTATCCCCTGTTGTGTTCAGGGGTTGGAAATGCTGTGCAAAATGGGCCTTTCTTGCCATCCATCCACAGTGGCTTCTAAATTAAAGGCACTTGGCAAGGACCATGACCAGGAGCTACTAAAGTGGAAACAAAGTCTGGAATGGGATGACGAGATAAAGAGGGGAACAGAAATTCTCAAAGCAGAAATAGATGCGTTGACATATCTGCCAGAACTCCCCTCAGCAGCTGAGTTTCAGGCATATGCTGAAGAATTAAAAAAAGACCCGCCGTTGTCAGCACCTACCACTTGTACTTCTTATCAATTACTGGCACTGGATGCAGTCACGCAGTCATCCCCATCAACACTGGATGTAGGTTGCTTAAATTTGGCATGTGATAGTGAGCCCCAGACTGTTGTACGTAATATCGGTTCAAAGCTGTTGGATAGTGGCATAAGCCGTGATGGACTAATTGGTTGTCTGGAACAAATGGTCCACCCACCACAAAGTTTGGAAACACCTGCTGGCTATCAGATTATTGGTGACAACTGCGATTTGCATGTAAATGTACGCCACATGACAAATGACAATAAGAACAAATCATTTCATTGGTTTAATTGTGTGGCATTCAAGGATCAAGTCAGTGGGGGTCACCTTTCAGATATTCACGAAACCACCCTTGAGGATGTGCCTGTCAGTTCTTTCTTTCCTGATAATGGGGATATCCAAGAACTGAAAAGGGATTTCATGACGCTTTGGTCCCGTGTAATTGTTAATCACTTGACAGCATTTGGCTTCCTAAGGAACTCTGTCATTTACCACATTCCGCATCAGTACAGTGATGTTATGAAGCATCCTGTACCAGAAGTGAGTGTTGAAATTTGAGGCTATTAGAATTTCATATCAGTATGTTTTCCAGAGCAGAAAAATTTATTTTTAGTGTGGATGAACTGGTTTTACACAAAACATGTACCTACAAAACTTTTTTTCTGAATTTCTTGAAGACAATTTCTAATAAGTCTGCTATTGTGGATAGGCCCTTATTAAGTTGGATTACTGTCAAAGTGCAAAACGGTGAACACTAAAATTATTTCTAGAATGTTTATTGTATTGGGAAGAGACTTTTGTGTGTTTATCTTGTGGTTCAGTCTCCGGCCTGATTGGCCACAAGACAATAAACATTCCAAAGTATTTTGTAAAATTTTAAAGTGTTTATGGTTTTCATACTTTAACATTAAATTCATTACAACCGATGCAAACTAATAATATTTCAGAATCTAAGTTTAAGTAAATAGCCAGTGATTCCATAAACCTGACTAATGCTACCCTGTGAGCAGAGCCTCTTTTGATCCTCCTAGAAGACGCCCAGCTCACATGGTAAACTATAGCCTCAGTTCAGGCGTATCTAGCCGGGGGAGGGAATGTTGAATCCTCGATTAAATGTTTATCCACCATCTTGGATCAGGATTGGGGCGAAGCCAAAAAATGTCCAACGGGGAGTTGGATAAGTGACCCTACCCCATCCCCCATCCAAGATGGTGGCTAGACCTGATCGAATTTTACTTCTTGTTCGAACACCAAAGAGCGACTTTAATTTGTGCATAAATCTCTTATTACATTAGGTTCCTCTTGGACTTCTTGCAAAGAATGAAAATCTCAATGAAGACATGGTTGACATCCTTGATCACTTGCAAAGCTTGTATGTCCCGATGAAAGAAAAGCAGCTGGCAAGTGGTGGTACTGAGAAAGTTCCTGTAGAGACAGTGTTTTTTGGAGGAGATCAGTTGACTGAGGAACGGGCCAGAAATGTGCAGTTGGCAAGATCAGATGGCACAACCACAGAGGAGAGGCTGGATGGTGTATGGCCTAAAAACGAAGACTGGCATGCAATAAGGACTGCATACAAAGTAAAATATAGTTAATTCATAGTAAATATATATATGGTAATACAGTAACAACCCCCAAACCAAGCCTCCAAATATTAGACAGTCAGGTATCATTCCCACAATAAGCCACTAGTACTGTAGACAATAGTAAATGCCAGTAAAAAAGCAAGGACGAGTTTGAGAAATGTGTCAGAATACTTCTAACATTAAATAATGGAAAAAAGGTCAAAGAAATTTTATCTGCTATGTCTTTTTATTTATTTTTTTGGTTGTAATTGACATTTTGCGTAAAGGAAACTCTGTTGGTGACTGGGGAACCTATGCCTCGAATGCCATTATCTCAGGTTGTGGAACTGCATTTGGCGATGTGCTTGGGGATAACTATGACAAGATAAGGGAATTCTTCCAGACAGAGACGGATGCTTTCATTATTGCAGCTTCACTCAGTTACTTTGGCATGGACAAAATAACTGATCGGCCAACCAAGAACTGCATCCCTGATTACCTGAAGAATGCCAGTGTTGCTGAAAAACGTGAATGGTTTCACAACCAAGTGTATTCCATGCTTGAGATGTATGTCATGGATAGCATGGTCACACTTGAGGAACACAGCCACATGGTTGAGGAGTTTAAGTGCCGTGATCCTGAATGCCAAAGAACCTACAAGTATGAGAAGTGCAGAGTTCGCCACGAGCAGAAATGCCACAGTCTGTTTGCAGAGGATGTCCAAACAACATCTGAAAAGGATCAGAAGACCACACCAGAATCAGAGGACCACATCTTTAACTATGGCTGTCTGCATCTGAGCCTTGGCCTCCTACTTCGTGATGCTGAAGATTCTGTGAAAGAGGGCGATGGAGACAGATTAATGAGGGTGTGGAAATTCCTCACATTCGTCTACCGATTGGAAGGAGCCAATAAGTATGCCTTGGCTGGTCTCCGTATACAGGCCTCGGTGCTTGGTCTTTTGACCCCAAAAGATGCGCACAGGTTCAAATGGAATCGGTTTGCTGGTCTTCGAGAAGGACCTGGTACCAGAATACCAAGGGACTTGAGGCTGGAGCATCACAACAAAGTCGGCAAAGGAGAAGTAAGAGCAATGGGCCTTCAGAATATCACCAATCAAAGTGTTGAAGAAGGTACAAAATCTGAGGGAGCCATGGAGAAAATCATTCATGATACCAGGAAGGATTTTGGAATTGATAAACGCAAAGGTCATCATTCAAATAAAAGTAGGAATGTGACCTTTGCTTCAATTCTAGAGCAGATCCACCACAAAAGTGCCACTTTCAATTACACTCCTGGCCGTGAGTACCGGGCATTCCCCAAGTTTAGCAGGAACATTTTCAAGGGAATCGATAAGAAATTAACGCATCAGTGGATTAAAAAGCACAAAAGCAAGTGGCACAGGCAAAACAGATTCCTGTACAAACTTACTTAGAACAATTTGCATGAGGCAATGAGTTATTCTAAAAAAAGGGCTGGCGTCACAGTTCGGCACATTTAAAATGCTTTATTCGCATAACATAAAAGCACACATTTTCTTCAATAATCATATTAGTCTAAACAAAGTGAAGGATGACCAAAAGTCACAGAAAATTTTAACGCATTACACAGTCAACACTGAATAAAACCTTTGAGCCGAAGGATTTATTCTACGCTCTGGTGGTTTTTATGATGCACATGCATATGCATAATCATCCATTCAATCAGCTGACTGACTGCGACATTTTCACAGGCAAATTTCCCGCCAGAGTTATCTACTCGCTTCCGATTGGTCTAAATAATGAAATTAAATGGGGTATGTCATTGCTTGCACATGCGCCGAACCATGAAACCCTCCCTTTAAGCTCAGAATACAAATTCTTCTTACTGAGTGACATACATTTCTTCTTGTGTGTGTTGGGCGAATTTTGTTATCTTTTCCCATTCTGTTTGTGATCTGCTAGAAATTGATATTGGGAGGATAAGTTGATTACTTTTGTCAAGGGTTAATTAATTCCCTGGGTGCAGTCTCCTTCAATCTTCTTATTAGAATTAGGATCTTGTTTTGGAGATGGAAGGAGATGGAAGGAGACTACACTCGCAAGGTAAAGGTTAGCCCAGGACCAGGCTTATGAGTGGGGAAGTAGGGCTTTCCCCATGTTCCCCAGTTATTTGTCATATTGCCCCACTCAGGAGCTTGGTTCCAGGCTTGGTAAGAGTTGAAAATTTTAAAAGCTGACAAAAAATACATATTAAAAGTCTAAAATTTATTGTAACGTTCAAATAAGATATTTCAGGTTGATTTATATTCATGTGCAACAAACTCCTTACAATGTAAATTTAAGCACTCTAACAAAAGTAATTTTCCTATTAAGGTGCTGCAATGATAATATTTCAGTTGTATATGTTGTAGGTCAAAATTTTCCTTGGTTCAAAATTTTCTTTTGCCTTGTTTTTGGGTATGAAAATGCATGATAATGTATGATAATAAAAGGAAAAGAAAAGGAAAGGAAATTTTGAACCAAGGAAAATTTTGACCATTGACCATTTCCAGATGCCTGTTCTTCAACATCTAGAAAAAGCATGCCATTTATGAAACTATTGTCTACAGAGTTCAAAAATTCTCCTTCATCAATGTCATTGAAGATTTCATCAACAATTGTCAATATTTCTTTAGCCACTTCTTTAGAGAATACAGGAAAATTATCCATTATGTAATTGATTGAAAATATGTATTGACACTTGCTTGCAATTGCCTCGATAACTTCCTGGTTGAGTTCCGATGACAGTCCAGCACAGCCAAAAACAGAGCCAATAGCACCTGTTTTGGATGGGATCTCCTTTAGCATTTCACACAGAAATTTTCTTTCATCTTCTTGCACTTGCCTTGACATTGTGGGCAGTAGTTCTGAAACATCTTCAGGTTCATTCGAGGACAGTTTTTCTGTACTGCAAGAAGCGCATTGGCAACTTTCACGGCATGCATCACAACAATTGTGTGTTGAACTGGGTGCATTTGGCTTGTCCTTAAAATAATTCATGAGGACTTGTCTTCTGCATTTGTTTTCAGTGTTTTTGACAAAAGTCCGCATATGTTCATCGCAATGTGCAAGATGAAATGGCCTGTAATAAAGGATTGCCTCGCACGGTTTTCCATCTCTGCCACCGCGGCCAACCTCTTGAACATAGCTTTCCAAATCGGATGGAACACCATAATGTAGGATTTGCCGAACATCTTGGATGTTGACGCCCATCCCAAGAGCACTTGTTGCAATAACAACACGGCATTTACCATCCTCTTCCAGTAATGATTCCAGCACTTTCTTCTTTATTTTTTCTGGCGTTTTGCTGTGGTACATGCTAACACAAGGTGAATCGAATAGTGAATATATCTCACCACAGTCTTTAAGGGAACGACAGTAAATGATTGTCTTTGGTATTCCTGCAGTTGGCCCATCCAGCAACTTCACCATCCACTGAAAAGTTTCCTCCATATCACTGGCCTTCTCCACAGAGTAGTAAATGTTCTTCTTGTCAGGTGACTGTCTAATCAACTTGGTGTTGTTCATGTTCAACAGTTTTATAATCTTGTTTCTTATCTGTTTGCTAGCGGTGGCAGTCATACACAGAAACGGAGCCCTTGTAAATCCTCTGAGGTGCCCAATTCTTCCATAGGATTCTCTGAAAGGCTTTTCACCCTTTTTGCTTGCAGTTCCCCTGTATAAACACAACATACAATTTATTAAACTTAGCCTTCTTTCAACAAGACTAGAAACAGTTTGCACCTACAGTATATGCTAATCAATAGCTGAATAAGAAAAATAAGACTGCTTAAAGTAAATTTAAACCAGAGAAACAGTAAAATGTGGGAGCAAGCCAACCAATATTTATATGAACAATTTTCTAACATAGATAAAGTCTATTTTGTATTTGCATGAGGTAAATATCTTACCATTGCACAATGCAGTGCGACTCATCGATCACGACGCCAATGATGCGATTGCAATATTGCTGGAGCAATTTTCTCACATCTTCATTGTCGAAGACCTCTGGGCTCGCGTACAACAGTTCGTAGTTGCATCCTTTCAGTAGCGAAATTGAGCTTTCCATGTCCACTTTGCAAGCTTTAATTCCCATCCTTTCGCAGGAACTGATTTGGTCGGCGATTAATGAATTCAGAGGAGAGATAACAACGAGCATTGGTTCAGTTGGAAACTGGTTTCCCATTGATGAAAGTTCTTTTGCAACCACAGGGCAGATTTGGTAAATAAGCGATTTGCCGTGTCCTGTCGGAAGAGAGACAAACGTATCGTTTCCACACAGAAAACTATACAGAGATCTTGATTGTGGCTCTGTTAGGCTTGAAATCTGACCAATTTTAACTTTTGTGATAGCAGAATTTGCGGCTTTTTCGAAGACTTTGTACGAAAGCGAAGCGGCCGCCATGTTTATCGATCGACAGTAAACAATACACCGTGGGCGCGGGAAAAGTCAGCGATTTTTATGAATGATCATGCGTAAGAGTGGAAAACTGGTCTGACCGGTTCAAAACTGGACTGACTCATCCATTTCCTTGGATGAGCGGCAAATCAAAGAATGTCGAGGCCGCTAGCAGAGTCTCTTTCCTCCTCCCGATTTTTCTAGGAGGATCGAAAGAGGCTCTGCTCGCAGGGTACAATTTTCCATACAAGAAAGCCAATAACATTCCTTGAGGATGTTTCACATGCCCTCTGGCATAAGGCTTGGGTTTGGATATCATATCTTGATTGTAGCCTTGAAACACCTTCAATTGAGTAAAAAAAATCTGAGTTGGGATGTCTACAAGATTCCACAGCGTTTTTTCGTAGTTTTGATTTTTGTTTTCACGCACCCGTTCATTGGTGCATCTATTTCTCTCATTGTGAGCCGAGGACAGCTCCGTTGTCGATCGTCTGAGAAGAGAAGTTATAATTTGTTAAACGACAAAAATGCAAGCAATGACATGAATAGTCAGTTTCGCACATACTTATTTGGTGTTATGCGAAAAAGGAAGCTTCGTTCTTGGAAATAAGATGCAATAACACTTATATAATCATGGGACATTGAAAAAGATTGTTGGTTCGTTCCTTACTCGTACTTGTAAATATTTTTCGTAGTGATCGAATGATATTTTCTCGTTATGATTTCGGTACAGAACAGAAGTTATGTTATAATTATCACTCGATCTTTTCCGCAAGGAAACTAGTCCTCTCGACAAATATGTTTTGGTGGTTACTGGCTGAAAGCCAGAACCACTGTGTCATCAGGTGTAAGAAAGACCGTAAATCGGAATTACACGAAGTTGGGCCGAGTTCACCCGATTGCGTTACGACGAGACAGTTCGGATAGCTTCGGATTGGACGACTCGATTGTCAACGTAAGCAGTTCTGTTTGTACGTACGCGCTTTGGATCCATGGGAAAGTAAACATGCTTTCTCGTTCTTTCTTTATTTTTTTTCCTCTTTTATGTGATACAACTATCCCCATGGGAGCCCCCTCCCCCTCCCCCAGCCCCGCCCCGGGGGAGAAATAAACTTAGACTCAACTTACTTTCGTATGCCATTAACGTTAGTTTTTATTTATTTATCCTGTTATATATTAACACAAACATATATTAATAAACGTAGTAACTAACGTATATATTTCATATGCGGGTACAAATTTTCAAGCGCTAGCTCTTCCTCTGGTCGTTCATTTTTGTTATTCACTCAACAACCGACGCAACACCACAGTTTCCTGTAGAAACTTCTCCTTTTATCACTTTATAAAATCAGGTTAAGTTTCTATTGACGCAAACAACGTCCTGACTTTTTAAGGAGTCACTGAAGATAGCAGGAGTTCACCTCATACCTAACAGGTCTATGGCAGCATAGATTATAATATTATATCCAACAATTATTCACCTCATTAAACATTAATTTCCTTTGTATTTTCTTTATGAATTATTAATGAGTTTTTGAATTTGGTTTTATGCCACTATTTAAAATCGCTATAAACCAAACTGACTATACAGTTGGCTATGGAATAATGGCAGATTTATCAATAAATAGGTAGTTTTGCTTTCCTTGCATTGAGATTAGTTTACTGACACCTCCAGTAACATCTGGAACATCAGAACCAGAATGGTTTACATGTATGATTTTCCTTAAAACATTTTATGCATTCTTTGTGCATTCATGTATGACTTGTATCCCTTGAAAATCACAAAATGAATGATTGATGCTTCAGAACTCAGTATAGGTCACCTTGAAAAACACAGGCAACCCACTCTTAAAACAACAGGCATTCCACCCTTAAAAACCACAGGCATCGCACCCTTTAAACTCTTGCCTTCGTTTCTGCAACAATTTATTAGCTCTACCTACCTGTAATAACCTAGGATGCTCTAAACATAGTTAACAACTCTCTTATCTCCTTAAACATCACCGTCAGAATCTTCCTACTGCTCTGAACACAAGAGACACCCTGGGAATGAGGGGTCAGAAAACTTGAGAAAAGGTTGAAGGAAGATGCAAAACAAATGTTTCCATTTCTTGGAAAAGAAGGGTAGGAATGCTTCCATATGATATCAAGTGAGGATTACTAAAGCCTTTCATTCCCAAAGTCAAACTTGCACTGTGGTTTTAACTTTTGAGTCTGTGGATGAAATTCCAAAAAAAAATGTGACCATTGAAAGCTGTTATGCAGTACTTTTCTGCGGTATACTGTTCAACTGGTAAACAAGGCAGTTCATTCACTTCTGTGAAGTGTGACCATTCAAATGAAAGCTATTGATCAGTACTTTCCTGTGGTGCTGTTTATTATGCTGTACAAGGTGGTTCTAACTTTTGAGTCTGTGGATTAAATCCCACAGTGTGACCATTCAAATGAAAGCTACTAAGCAATACTTTCCTGTGGTACTGTTTACTATACTGTACAAGGTGGTTGTAACTTTTGATTCTGTGGATTAAATCCTACAGTGTGAACATTCAAATGAAAGCTACTGAGCAGTACTTTCCTGTGGTGGTGTTTATTATTCTGTACAAGGTGGTTCTAACTTTTGAGTCTGTGGATTAAATCCTATAGTGTGACCATTCAAATGAAAGCTACTGGGCAGTACTTTCCCATGGCACAATTTGTTTTTCAGTGTTTTGCAATGAAATTAGGGATATTTCTTTAAATTTGATCTGGGCACTATAATCATGGCCTCATTTGCATCTCTCACTATCATGTTTTTCTTTGAGTACTGGACCATGTACTGTAATTCCCATGTACGAACAAACCATTTGAAGGACATCCATGATTATGTAGCATCAATACATCAAGGACTCGGGGCATCCATCATTATGTGGCATCAATACATCAAGGACTCAGAGTATCCATGATTATGTAGCAACAATACATCAACGATTCAGGGCATCCACGATCATGAGCAACAATACATCAACGACTCAGGGCATCCACGATCATGAAGCAACAATACATCAAGACTCGGGGCATCCACGATCATGTATACTCAAAACAGTTCTCCCACCATTTCATACCGTTCAGCTGACAGTTGATGTATTTAAATCCATTGGTGGAAGCTTCAGATGAGGTGGTCAGTGAATGTGTTTTGGCTTGTACCCTGAAGATAAGAAGTCCAAAATACAGTAAAACCTTATGCATGGAGACAACTGAAGGGCTGGGGGTATAACTGGATAACATCAAATGTTGGCATTTTCACTTACAAATTATATTTTGAGCCCAGAAAGCACTTTTGTGGAGTTGTGGATCTTTTAATTGGACTAATTGGATTTCTATCACTTCAACTATCATTACTTGTAACTACCAGCATTCTAGCAAAAGAATGTTTTTTTTTTATTTAAAAAAAAAAACTGCATGTGAAAAATGCCAAAAACCAAAGTGTGAAAGAGTGTAGGTACAGTGTCAGTGCTGTCAATAAGGGACGGGAGCCAGGTGGGGGGGGGGGGGGGGGGGGGGGGGGGCAGGCACTGGGGGAACTTTCGCTCTTGATCACCCCTAACAGGGTAAAGTAAAATCTATGTCCAGTTTGCATGCAGATTAAACGAGCCAGCCAGACAGCTTTAGTATAAAATGGCAAGGAACATTGCAGCTTACTCCCTACCAGTTTGTATCCACATAGGCCCAAGATGTTTAGGATGGTATAGGACAGGGCTGTCATTATGCCAGTGACAAGACTGCAAGTCTGATACAATCATTACCAATGGGCTAATAATTACTGACTCGGGGAAACTGAAACATCTGTATTAACTTATAAAATACAAAATATATTGCCTTGCATGTTTTAGCAACATACAAAAGAATAACTTTTCGGTATTTTAACTTACGTTATTAGGAATGCCAGATTGAATGACCAACCACAGCAGATCCTCCTGTCAGGGAAAAATGTAAGGTCTCAACAAAAGAGAGGTAAAGGCACTATGGACTCAATCTTTTGGCTCTTCACACAGAATTTGTTGTTGTTCAAGATGTATTTTTGTTTGGTTAGCAACTGATATCATGCGAGGAGAGGCAGGGGACAGCAACCAAGAAGAAAATAGCTGGAAACCAGGAGAGAATGGAGTGGGAACCAGGAGAGAAGAGGGATGTGGATTTTAAAGAACGTATTTTATGTACAAACAAACAAATAAAAAATTCACCTTATTTTCACTGCTTCTTGCTTGGTGTATTTAGTTGTTACATAAAAAGTATGCTGCAAGGGAAAATTTGTATCTTATCAGAAACCCATAAGTGGGTTGAAATGTGCAACTGTCTCTTGTACGCTTCAAAACAAGCTTCTGATTATTCAATTTGCTAAGAAGTTGTTGCAGCCATATTTGGAAAATCAAGATAAAAATATTAACCAATCAATTCACTAGAACAACTTGCTTTCAATCTCAAGGGACTGAGGGGTTTCCAAATATGGAACTAAGAAAAAAATGAATATTCGGAAGCTGCAAATGTGTGTTACACGTTTCAACCCACTTATGGGTTTCTGATCTTATTGAATTAAACGTTTGGCAACATGATAAATGAAGATGTTATCTAATTCATTCTAACAAACGGATGGTTCTATGACCAGAAATACTGAATAGAATAAAGAAATGAAAGAACACACATATTATCGCAATCATTAGCCTCCTCCACAGGTGACCCAGAAACCCTGAAGAAGAAAGAGAATTGGGAGAGCAGCAAGGGATTAGGACAGTCCTGTAGAGAGCACCAGGGTTTTTAGAGGAGCTTGGAGAAATTGAAGAGAAAGAAAAGCAATAGGGAGGTGAGAGTGACAGGACAGCATTAGATAACATCCACCTACACAACCTGCTCACATGACTCAGAAGTGAAGTACACTTATTTTTCCTGACATGAATTTAAGGTGGCTCACAATAGTACCCAACCTTTCCCATCATTTATACTTTGATATATCAATACTTCCACTCTTTATCAGTTAGTGCTACAATAATGGTATCAAACACAATAATTGTCCAGAAATTGTTGAATTAGTTATGGTCATTGTCATGACATAACAGGTAACCATAGTAACAGTATAACATGTTACAGACACCCTTAATTTAGCTTTAAGTGCTTATAACTAAAAAATGCTAGAGAATTTAATATGTAATGTCTTGTTTCAGACAATGCATATTTATGTCCTACTAAGATGTTTTCTTACTTGTAAACTAAATAATAATGCTTATTTGTTAACTGCAAATGGAATTAAAATTATGGCAGGTTAACATTAATTTATCATTTTACTGGGTTTTTTTTTTTCGCTTTTTGTTTTAGGCTTATTTGCTCAAATCCCTGCCTGCTGCTCGTGTCTGCTAGCGACGTTATGTTTCATTTCATATTTATGTCACGGTAAGATGTTTTTTTTATTTGTAAACTGAATACCCTTATTTGTCTTACAGCCCCTTTGGTTTATTATTGCTATTATTATTATTATTATTATTATTATCTTTGTTTAACATTATGTTCTGGCTGTTGTCATTGCCGTAATTTCTTCTATTTGGCGGGTCATAACAGTTATTATTATTATTATTATTATTATTATTATTATTATTATTATTATTATTATTATTATTATTATTATTATTAAGAGTTTCAACACTCATCAAGAGGGCTCACTTCGAAAGTTTATTATCAAACTATAATAAGCATGTTAAGATACAACTATTTTAAAGTTTAAAAAATTTCTTGGGAGGGGGTTCAGAGTCAACACCCACTAAATCCCCACCCTGAATCAAACCTGCCACCTCAGCTAGTGTCTCTGCCAACTCAGCCAGTTTCTTAGCTGTTAGAGAACCTAGTATATATACACAGCTGCCACCTCAGCTAGTGTCTCAGCTGTTAGAGAATCTACCCTACCAGAGCATCCATTGAGTTGTTCGTGTCAAGTTGGTTTAAATTTTACTATATGACCAACTATACTGTATCCCCTTCCTGAGAAGGGGCCTCATATAGAAGTCATATTATATTTGTAATCTGTAAATTTATTTTTCTTTGTCTCTGTATATTGTAATATGTTTTGTTTTCGTTAAACAGGGCTCCACTTAACCCCTTACACGCTAAACCCCGATTTTTACAGGTTTTGGGGTTTTACACATGGAAGCCATTGTGACGTCATCAATTCACACGTCACAAGTTAACTTTGACATGCAGTTGATGCAGAATGGATAGATCTAGGAGGATCGAAAGAGGCTCTGCTCGCAGGGTACTTGATGGCTATCACGCAACTAAATTTCTCCCTTTACTTCTGGAGTCAAAACTTCCCATAGATAAACTTAGATGTATATCATAAACCGTTGAAAACATGGTAACTACTGTGACCATTCGACAGCTAACAAACAGTAATTTATTACAGTGCTGTTGGTTTTTCAATATCTAAACAGAATAATTTTCATTTTTTTTTCTATTTTTAACTTGGTCACTATTGCGATTTAGCTGCTTAAAGCACAAGATCGGAGTTCCGTCTTTGATAAGGATGAATATCACAGTGCCCAACTTTATAAGTGCTGTGTTCTAACAATATTAAACGTATTCCCGAATGAAAACAATGAAAGCATGTGACAGTCAGGTGACCTAAACGATGTTACATATCACTGTCTGTCAGTCGAGGTTTGTCACACTTCTGTTGAATAGTTTATGAAGAGCATCATATTTTCAATCCAACAACGTTGCTTCTAAATATCCTGTTCTAAGAAGATAGAAAAAGCTACCATGGCGGCGTCCCTTTTAACAGCATTGATCATATTCTGTTTATGTTTGCCTCTTGTCCCTTCAGTGATGGTGTCAACAAAGTATGGAGATGTAAAGGGTCTGATAGTTTCCTACCCGAATGCCTCTGGTGAGTTCAAATCCGTCAGCAAGTTTCTTGGCGTTCCTTTCGCCGCTCCACCGATTGGAGAGCTAAGGTTTAAAGCACCACGACCGCCGAAGAAATGGAAACCGAACGTTCTTCAAGCGAAAAAGCATGAAAAAATCTGTTGGCAAGGTAAAGGCCTTGAGTTTTTGACTAAATTATTCGCTGACAGTTTTTCGTACAGCGAAGATTGTTTGTACCTTGACGTCTACTCACCAAACGTCAGCTTGAGTTTACCTGTGATGGTTTACATTCACGGTGGTGGTTACGAGGTCGGAACAGCAGTCACATATCCCAGTGATATTTTGGCCCTCCAGGGGGTGGTAGTGGTAGTAATTCAATATCGTCTCGGTGCATTTGGTTTCTTGACCACCGGAGATTCTGTAGCCCCTGGAAATTTTGGAATGTTGGATCAAGTTGAGGCGCTAAAGTGGGTCAAAGACAACATCCAGAATTTGGTGGGAATCCCAGCAAGGTGACCATATTTGGAGCAAGTGCTGGCGGAACAAGTGTAAGCCTCCATCTGATGTCACCTCTGTCAAAGAATCTTTTCCACCAGGCCATTGCAGAGAGTGGTGTGGATTTGTGTCCATTTGCTATCCAGCCAACTTCGTTTGGTCTCCGTTCCGCTAAAGAGCTTGCTCAAAATCTGGGATGTCCAAAGGGTGACAATAGCGCCATGATAACCTGCATACGGGATAGGAAAGCCACTGACGTACTGAAAGCTTCTGAATCTGTAAGCCTCCGATTCATTGATTATCTTCGCTGGGCGCCAGTTGTTGACAAGAACTTTCTTCATGACACGCCCCGAAATCTGCGAAAAAAGGAAAATTTCCAGAAAGTGAACTTGATGATCAGTTTTAACAGTCAAGAAGGAGGCAGTTCTCTTAGCTTTTTTGCCAACTTGTCGTTTGGTCTAAAGGAGAGTGTGAACAATGGAGTAAACACATCGTTCTTCAAAACATTTCTAAAAAAGTATGCCCATGCTCGAAACAGCAGGTAAGTTGAATTAAGGTCTTTTTGTCATGCATTATTATTTTGTCTCTTCAACTTGAATATCAGCTCGCTATCTACTGCTCAAACTGTTATTTCTGCCCTGAATAAACACCCGATAAATACGCTGGTGATATGCGGCAATAATTTTTGCGCCTGTTTTTGTTCAGTCATGCGATCAATATTTTTTCCTTTTCTTTCACTGTGTTATAAAAGAATTGGCTCATGCTTTTAGCTGAGCATCTATGGAGTTATAGATGCACTTGGGAAGTTTGGAGAGCACTCGAGATTATGCTAGAGATGCTCTCTTTGAACTCTTACGCTTCTCTCGTGCTCTCCAAACTTCACGCGTGCATCCATTTACCTATTATAGCGCGAAAGCGCGCGTGATATCGCCTAATTCTTAGCCGACGAGGCCGTAGGCCGAGTCGGCTAAACTTAGGCGATATCACGCAAGCTTGAGGGCAATAATAGTTTTATAATTCAACACATTGATAACAAAACACAGTTTGAAGAAAAAATATCGAGGCCGGTCCGTCATTTTTGCATTCTCTTGTCAAAATGCGAAATTTACCTCCATCGTTGGATATACGTCATGTAGACATGGCGTATATCGATAACTTTTTGACCATATTTGGGCAGTGTATCAATGCGTTGAATTATAAAACTCGATAGACGTACGCTAAGCATGAACCGATTCTTAAATCGACAATATCATTCATCTTCTTTAATTCGGTGCGCGCTGCAGTGTAATATGTTGACTAAAAAAACATTATAGCTGCAGAGCAAGTCCGTAGTATCCTATCCTTTTTTCTGTATTTTTTTGTATTTTGATTCAGCGGTTTCCAAAAACTCAATTTACAGTTGTCTGCTTAGTGACCTGGTCTTTGTGCAGAAGCGAGGCTGGAGTTGACCTTGTTTAGCAGATAGAAGCCTTCTGCTTTTCATATGTACATCATGTTCTCATGCTACCCATGTTAAAAACAAAGTTTGTATCAAAATAAAGTCTACTCCAGCCTTACTTTCACTCAAAGTTTTCGGGTCTTTCGAGAAACGCACGCCTGCTACTAAGAGTACGACTTTTCAAACCTTGTTCGCGTGCCCTAGATAACGATTTATCACACTAATTTTATACCTAGAGTTCTCCTTATCTTCCGGTCAGCAACAGGAAGGACCGACAGCACCGGGGATGTGACTGGCTTTAATCTCAAAAGTCGTACTCGTACTCAATCTCGTTCTCGTAGTGAAATCTTCAGCTCCCTAATGACTGAAGATCAACAAAAATTAGAAATTATCTGCACTTTATTGTTTAATTTGTATTTTACTTTAAACTCTCCATTTTGATCTCCGGGCGACGGAATAAACGTCATTTCCAATTTATGCACCAAACCAGAATTAGTTAAGCGAAAGGTTGCACACTGCCGACAGCACGTGTACACTATAATTCTTAAAATTGTTCACCAACAACCCATACTATCACTTTATTCTTCAGGAAAGACACAGCCGACGTGATTGCGGACGCCTTGGAGTTCATGTACACCCCATGGCCTGACAACAGTGATAAATACGCGCTAAGAAGCCAACTTGTAGACCTCATCGGTGATTACCTGTACTTCGCACCCAGTCACGAGGTCGCCGATATTCACAGTCGTGATGCACCTGTGTACATGTACGAGTTCGCCCACAGGTCAAAGTTCAGTTGGTCTGCCGAGTGGATGGGCGTGATTCATGGCAGTAACGCATTTTACGACTTTGGAAGTCCTCTGATGCCAAGTTCACCCTTTCAACACGACGAGGCCGATAGAAACGTCAGTTTGTTTATCATGGCCATGTATACAAACTTCGCCAGGTCCGGTGATCCTACAGTCAGCGGTGTTGCGTGGGAGAGATACAACTCGAGTCACAGAGCTTACCTGCGAGTTGACGCAAATCCCGAGATAAAGACGTCTTTTCATCCTCGTCGAATGTCCTTCTGGAATGATTACTATCCTAAATTAACTCAACTTAAGTTTGATACCAGAAAAGAGGTGGTCAGCGGTGTTAAAGCTGGTGTTACCATGGCAACGTTTTACCAGATTGTACTCATCATTTTAGCAATGTTCTTTTGTAACTAAAAACTTACTTAAAATTGAGCACAAATTGGCGACTGTCTTCTTTTCTTTTTTTTTTTTTTTGCTGTTATTCGATGGATCTAAAAACTGGAAACAAACAGAAAGTGTTCTTTAAGGTGGCTAGCAATAGTTCCCAGAATTTTCCATCACCTATACTTTGATGGATTAATACTATAATTTTTTATCAGTTGATTCTTCAATAATGGTATCAAACAAATGCCCAATCATTGGTGAACAAGTTGTGGTCCCTTTTATGATGTAACAATTACCATAATAACAGTATAACCTGTTAAAGACACCCTTAATTTTAGCTTTACATGCTTATAACTAAAAAAACAGCCGGATGACCCCCATTTTTTATTACTAAATTGTAATTGGCATGTTAAGATACAACTTTTTGCAAAGTTTAAAAAAGTTCTGTACATGGGTTCAGAGCCACCTTAAATTTTCGAAAATGGTAACCTGTTACATCATAAAAGAGACCACAACGTGTTCACCAATGATTGGGAATTTGTTTGATACCATTATTGAAGCATCAACTGATAAAGAATTATAGTATTGATCCATCAAAGTATAGGTGATTAAAAATTCTGGGAACTGTTGTGAGCCACCTTAAGTCGAATCGTTGGTATTTTGGTGTTTTATAATTCTAGACACTGACTAATTTAACGATTGTGCTCAATTAGCATGTTTTGTCCTCGTTATAAATTTAGTAACCTTGACCTTACTGACCATGAAATCAACACAGATGCGTGCATTTAGAAATTGCTAATAACAATAAAGATTTTGGGGTCTTTCTTCATGTACCGGTATCCATGGTCTTCTATTGTTTGTGAGGTATTGTAGTTTTGGTCTTGTTTGGTATTGTTGTTGTTCTTTGTTCCTTTTGTTTTACGTAAGGTATGCTCCGGTACATGCAGAATCTACCAGATTTTGAGACAACACTCCTTGTTTGACCAACTCGGGTGAATTAAGGAATGGGTCTCTTTACATTTAAAGGGGGGTGGTTTGTTTTAAAACATATTTAACCTATTGGCTTTAAACTTTCTAAATGGCTTTTAATTGTTGAAAGGAAAAGTTTTCGCTTACATGAATAGACTTGATACGTCACGTGACTTGCCACGCCCAATTTTTAGCAATTTTTTTCGATCCAAATTTACGAGATATTGGAAAAATATTTTTCTACTTAATTTGTTTTCTATCAATGACCATTAGCACAAGGTTTATGGAACTAATCGGGATTTTCCGAAGTTATTTGTTTTCTGTAAACTATACCGTTTTAATTTTAGAGAGGGACTGCGACTAGGGGAAAACAATGAATAAAGCAATAACAGTTTTCGAAATTATTTGTTTAATTTGACGTACTACTCTGTAAATTGAAGACTAAGAAAGGAAAAACGGAAGCTTTTAATTGAATTTTCATGCCGTAATCTGAAAATTCCAAATATTGCATAGTTAATTAGGGCGTGGCTGGTCATGTGACCCCAGCAGACACAGGCTACAATCCAAAAATGGTTTTGTTTCTTGGTGCATGGTTATAAAATAAAATATTAGCGGACGCTAAATAAAGCTAGAAAAAATGACGAAAACCCAATATTACACGAGGAGCCATGCCTTAATTCACGCGAGCAAAATATCGAGACCACCAGCAAGATTTGCTTTTTCTATTTCAGTAGCGCGCGTTAGGTAAACAGTGAGAAGATAAGAATAGGACATTTAACTCGTATTGTAGACATGTGGAATTCGCTTCCATTTCACGTTAGATCACCTTCTAGTATCTCAAGTTTTAAACGTGTTGTGACAAATTTCTTATCGAACACTAACGGAATAATGCCGATCAATTGTAAACCTGCATAATACATTTGATTATATCTTTTTTTATCCTTGTATATTCATTATATATAACATTTAGATTTAGAATATTTTAATAGCTAGGTAGTCTGAGTATAGGGTCTTTGACTCTTTTATGGACTATCCTTATGGCATTTTTTGTCTTTTATTGTACTTTTGTAAGTTGCCATTAAATAAAATAAAATGAAAAAAAAAATGAACTCTGCTATCCACTCCTTTATATCATTGTTGTGCTCAGTAGCAAAGCAAGGCTAAAGCCAGGGATACCACCAGGCGATTTTATACGCCGATGGAGGCGATTTTGATCGCCAGCAAAAATCGCAAACGAATTTCGTCGCTTCCTTCTGCCGGGACACGCTTGGCGATTTTCCGCTCTAAGTTCGTTTCCAGGGCTTTCTTTGCATTCAAACTGCACAAAATGGCAGCATACGTCCTTACGTAAGTATACACGAGGCTTCTACATGAAATCGCGCAACCTGATTGCCGTTTGAATTATTCGTCGTTTCGCCGCGATATCTGACATGCCAGATATCTGCAGTTTTCGAATCAAATCGCCTAATGTGTCGCTGGTTTAAGGCGGGACTCAACCTAAATTTGAATGAAATTTTAAGAGGTTTAAAGAAGGAATAGAAGAAAGAAAATGATTTTTGGAACACCAACAGACAGTTGATACCCACGCAAGAGCACCCCAGGTTGCTAGTGGACTAACTTGGTGTCCGCCTATTGTTTATTAACAACGAATTCTAATTTTAAAACTCCACTAAATCTTCAATATTTCTTATTCCTCTTAATTTTACCAATCCTTTGAGAAAAACTATTTCTCTCCAAACATACCCAAAATCACCCAAAAATTTACAAAACACCCCATAACATAGATTCATGGGATGCAGATTTCCTGCAGATTTCTTCTCCGCCTAGCCTCTTCCAGGCGTTCAGTTAGTGGGGCGCGAAAGAAAAATCGGGCGCAGGAGAAAAAAAAACGAGGGTTTTTTTCTCTTGCGCCCGATTTTTCTTTCGCGCCCCACTAACTGAACGCCTGGAAGAGGCTATTCTCCGCCCGACCCGCCATTTTGAATTTGAAAAAGCAGAGAAGATCCTGGGAACGAAGTTAGTAGCTGTAGCTGTACTTTGAAGAACAGACCTAAGTAAAGAACGTGGTTGGGCAAGGAATTGATTCCGGCGCGTCAATCAGATCTTCTAAGGAAAGTCTTTCACGTTGACTCAGCTACTAGACCCTATAATCCAGCTTCAGCGCAAAACCTCTGGCATAACTTGCCATTGGGTCAACCGGTACAAAGATCAATAAAGGCGTGGCAATCCAGAGAAAACCGGTTTGCGACCGGAGTTTGTGCAACATGAAGATAGTAGAAAGGGAAATCAAATGACCTTGAATTTCTTAAAAATTATCTGTTTCCTCCTCACTCAAAGAGATTTTTGTTCGTACTAATGGTCGTTTGACCATCGGAAAATCAGAGATAAGGGCAAACTTCTGCGAAAAAAATCGATGTATCATCGAGGTAGATACAAATGCATATATGCAACTTGATACGAGATGTTGATAGGTTTTAAATTAACCTGTTATTCTTGAAGTCCCGATGCCGAGGCAAGTGATTGATTCACCCTTGGCGAGGGGGGGGCGGGACTTCCATTAAAAGCTATATAGGTTATGTACCGCGGGATGGGGTATGTTTTGTGATGTGCTCTGTCCTTAAATAGGGTATCCTGTTTGGTATTGTGATCCTTGGTTAGGGTTCCTTTAAATTGTATTAACTAACTTACGGTACCTAAACACCCAGCTAAACGAAAGAGATATGGTTATTTTGGCGTATTAATGAAACTAGGCTCAGTCTAGTATTCTATAGACAAATTATAACTGCAAAAAAGCGCACTACACCATCTCCTCGGTATGGCCAGTACCTTACGCATGCGCACAACCATATCACCCTCGAGTAGTGGCAGCCATGGACAGCTGAGTCGTATTTTATGCCTGATGCCAAACTTTCTATGTCCAGAAAGGAAATAAAAACGATCTGTTCACAAATCTTAGTGAAACCTTACATAGGGTGTCAATTTTCGATTTTCTACGCCTAAATTGGTCAGGGTTTAAGAACCCTCGCGGTGCATAAAGGGTTTCATTTATAAGAAGCGGTCCGCATGTCCCCACCAATGAAATACATGCCCCCTCCCCCCCCCCCCCCCCCCCCCCCGGATCTTGCCTGATTACTTTTAAGGGCACACTGTTGTTTATTTTTTATATTTTCTTTGACGGATTGGATTTCGGTTTAATTGAGATTTCTGCATTAAATCTGCCGAGATGTCGGAAAAGAAAACATATTTAGACAGATTACGTTGACTATAACGTCATAAGTATAAGTGTCTTTCATAACCGGGGGGGGGGACCTGGGGAACTCTCATAAATAAGCTCTGAGGATGTGTCGCATTAAAGGGTATGATTTTCAAAATATAGTATAGAAGCAAAGACCGATACAACGTTGGTTAAATTTTTAAAGGTGTACTATATTTCGGCTGGCCAAACCAGCCCAACCTCGTTCCCAGGGTCTCTCTTCTGGGAACGAGGTTGAAACCGGTTAACGCTCGTTAACATCTCCCAAAGGGACCTTGGACACCTTATGAGGTTTTACACAACATAGTATTTTTTATAGTTATGCCGTAGTACTGACGTACACGAGAACAGAACCCCATTTTATTGGGCAGAGAACTGATCGAACAGAGTTCGGCTAAGCAAAGAGTAGCGTTTTGGGGTTTAGCATTGATCTACAGTGTTTAGGGCTAAGCACTGATTTGAAAACGGTTAGCTTTCATTTATTGTTATGGGTAACTCTATAAATATGTTAAAAATTACATCTCCCGGCAGCTAATCCACGTTGGTATAGTGGATAAGGATATTAGTTATGAAGCAAACGACTCGGGTTCGAGGCATACACTTTACTGATCTTTTTTTCTAATTTTACTCTAAGTGTGAAATAGGTTTTACTTCATGTAACTTAAAGTGAAAAGGAAAGGTCCGTTTGAGGGATGTTAACGAGTGTTAACCGTTGAAACCAGCCTTCTTCAGTCACAATGAGGTAAAATTTACATTGGCTTTTTACAGGAGCCTATTTTTATATATAGTTGACATGTATACGTAACAACGGAAATACGTAGGGCTACGTCTAGAAAAATAACAATTGATAGACAAATAAAACAAGCTGATAACCAAAAATATACAGAAAACAATGAAAGGAAACCAATACAAAAGTGAATAATTGGTATGTTTCTTCGCGAATGTTGAGGCCATGAGGTACAAGCGGATGGTTTTCAAGCAGTTTAGTCTGGGATAAATAGAGTGTAGAAATCAGACAGTTTTGGTCTAGAATAGGGTACCATTTGCTGGGAAACTGATCAGTGGTATGAAGAATTACGTCTAAAATTAAGTCTAGTCTAAATCAGCCGAACATGGTCTGGCATGGGGTAAGGGTTTCAAAGTCCCAGCGGCACACCCCTACCTAAAAATATACAGAGCCTCCCTCCCCCCACTGACCCGCGGTTTTCATACTCAAAGATCATATTCTATGATGTAACTACACTGACCTTGATCATGTTACGATCAACATCATAGCTGTGTGTTTAAGAAAGATCGATCGCGCTATTTTCAGTTCACGCTCAAGTAAATTAAGGCATGGGCCGCCAATTATTTCACCCAAAAAGTGAGGGGGGTGGTCTATCTTCTGAGGCTTTATTTGTTCCAGAGTAAAACTTTGCAAGACATAATAAGTTACAAATCCATGTTTTACAAATCCATGTTTTACAAATCCAGTCCATATTTTACAAATCCAGTCCATGTTTTACAAATCCAATCCAGTCCAGTCCATATTTTACAATATGCCGTTTTAGGATGTCAATATGACAACATTGTCAAACATGTTACTGCGCCTTTCAATAACATGCGGAATTTGAAATTCACATTTCCACCAACGGCTGCGTTTTACACTGCCGTCAATCATCTTAGCTTACCTCTCAGGAAACAGATCTTCACTTCAATGAGCATTATGATTGGTAGATTTCGATCCATTTTGTTTGTTTCTTTTTTATGGTCCGTTGGCTTTCGTATTAATTATGATTGACGGCAGGGAATAACGCAACCGTTGGTGGAGATTTGAATTTCAAATTAATTCTGCATGTTATTGAAAGGCGCAGTAATGTGTCAAAGTTTGTATAGCTTAATCCTCGAAAGATTGACCACCCCCTTGCGTTTTAGGCTTAATACCTGAGTGAAGGTGCCTCGAAAACGCCTCTTCTAGAAGGAAATCATGTTGACGTCTCTTCTAACAACGTTGTTCATATTTTGTTCGTTATTCGCTCTTGTTCCATCCGTGATAGTGTCAACAAAGTATGGAAAGGTTGAAGGTCTGACGACTTCGTACCCGAATGTCTCTTTTCCGTTCAAATCCATCAGCAAGTTTCTAGGCGTTCCTTTCGCCGCTCCACCGATTGGAGAGCTAAGGTTTAAAGCACCACGACCGCCGAAGGAATGGAACGTTCGCCAAGCGAAAAAGAATGGAAAAATCTGTTTGCAGATCGGTGCGTATTCATCATTTATCGAAGATTACGTGAAATTATTTACTGATAGTCCCGTGTACAGCGAGGACTGTTTGTACCTTGACGTCTACACACCGAACATCAGCTTGAGTTTGCCAGTGATGGTTTACATTCACGGTGGAGGGTACGAGCTGGGTGCAGCAGTGTGTTCTCCTAGCGATATTTTGGCTCTACACGGGGTAGTAGTGGTAGTGATTCAATATCGTCTCGGTCCATTTGGTTTCTTGACGACCGGAGATTCTGCGGCCCCCGGAAATTTCGGTATGTTGGATCAGGTAGAAGCATTAAAGTGGGTCAAAGAAAACATTGAGAATTTCGGTGGGAATCACAGCAAGGTGACCATATTTGGGGTAAGCGCCGGCGGATCAAGTGTAAGCCTCCATCTGATGTCCCCCCGGTCAAATGGTCTCTTCCACCAAGCCATTGCAGAAAGCGGTGTAGATTTGAGCCCTTTTGCGATTCAGCCAACTTCATTAGGCGTCACTAACGGTAAAGCACTCGCTGAAAAGCTGAACTGTGCTACGAATGACCACAATGTAATGGTAGCCTGCTTACGCGGAAAAGCAGATTTGGATATAAAGAAAGCGGCCGATTCACTCGCCGCAGATTCAGCTGGAAACTCTCAAACCATCAGAGGCTATCTTAGCTGGGCACCAGTGGTAGACAAGAACTTTCTTTTTGACACACCCCAAAATTTGCGGAAGGAAAACACTTTCAAGCAAATGCCACTTATGATCAGCTTTAACAGTCAGGAATCCTCACCCTATCTTGGAATTATGGCCAACATGTCGTTCTTTGGATTGATGGAGAGTGTCAACAACGGAGTGAGCCCAGCTTTCTTCAAAACGTTTCTTAAAAAGCTTGCTCAATCTCGAAAGAAGGGGTAAGTTGACTGGAAACCCCTGCAAAGCCAAAGGCATTTTCTTTTATCTTAATTTGAATCTTTTCAAGTAATTGAATCCAGCATGGTAATCCATTCAGCTCAAGATACGTATCCAGAGGCAACCTCGTTCCCAGGACTTTTCCCCTTTCAGGACACTGTCACGAGGCCTCTTCAAAAGTTGTTCCAATCGGGCCCCACATTCAAAAGTATCTTACTTAAAAAATTAAATCTGGGTGCCAAGGAATCGTAATAAGACTAAAATAACATACAGTTTACTTCCATTCCAATAGTTACTAATATTAGGACACTGACTTATTTATGCTTATTCATGCTTTGTTTAGTGTAAAATGGGGTTGACAGGCCTACGCGGCTTCCACGTTCGTGTTTTAGCCGTTATCGTAGTTTTGCTCTCACGAGTATATCTTTCAAGGAACATCCTTTCTTGTATGATATGATTGGTCGTTCCTTAAATATGCCGTTTAGCAATGGTTGGCTTTCAATTAAATGCCATTCTTTCATGAGAATTTGTTTCAAGTTAGGCACTGATGGTTGATATTGTGTAACAAAGGGCAAGATTTTTTTTTTTTTGTTTTTTCGTTGTTGGAAGGCTAGCTTGTGTTTTCTGATCAAATTTTCCGGGTAACCTCTCTGAAGGAGGTGTTGATTGAAATATTTGAAATTCTCTTCAAATAGTATTTTAGAAGAGTTTGTTCTCAGTCGTCTTAAAGCCTCACCCTTGATGAAATATTTTTGACACCTGGGGGGTGACATGAGGAGTAATGTGTATATTGGAATGTTTCAGTTGGTTTGAAATGAGTGCGTACATCAAGTACTGCCTCTTTTTTGAATCGTTCAACTTTGTATACATTAGTATCCAAGAATGTTGTTTCGGTATCAGATATCTCAGCCGTGAATTTGATTGTAGGGTGATGTTTGTTAGCTTGTTCAATGAAGTTTTTTTATCTGTTAACGTCCCAGAGTGAGAAAACGTCGTCTATGAAACGTTTCCAAACGAGCGGTTTTGTAACGCTTTGGCTAAGGATGTCTGTTTCAACTTTTGCCAAAAAGATGTTGGCGAAAGAGACTGCCATTTTGGTTCCCGTAGCAGTTCCATGTGTCTGTAGATAATTCTTTCCGTTGAATTCAAACGAGTTTTCAGGGGCATACGCAGGGGGGGGGGGGGGGGGGGTTCGAGGGAGTTCGGACGAACCCCCTCTCGCCGTTATTGAAATTATGTACATTGGAGAAAAACGTTCAAACGTGACTGCGTAGCACACCCTTTCGTACTTTCCCTGGCTATTTGGCATGGGTAGATGGGACATGTCTTATGATGTAACCCCCCTCTGCAAAATCCTGCGTACTCCCCTGGTTTTCTTGTAGGATTAGCCTTAGCGCTTGCTCAAGTAGTGGTGTGAAGATAGAAGTTTTATTTTGATAAAATGAAGCGTATGCTTTGCATACTGTTTCTATCCCTTCCTCTTGTGGTATGTTCGTATAAAAGCTCGTTACGTCCATTGAAACAAACAAGGAACGCCTTCTCTGGTATCTTTGTTTTTTCAATGAAGTTAATGAAGGCGGTCGTGTCGTTTAGGTAAGGACTTTTGTTTTTGTGCAATAGGCTGAAGTAGTTTGTCAACAAAAGATGATAATTTCTCTGTCGGACCTTCACACCGTGATATTATGGGCCTTCCAAGTGGAGTTGGTTTGTGTATTTTTCAGGCGGTGTGCGTCACGACTTGCAATGCCCGATGGGTTAATTTGTGTAGCGGCTCATTTTCCCTTCGTCTCGACGGAGTGAGCATCTCCTATGTTTGCGTTATTTAGCCTGAATTTAAATCCAGCGCCTTTTCTTTGGTAAAGTAATCAAATATACAAGTTTACAAACGCAAAACTACTTCGTAAAGGCCGGTTTTTCTTTTTCTCTGACACGCTATTCTGATTTGAATCGAAACATACAATCGGTTAATAAACAAGACAACCGGAAAGATCAAATTTATGCATGGGTCAACGCCACGAGACCGAAATCACGCAAAGACCTCTCCACGTATTAATTATACAGAACAAGCACTGCAAACGCCGACAAAAGAAGTCACTTTGAACATCAAAACCTATGAAGGTTTGAATATTTTCTTCCTTCAACTATAATTGAGGGAAAATAGGCCGAAAAAAGACCAAACAAGAAGATGATAAAGGACGCGCGTGACCGCCGCGTGGGCGCAGAAAATTATTGTTACTCACCAGGAGACCTAGGCGAGTTCGTGAACTTATCAATTTTGAACGGCTTCAACCAAGAAAACTAAAAGGGCTAGACCCGGGTAGACCCCGAAATTCTCAAAGAAGAAAAGCTAAATTAACTGCATGTCCCAAATTATTTACGAAAAACAAACGTGTAAAGGAATGAGAAGTCTAAGAAAAGGTGTGAAAGTTCAGTTTACGATAATGTGGCAATTGAGCTGAGTAGGTTTACTTTGAGGTCAGCTAAGGCAGTCATTGTGCTCGAATGTAAGAATTAATTGTAGCCATAACGAAGAAGGGATATTTCTCTTTAATTCTGCCTGAAAACATTTTCAATTAACATCGCTGAAATCCTTGAAAAGGAACAATTTTTTCAATTCCACACGCTGAAATAGCTTCTTGTTTGCCGCGAGGACTATTGTTTAAACAACGGCTTGCTATTGGTCAAATCTCGTGACGCACACCGCTTGGAGTGAAACCTTGCGGTTTGTCTCTTTTACCATTGGCTGTTAAGGCGCTGTTACACCAGGGAATGTTTCGTGCAACTTGTCTTGCAATTTTGTTGCGACACAAGTTGCATGAAAAATTGCCCAGTGTAACATACCCCGCAACAAACATTTCCCGCGATTTTTTTGTTGCCGCAATCGTTGCGAGAAGTAGAAGTCGGTTCTACTTTTCGCAACGATTCTCGCCACGCCGCAACGAATTTTTCAAGCGTTGCGTAGTGTAACACGTTTCCTGCAACTTGTGTCGCAACGTTTTGTGACTTTAGCCAATGAAATTGCTCCTTTCACCGTCGGGCGAGACAAATTGCAAGAAACATTGCCTAGTGTAACATCGATGTAACACCCTCCAGGCAACTTGTCTCGCAGCATCGCAACGCACGGTTTTTAGTTGTTGCGAGACAAGTTGCACGAAATATTGCCTAGTGTAACAGCGCCTTTAGAGTGGTATGTAATGGTCTTTGTTGTTTAGTTGAATTTGACCTTCGTTAATTTTATCTTGTTTGCTTAAAACAACAGTTGACGTGCCTTTATCCGCTTTTTTCAGGTTTATTTCATTGTCACGTTTTTAAGGCCTTTAGTGCCTTACGTTCTGCTAGCGGCAAGTTATTTTTAGGCTTTGTGAGCTTCTGC
Source organism: Cladopsammia gracilis (assembly GCA_022457155.1). Classification (NCBI taxonomy): domain Eukaryota; kingdom Metazoa; phylum Cnidaria; class Anthozoa; order Scleractinia; family Dendrophylliidae; genus Cladopsammia; species Cladopsammia gracilis. The sequence goes on from JAJGOT010000583.1 coordinate 127,836, forward strand.
AAGTTGTCTTTTAACCTCTTCTAAGTCGCTCTCAAGGGCCACTGATGGCTGAACTGGTGGCTCCCCCCGGTGGCTCCCATGTCGAGTGTAAAATGGGGTTGACAGGCCTACGTGGCTCCCACTTTCGTGTTTTAGCCGTTCTCATAGTTTTACCTCACGAGTATATCTTTCAAGGAACGTCAACTTCACTTCATCGTCTGATGAAGACTAGTGGTAATACCAGACGATAACGTCGCCATCAACTTCACCGTGTGACTCCATCGTGGCACAAATGAATAAGCATTTATCTATCTTACAAACTATCATGCACAATAACCACATTTTTAAGGTTACCGTGTACCTTCAGATCGAAAATTTATTGAATTTTTTTTGGCCTCCAAATTAAGTTTACAGAATGAACTTTCATCCAAAAAATCCAAAAAAATTATCGAAAAATAGTGAAAATTGACGGAGAAATGACGGTATAACTTTTGTGGGCGGAGTTTGTTTATGAAGCGATACGTTTTTCTGAGCGCTGTTTTCTCAAAGTTAATTTTTCGATTGTAGGGGACACTTTAAAGAGTTACAACTCAAAGGGAATTTGTTCGATTTTCCTCAAATTTGGACAGAAGCTAGGCTAACATATAGTCAACAAAAATCGAATTTCTTATTTCCGAAAACTTTTTCGTCAAGAGCCATTTCCGTGCGATCACTCCAATTTTTTTCTACCTTTTTCGAAAATATTCTGTAACTTTTCGTTGCAATTGAATATGGGAAATCGCCGACACGTTTTTTTAGCGCTTCGTGTCCGGAAACCCGAGAACAAATCAAATTAGCAAAATACCGTCAATAATCGCTTTGAGTTATAGCGTTTTAAAGTTGATTCGGACGTTCGAATTTAGACGTCGTAAAAAATTCGATAATTCATTTTATTACCAAATGATTTTCATATTTAGATAGCTAACTCTATAAGCTTTAATTTGATATCTGGGTTAAGGTATATTAAATGTAATCTTAAGACGCTAGAGCTGTTATACTGGAGACACCCCCGAAGGTACACGGTAACCTTAATAACACTGAATATTATTTGTTTGTTTACGTTAGAGTTGAACACACTCACCTCATCGCAGACGCCATGGAGTTCATGTACACCCCATGGCCCGACAACAGCGATAAATACGAACTTAGAACCCAACTTGTAGACCTCCTCGGTGATATTTCCTTCTTTGCACCCAGTCACAAGGTCGCCGAAATTCACAGCCAAGTTGCTCCGGTATACATGTACGTGTTCGCTCACCGTCAAATTAAAAACAATCCGAACCCCATCTGGATGGGTGTGGCCCATGGTGATAATGTACCATACGACATTGGAGTCCCACTGCTTCCGAAATTTTGGTCAGGTTATGATAAGGCTGACAGAAATGTCAGTTTGTTTATCATGGCCGTGTACCGAAATTTCGCCACGTCCGGAAATCCTACAGTCAGCGATGTTACCTGGGACAAGTTCAACTCGACTCACAGAGCTTACCTGCTAGTTGACGTGAATCCTAAGATGAAGGCGTCATTTTATCCTCGCCGAATGGCTTTCTGGAATGATTACTCGCCCAAACTGGAACAACTGAAGTTTGATGCTACCGACGCTATAAAGCCTGCTGCTAGCGCTCCAGTTACCATGGGAACGGTTGTTCAGATTGTATTCGTCATAATTTTAGCAATGATGCTTTAAGTGTTTTAACATTAATAAGCTTAAGTGTAAGTCTAGTGTAATGAACATGCTTTTATAAGAAATGTATTCTTGATCTGTCCAAATTTCAGCTGGATTCTTGGCCATGTTAGTCGGGCCGGATGTTAGTGCGACGGACCGTTTATTTACCCCCTGTCCGTTATATACAATGTACGCGACAAAATTGAATGAAGGTTTGCTCAGTTGTTTATTAGAGTCATAACTTTCTAATTTACTATAACCAGTTTTTTTCCAATTTACCCGACTTCAGTTCTAACATGAATATGTTTCCACTGAATGCAGACGAGGAAAGGTTTTTGTAGTTTTTTAGCCCAAAATTGTTGATCAATTATCATTTAATCCTTTTTATAGCAGTTTATAGTCGCTCATTATATATTTTTTGATTGTAATTCAACTAGGACTGATGTGTGTTTCTTAAATTTAATAAAGCATATTTTTATTTTAAACTTGATGGACTCTTGGGATAATGAATGAAGGGGATTGTTTTTAGAGAAACTGTGGTGCTGTGTCAACCGCGGTCAAACGGGAGAAATTTGCAAAAGTTAAGCAAAGTACTTAAAGGTTACTGTTGTCATTTTCACTGTTTAAAGTTTAATATATTGCCAATACACTGTTAATTGACCAAACGTTTTGAAAGTTTACCAAAAAAGTTCTAAGCGTTTAAAAACTGTGAGCTGTAGCCTCTTCCAGGCGTTCAGTTAGTGGGGCGCGAAAGAAAAATCGGGCGCAGGAGAAAAAAAACGAGGGGAGGCTGGGGAGAGAACTTGTTCTCTTCGATGATAAAAATCTTTTGATCTCGGCGGATTATCTCTCAGATTGATAGGAGGATTCATGCTGTCCAGAGCCGTTAGAATTATTTTATTTCTTTATGCCGTTATTCGGTACTAGCTCCATTGGCATACATTGTGGTCTCTTTGGCTCACTTTTGTTGCAAGATAAATACTTATCGGCTAAAGTTTGTTATCGCTTTGAAAGTGCTAGGATCGTTAAATTTCTCAGGCCGTGATTAAATGTCTAAAGTCTGCGGCGTGCAAGACTTGAGAGAAAGTGTTTCCGGCATCACGGATATGGGCGCCTTAGATCCGACTCACAAAAAGCCGTAGTCTATAATTCCACTGCAGTGAAATCATGAATTCTTGCAATAATTTTTAGCTCCTAAGTTAGTTCTGTAATTGAGCCTGAGTGTGTCTCAGTGGAGCTAGGATGAACCTCCGTTGCTTTGTAATAGCGTTTGATTTGGCATCCAGCAGATAATCTGCAACATAGTTGCTGTTTTGTAAATCTCACGGATGCTAGTAAATTCTTCAGTCCCTTCCTTAAGTAAGGAATGAACATAATTTAATGCCTTGTCCACATGCGGGAAATCTTTAAGCGCTTGCTGTAACACAGATTCAAACCGTGCGTGACTCGATGGAGGATTACCTTCGCACGCCATATCGTATTCCGTGTCTGCGTCAACAACGCTGCAGTGTTGACAACATTTGTCAAATTGGGCCAATCAGAGGGTATACCAGACTCTGGTATACCGACATGAGCTTTTTAAAAATAATTTCACAGGCGTTCTTTCGCCCCCTCTCCCCAGCCTCCCCTCGTTTTTTTTTCTCCTGCGCCCGATTTTTCTTTCGCGCCCCACTAACTGAACGCCTGGAAGAGGCTATATACATCCTTGCCCATATTTCCATTTAATATTAAATAAAATCCCACTAAATAAAACGAAAAAACGCTTTGGACGTTTGACCGCGGTGGAGGTGCTGTGTCGGTGGGTGATGAAACACAAAAATTGAAAATGTAGACACTAAAGAAGCAATAAAAATACCAGACTATTCAAGTGGACTGATATGACGAAGATAATTGCGAATAATAACGAAAACAATTTGAACCATTTTTGTTGTTGACAAACTGTTACTTGAACTTACTTAGAGAAGTGGCTTGAACAGTCAAGGTATACTCGAAGAGACTCCAACTTATGTCAGGCAAGGGGAGCTAACAAGACACCACTTATCGGTTGAGCCTAATGGACGACATTTTTGGCCTGATTAATTTGAGATCAGATGAGACTGTGTGCATAAAACTTGCATTGGCAGTGAAACGGCACAGGAAGTTTCGAATATTTTTCTCAGTTTTTACTCCTAATATCTGAGTGAAAATTTTACAACCAAAACACCATCATCTTTTCTGTGGAACATTGGGTCATGTCGTAGAATAACGATCAACAGCAGTTTTGACCACTTCTCTTAGTTGTGTTCTCAGAACAGAGGGAATAAAAAAAAACAACAGGGAGAACACCTTTCTGTCCTCCTATCAGTGATTTTATGTTTTGCCACTGATGCATTTTATTTTTCTCTGTCTTTCTGCTGAGGAAACCTTAGCGGGCTAAAAAGAGCTCCGTTGGAGCTGGGCGGACCAAGCAACTAGACGCAAAAATTAGGAAGCTTTAGAGTTGACTACGACTTTGGGATTTAAAGCTAGTCACATCCCCAGATCTGTGGGTCCTTCCTGTTGCTGACCAGAAGATGACTTTAGGTATAAAATTGGTGTGATAAAGTTCCCTAATAAATCATATTGGTGGACACCAGCGAGGTTTAAAGAAGGGATAGAAGAAAGAAAATGATTTTTGGTACATTAACAGACAGTAGATACCCGCGCAAGAGCAACCCAGGCGCGTTTTAACTTGTAATAATATTGTTGCATAAACTGGATGTAAATGTTAAGAAAGCTTTCTTCTTGTCCTACTTTAATGGAGGTGTCCCAAAATATAGGTTTTACTGTAGTAATCAAAGATTACAGAAAGACGGCAAAACGGAGCCGTCCCACAGAATGTTCGCATATATCTCAGCCAGCCCCCCTGGGGCAGAAACAGTCTTTTAACACGCATGGCTGGGAGAAACTGCATTTTATTTCACCAGACCCGATTATGATTCCTGATCCCACCTCATCAATCAAGAAATGGGTTCCCGCTCGTCATACAATATTTACCCCGCAGTCAGCAGAGTAACCTTCGCTCCAAGGAAACAAATAGGTGCCTGGTAGCAACGAAAAATTGTTTAGTTAAAAAACATTTCTAAACTTTAATATTGCTTCTTTGTGTTTTCCAATTGCGTGAAGCGCAAGTCGATGCGAGAAAGCCCCAAACCACATACGCCTTTTATAGGATTCTACAGTGGGCTTCCTCGCGGCTTGCCTAGTGTGTTTTTGTTGATGCGTACCGTAGAAAAAAATCGTATGACTTTCCGCTCTCTTCTTTCTTTCTTGACGATTAAGGCTCAAATGGCTCCAAAGTTCGTGCTAACAATTTGGCCAGGATAACTGTGATTCCAAGTTGTTTTAGACAAAATTACTTGTTTATGAGAGTCGCACGAGCTAAGATAACAAGACTATCATTTTAGCGTCGGCCATAAAATCAAAGCATTCTGAGCTCACTCAAACAGAGGCTGTTTACAGCTTTAGTATAAAAGTAAGTAATAAAATTGGCCAAGATTAGGAGGCCCGGACATTGAAAACAAAGGAAAAACTCAGTAGTTTTAGAAAGTTCTCGTGGAACTTCTTACACTGACCAATACATGTTCATATTTGTTTGGAACACGTGCCGGACTTGATTAACTTTATCCGGGTGACCTCGATAACAGTAGCCGCACTTTGATGATTGCGTGATGATGATAAGATCAACATCATAGCTGTGTCGTCGAAACAAATCGATCACGCTATTTTCCAGATACCACGTAGCTCTTTAGAACCTCTAATTTCATTGGACCTGGGTATCACGCAGCTCTTTTGTTTTCAGGACTAGGGTCCATTGTTGTGTTGTTTGTTTTATTGTTTTCTCAGCAAATCAGAGAAGACCTTGTAAGAGCTGCGTACTGCCTAATATTTTCAGTACACCAGTACACGAAGGTACCTCAAAAACGCCGCTTCTCGGAAGAAAATCATGTTGACGTTTCTTCTGAAAACGTTGTTTATATTTTGTACGTTGTTCGCTCTTGTCGTCCGTGATGGTGCTAAGATATGGTAAGATCGAAGGTCTGACGACTTCATACCCGAATGCCTCTGATCAGCTGACTCGTCCCCAGTCGTCTCTCAATTCACGAGAGGAGCGCTTCTCTCGTTCCGCGTCTATCCCCCACGCACGTCTCCCGCGTCTTACCTAGAAAGACGACTGGGGACGAGTCAGTCTGGTCAGTTCAAATCCGTCAGCAAGTTTCTTGGAAAGGGTCCGTATACTCCCACCAGTGATTGAGTATACCCCCTCTCCCCGTCATAAATGTCTTTCATACTTTGATAAGGAACAGTATTTAAAGGGGCAGTATCACGAGGTCGAAACTTGAAAACGTCGGCCCACGTTTTCAAGTTTCAAATTCAAAAAGGCGTCGAGAAGTGGAGGTATTTGTTGAATCAAAAAATCCGTTTTGATAGCCGGAAGAAAGAAAAAAACACTTTAACAGTGATATGTCCAAAATTCCGGTGCAAGAATAGTGAACTGTGCCGCGCGTGGAACCTCGTGATACTGCCCCTTTTGCTCTGATGACTTTTGACAAAATCAACATCACAGCTGTATCGTCAAGAAAGGTGGATAACTATAAGCGCCTTTCATCCTCTACGATCATATTAGTACAATGATTATAAACCATCTGAATGCAATGTGTGAGTCCGACGGCTGTGCCATGCTCATGAGTCCTAACAAGGACGAAACAGCTGTCGGGATGATATGGCTGTGCGCATGCGTAAGGTATTGGCCATACCGCGGAGCTCATTCTCGACCCCAGAGCTCTTCTCTTTTGCGCATGACCGAGGGAGAGAAGAGCTCTGGGGAAGCCTGTGTTAGAGTTAGCTGCGATTGGTTTTCGGGTGAAACAATGCAAATGCATCCGATTGGTTTATTTTTGTACGCGCCAAAACTGAAACAAACGGCGCAATTTTTCCAGGGCACACGGGACCTGACGGGCAAGTTCTGGCTCGGCGCAAAAAGTTAGCAAAACAAACATGAACGAATCGAGCGAAAACCTCGAAAAAACCGTGCAAGTTGCAAATTTTAAAATCTGTCGCTGTAATTCACGTCTTCTAAACTATTATGATCGAAGCGATCTTTTCGGGAAGACATCGGAAAGAGAAAATCTTCTGCAAGCGCTAAACGAAATCGGGAAGATCAAGATCGAAGTATCAAGACGGAAGACGTCCTTCCGACCGCGACCAAGATACGAAGGAAATACTTAACTGGACTGGCAAAAGGCATATGTGATTTCAGAAACCTTTGTTCTAAATCAAGGGAAAATCGTGACGTCGCACTGTTGTATCGGTGTTAATCAGTCCCCTAGCCAATGTTAACTGCGTTGATAATTTTTGCTAAAGTGTTCTATGACTATTTATCATGTCGTCAATAGATCGTCAAAGTTTGTCATCAAGAAAACTGCAAATGAAGTTGGCTAACGGTTACTGGAGGACGCCGAAGACCAATAGCAACAGCCCCAAAATGACGAAGACGAAAGAAGAGGACGACCGTCCTGTGACTCCCACCCCTGCTAAAAGAGAATGCGATTTAGTTGCCTATTAGCTCATTTGCATAAACATAGCTTTTTGCATCTGAAACAGTGAGAATTCAAGGAAATCTCTTGAAAACTTCCAGAAAGCAGGCTGAGTATGTGCACATGCAGGAAACCACAGGGGAAGTTTGTGTGTGTCACCTTTGAGACTTTAGATGTGAAAACACAATATGACATTTAATAGTCAGACCTTTATACGGATTGGGACACACAGATTTTTAAACCTCATTAGCCAGGAATTAAAACAAACGACTTGAAATCTTGCATGGCACATTCTGAGTGTGTCTTGATATGGGAAAATGAAAGAAGAGGTTGTATCTGTTGCTGTTCGCAATTCAGGGCTGAAAAGAGAATGACAATTTGACCTATTGCTTGTTAGCTCATTTGCATATAAACACAGCTTTTTGGACCTGAAACAGTGTAAATTCAAGGAAATCACTTAAAATCTTCAAGACAGTAGCCTGAGCATGTGCAAATGTAGGAAACCACAGGGTAGAGTAGGGGATATCTGTATCTGTTGCCATTCGCAATTTTGGTCTGAGAAGAGAATGACGATTTGACCTATTGCTTGTTAGCTCTGATTTGCATAAACATAGCTTTTTGGAACTGAAACAGTGTAAATTCAAGGAAATCACTTGAAAACTTCAAGACAGTAGCCTGAGCATATGCACATGTAGGAAACCACAGGGGAAGTTTGTGTGTGTAACCTTTGAGACTTAAAGATGTGAAAACACAATGACATTTTTAGTCAGACCTTTATACGGGTTGGGATCAACACACAGACCTTTTTGGACCTCATAAGCCAGGAATTAAAGCAAATAACTTGAAATCTTGCGTGGAACACTCTGAGTATGTCTAATTAATGGAAATGAAAGGGGATGTCTGTATCTGTTGCTATTCGCAATTTTGGTCTGAAAAGAGAATGACATTTTGACTAATTTTCTTGTTACCTCTTTTGTATAAACATAGCTTTTTGGACCTGAAACAGTGCGAATTCAAGTAAATCACTTGAAAACTTCCAGAAAGCAGACTAAGCATGTGCACATGTAGGAAACCACAGGGGAAGTTTGTGTGTGTCACCTTTGTGACTTTAGATGTGAAAACACAATGACATTTTTAGTCAGACCTTTTAATACGGGTTGGGATGGACACACAGACCTTTTTGGACCTCATAAGCCAGGAACTAAAGCAAAGGACTTGACATCTTGCATAGAACACTCTGAGTATGTCTAGATGATGGAATCGAAAGGGCAAGTCTGTTCGGAATTCAGGGCTTAAAAGAGAATGACGTTTTGATGTCTTCCTTCTTGGCCAATTTGCATAAACATAGTTTTTTGGACCTGAAACACTAGGAATTCAACAATTAATCACTTGAAATCTTGCACATAACACTATATGTGCAGGTAATCAATCAGTCAATCAATCAGTCCCTATTTGCCTTGTTTCAATACTTATTACAAGAGTTACATAACAGATACTTTACACGATCAAAGATATATCTAAAACTGCATAGGGATTTTGTATTATGATTTTTTATTGATGTTTTGTCCATTTCAATTTTATTATATGGTGTCTTATATAATGTACAGTTATTATTTCTTTGAGGAGAATATGAATTTTAATGTTAGATTTTGTATGTCATTCTATATTGCCTTGTATATTACCGAGTATTTAATACAATTGGTATTTCATTGGGGTTTGTGTATGTTTGAGGATAAGATAAGATAAGCTAAGATAATTTATTTAACGTCGATAAAATAGTGGTAACATATTATTGAAGAAACGAAACATAAACAGTGCAATGAATGGCTTCATTGTTTTTATATGTCACTAGAGTTAAATTATATTGACCACTCGTTAAAAAGTGGAAACGAAACCATAAGTCTGTGTCGGTCACCGTTCTGAATTGAGGTCTGAATTGAAGAGGATGAGACTTTCACCTGTATAAATTAACCGCATTTCGACGTCTGGCTTACTCGTAACACAGGAGGTCCGTTTCAGTGAATCAACAAAGTCGAAAACATCACTAGCTGATAAAGATCAAGGACTTGTCAAATCCTGAGGGTAAAACACCTAAAACATCCTTTTTTTTACAGACCACGGCTTCAATAATTGCTTTCTGTTCATTTTTTGAAAGAAAATCGTAGTCTTTTCTAGCTTTCCATGGCTCGCCGCCATTTTGTTTTTCGACTACTGGGCATGCGCCCTGTAGACCATATAGCCAGATTTTGGCTACGCGTGCGCGGGGTTTCCCAGAGCTCTTCGGTCGCGCGGCCCAAAACAAAAAAAGACCGAGAGCTCTGGGGTCGAGAATGCGCGGAGCTGTGTCGTGTGACTTATTGCGTTCAGATGGTTTATTTTAAAATGATTATCTTCGGTGATGTTTACCGTATGTCGGGTCAAACACCTTACTTCACATGAGCCGAACCCAATTACAGTTTAGGTCCACTCAAATTAATTAAGGTCGTATGGTGAGCATAACTCAACCTTAATCGTAATGAACGGCTAACCGATCCAAATACAATCAGTCGCATTTCACGCTCACGGTGAGTACGAGGTATGACCCCGGCCTACGTAACACTAGTGTCAGCTTTTAGATTGCTCAATCCGTCAGCTAGTTCGGTTGCTAGGGATTTCCTCATGACATCATGACAAGATCAACATCATAGCTGTGTCTTCTAGAAACATCGATCACGCCATTTTCAGTTCACGAAGGTGCTTTGAAAACGCCTCTTCTACGAAAAAATCATGCTGACGTCTCTTCTAACAACGTTGTTCGTATTTTGTTCGTTGTTCGCTCCTGTCCCGTCTGTGATGGTTTCAACAAAGTATGGAAAGATCGAAGGTCTGATGACTTCATACCCGAATGCCTCTGGTCAGTTCAAATCCGTCAGCAAGTTTCTAGGCGTTCCTTTCGCCGCTCCACCGATTGGAGAGCTAAGGTTTAAAGCACCACGACCGCCGAAGGAGTGGAAACCAGACGTTCTCCAAGCGAAAAAGAATGGAAACATCTGTTTGCAGATTGCCGTTTCATCAATTTTTGAAGGTTCCGTAAAGTTATTTACTGATAGTCCCGTGTACAGCGAGGACTGTTTGTACCTTGACGTCTACACACCAAACATCAGCTTGAGTTTGCCAGTAATGGTTTACATTCACGGTGGAGCGTACAAATTCGGTACAGCAGTTTTTTCTCCTAGCGATATTTTGGCTCTACACGGGGTAGTAGTGGTAGTGATTCAATATCGTCTAGGTCCATTTGGTTTCTTGACGACCGGAGATTCTGCGGCCCCCGGAAATTTCGGAATGTTGGATCAGGTGGAAGCATTAAAGTGGGTCAAAGAAAACATTGAGAATTTCGGTGGGGATCCCGGCAAAGTGACCATATTTGGAGAAAGCGCTGGCGGATCAAGTGTGAGCCTCCATCTGATGTCCCCCCGGTCAAATGGTCTCTTCCACCAGGCCATTGCAGAAAGCGGTGTAGATTTGAGCCCTTTTGCGATTCAGCCAACTTCATTTGGTGTCACTAACGCTAAAACACTCGCTGAAAAGCTGAACTGTGCTACGAATGACCACAATGTAATGGTAACCTGCTTACGCGGAAAAGCTGATTTGGATATAAAGAAAGCGGCCGATTCACTCGCCGCAGATTCAGCAGAAAACTCTCAAACCATCAGAGGCTATCTTAGCTGGGCACCAGTGGTAGACAAGAACTTTCTTTTTGACACACCCCAAAATTTGCGGAAGGAAAAAAAGTTTAAGCAAGTGCCACTTATGATCAGCTTTAACAGTCAGGAATCCTCGCCCTATCTTGGAGTTATAGCCAACATGTCGTTCTTTGGATTGATGGAGAATGTCAACAACGGAGTGAGCCCAGCTTTCTTCAAAACGTTTCTCAAAAAGCTTGCTCAATCGCAAAAGAAGGGGTAAGTTGACTGAAAACCTCTGTGATGCAAAACGCATTTTCTTCTATCTTCCTTTGAATCAGTGCTATTAATTGAATTCAGCATGGTAATCCATTCAGCTCGAGGGACGTATCCATGTCGTAAGCTGTGCGTTGTGTTCATAATTTTTTGTTTTGATTGAAGTGATAGAAATTAACATAATTTCTAACTTGATTTGAGCTTTGACTACATTCGCATTAAAAGTACACATTTTGACAGATGCGAAAAAAATTCCTTTGTTTAAAGGGACGTGTCATTGTACAGTACAATAGATGCAATCAAGAGAGATTAAGATTGCCGTTCCATAAAGTGCTGTTCCCTCATCGGTCCGACTCGTTATCCATCGGCTGTTGTGCTCTTGATACATACATACATATTAAATAATCCTAGCAGTCGAATGACTATATAGATTCATTGTAGGCATCCATGCCTACAATCGATCTCATCGCCTGAGGAAGACTAGCAGTATATGTAATGGCAGTCGAAAACGTCGCCATCAAAATCTCAAAGTGACATCGTGGGTGTAATAAATAAGCATTCATCTATCATTACAAACCGCGAACGATGAACGATAACGACATTTTAATAACACTGAATATTATTTATTTGTTTACGTTAGAGTTGAACACACTGATCTCATCACAGACTCCACGGAGTTCATGTACACCCCATGGCCTGACAGCAGTGATAAATACGCACTAAGAAACCAACTTGTAGACCTCCTCGGTGATACTTCCTTCTTTGCACCCAGCCACAAAGTCGCCGAAATTCACAGCCAAGTTGCTCCGGTATACATGTACGAGTTCGCTCACCGTCGAATAAAATACAATCCGAACCCCATGTGGATGGGTGTGGCTCATGCTGACAACATTCAATACGACTTTGGAGTCCCACTGCTCCCGAAATTTTGGTCAGGTTTTGATAAGGCTGACAGGAACGTCAGTTTGTTTATCATGGCCATGTACCGAAACTTCGCCACGTCCGGAAATCCTACAGTCAGCGGTGTTACGTGGGACAAGTTCAACTTGACTCACAGAGCTTACCTGCTAGTTGACGTGAATCCTAAGATGAAGGCGTCATTTAATCCTCGCCGAATGGCTTTCTGGAATGATTACATGCCCAAACTGGGACAACTGAAGTTTGATGCTGCCGATGCTATGAGGCCTGTTGCTTCCGCTTCTGTTACCATCATAACGGTTGTTCAGATTGCAATTGCCGCCATTTTAGCAATGCTCGAAGTGTTTTAACATTAATAACCCAAGGTGTAAGTCTAGTGTTATAAACATGCTTTTTAAGAAATATACGTGATCCGTCCAAAGAAAAAACTTGAAAAAAAAAAGAATTCGCCCGCTCTATTAAACTACTTTGCAATATATTGCTTTTAACTGTGTTAGAAGTTTGCTTTTCCGGCTTTGAGGTCAAGAGGTAAAAAATTGCAGAGAATGCCACATGAAACAACTTGGCAAAATGTTGAAGCCTGACGACCTTTAATAACCGAGGTATGGGAAAACCGAGAATATTTCAAAATTAAAGAACTTCGTTTGCGTCCGCCGTTTTGGTTTAGACCCCTTTATTAGCTATACAGAACAAAAAAGTATATGGTGAAGTTCTTTTTGACCGTCACTTTCGTTTATTCTTATCAGTCTATCACTATTGGGCAATAAAAAGCATATTTTTAGCATTTTGTTTAAAGTTCCTTTCATAAGTCGATTTTTGGTCAGGATCTACACAAAGATCCGTCTACAATTTGCTTCTTTTTGTCCTAAAATGATATTTGCATGGTTAACAATCATAGTTTTCGAGCCGTTTTGCTCTGAAAATGTGCTAAGGAATCTGAAAAGTGGTATCGATTATTTTGCCATTTCGCCTGAAAAAATAGAGATATTTTTATGGTAGGCCGGAAAATGAGTATCGAAAATCACATACCGCATGAGTTTCTCGATTAAACGCCGGGTATAATAGAGGAAGTTTATTTGTGGTTTAATTTAAGATTTCAGGGCAAGATACACGGCTGCCAAGAAAAACGAATAATAACCCTTTCTTAGAAAATGGTGGGCGAGAAAAAACTGCTGATTCAAAGAAACGCCGGGTCTACTAGGCCAAATTTGAAATAAACGCCGGAAGCGTTTAATTGAGAAAATACGGTATGAGCCCCGGCTAATGTTTACGGTTTCTTTTTACTGCCGTCAATCATTGGACCACTCAAACCAGCAAGTGACAAAAAGGATCAAAATCCACCAATCACAGTCCAGAAACATGACCTTTGGACCCTCAAATCATAAAGCAAGGACCACTTGGACAAACAGCACGGCGAAACGAAGCCGGATCTTGGTGTAGATCAGGATCAGCAGTATTGAATAAAACGTAAAACTAAATGCAAGGCTGATCGGACAGCTATAAAGGGTATTTTATTGCCTTTGGACCCTGTTGACTTAAACATCCTTGTTTCCTGAGACGTCTGTTATGATATTTGCAACAGTGAAAACGAGACTGTTGGTTAATGTTTCGCGTGTCAATGAAAAGCGCAGTAAATTGCAAGAAGCGGTCCGCAAATCTACTTTTTTACGTAGTCCGATCAGCCTTGCAGTTTATCGGTTATGTTTGTTCATTTTTTGGCTGATTAGGTCTTTCGTAGATCCTACGTATCGTTTACAGCATTATCGTTTGCGGTCTTTTGCAGTTTTTAGTTTTTTTTTTACAGCAAAAGTGACGTTATCGTGCTGGCCTCTCTAATACGGACACTTCGCTCTGTCCCTTCGGTGTCCGTATAAAATAGTTTTAACTGTATTATTAAAAAGTAAAAAGTAAGTAAAAAAAAGTGAAAAATCTTTAAAAAAAAACCAGAAGTAAAAGAAGTAAAAGAAGTAAAAAGTAAAAATCCTGAAAATCCCAACAACTAGCCTTATACACAACTTTTGACATTTGGGAACGGTTGAACCTATCTTTGTAGGGAAAAAAGGACTTAATGCTATGAGAGTTTTGGAAAATCACCCTAAGATCAATGCAGCCATAAAATTTATTAATGCAGGTCTTCAGCTGTTTGGTAACAATTTTACTTTGTACCCCTAAATAAGGTAAAACTAAGATTGTTTCTTTTTTGGGAACTGTGATGATCGGATTCCTCAGTCTGTTCTGCCAAACAGCTTAAGACCTGCATTAATAAATTTTATGGCTGCATTGATCTTAGGGTGATTTTCCAAAACGCTCATCGCATTAAGTCCTTTTTTCCCTACAAAGATAGGTTCAACCGTTCCCAAATGTCAAAAGTTGTGTGTAAGGCTAGTTGTTGGGATTGTCAGGATTTCTACATTGGAAAAACAAAACGAAGATTGCATGACAGAAAAACTGAACAGTAAAAAGTACAAGCTTTTGCAATACTGTAACTCAATATAGTCATGCAAATAAAGCTATTATTTTACTCCTAAAATTCTTCGTCCGTTTCGCGGGGGCCCCAGTGGTGGCGCAGCGAAACGACGTCTGTTTTCTCAGGCTATCATTTGAGTGACAACCTTAAATGCTGTAGAGTCCAATATGGCGCCCGTTGCTAAGCCATGGTTGATTGAAATATTTGCGTTAAATCTGCTGATAGGTTTGCATCATATTTTGAAAAGGATCATATTGAGGCTTTGTTGACTTTTTGACAAGATCAGCATCATAGCTGTGTTGCCAAGAAACTGGTCGATCACGCTATTTTTAGTTCACGTGCCTTGAAAGATCGGACCCTAATCATGAAGAAAATCATGTTAACGTCTCTTCTAAAAACGTTGTTCATATTTGGTTCGTTTTTACCATTTTACCAATTATAGGGAAGCTTTCATGGTGGGTCTGAAAATGAATAACAAAAAAAGCATTTTCAGTCCGCGCGCATACTCCCACCAGTGATTGAGTATACCCCCTCCCTCCCCCCCCCACCCCCCCCCCCCTCCCACCCCGTGATAAATGTCTTTCATACTTTGATAAGGAACAGTATTTTTAATTCACATGAGCCGAACTCAATTCAGCTTGTCAATTACAGTTTAGGTCGACTCAAATTAATTAAGGTCGCCTGGTGAGTCAAATGTCGAACTTAATTCAGCACAACTCAACCTCAGCCGTTCTACACGGCTGCACCAGCCGTGATGAACGGCTAATTAAGTCAAACGCCGAACTTCACGTTCACGGTGAAGTACGACGTATGACCCGGGCCTACGTAACATTAGTGTCAGCTTTTAGATTGCTTAATCCGTCAGCTAGTTCGGTTACTACGGTTTTACTCGTGACATCATGACAAGATCAACATCATAGCTGTGTGTTCCAGAAACATCGATCACGTCATTTTCAGTTCACGAAGGTACTTTGAAAACGCCTCTTCTAGAAAAAATCATGCTGACGTCTCTTCTAACAACGTTGTTCGTATTTTGTTCGTTGTTCGCTCCTGTCCCGTCTGTGATGGTGTCAACAAAGTATGGTAAGATCGAAGGTTTGATGACTTCGTACCCGAATGTCTCTTTTCCGTTCAAATCCGTCAGCAAGTTTCTAGGCGTTCCTTTCGCCGCTCCACCGATTGGAGAGCTAAGGTTTAAAGCACCACGACCGCCGAAGGAGTGGAAACCAGACGTTCTCCAAGCGAAAAAGAATGGAAACATCTGTTTGCAGATTGCCTTTTCATCAATTTTTGAAGGTTACGTAAAATTATTTACTGATAGCCCCGTGTACAGCGAGGACTGTTTGTACCTTGACGTCTACACACCGAACATCAGCTTAAGTTTGCCAGTAATGGTTTACATTCACGGTGGAGCGTACGAGTTCGGTACAGCAGTTTTTTCTCCTAGCGATATTTTGGCTCTACACGGGGTAGTAGTGGTAGTGATTCAATATCGTCTAGGTCCATTTGGTTTCTTGACCACCGGAGATTCTGCGGCCCCCGGAAATTTCGGAATGTTGGATCAGGTGGAAGCATTAAAGTGGGTCAAAGAAAACATTGAGAATTTCGGTGGGAATCCCAGCAAAGTGACCATATTTGGAGAAAGCGCTGGCGGATCAAGTGTGAGCCTCCATCTGATGTCCCCCCCGGTCAAATGGTCTCTTCCACCAGGCCATTGCAGAAAGCGGTGTAGATTTGAGCCCTTTTGCGATTCAGCCAACTTCATTTGGTGTCACTAACGCTAAAGCACTCGCTGAAAAGCTGAACTGTGCTACGAATGACCACAACGCACTGGTAGCCTGCTTGCGCGTAAAAGCAGATTTGGATATAAAGAAAGCTGCCGAGTCACTCGCCGCAGATTCAGCCGGAAACTCTCAAACCGTCAGAGGCTATCTTAGCTGGGCACCAGTAGTAGACAAGAACTTTCTTTTTGACACACCTCAAAATTTGCGGAAGGAAAAACAATTTAAGCAAGTGCCACTTATGATCAGCTTTAACAGTCAGGAATCCTCCCCCGATCTTGGAGTTTTGGCCAACATGTCGTTCTTTGGATTGATGGAGAGTGTCAACAACGGAGTGAGCCCAGCTTTCTTTAAAACGTTTCTTAAAAAGCTTGCTCAATCTCAAAAGAAGGGGTAAGTTGACTGAAAACCTTTGTAATGCAAAAGGCATTTTCTTCTATCTTGCTTTGAAGCTGTGCTATTAATTGAATTCAGCATAATAATCCATTCAGTTCGTGGGACGTATTAAATTTTTTGTTTTGATTGAAGTGATAGAAATTAAAATAATTTTGAACTTAATTTAAGCTTTAACTACATTCGCATTAAAAGTACACATTTTGACAGAATGCGAAAAAAATTTCTTTGTTTAAAGGGACGTGTAATTGTACAGTACATTAGATGCAACCAAGAGAGATTAAGTAGAGTTGACAATGATCGGGATGGAAATATCTGTAAAACCAATCGTAAGTCTAGCGAAATAAACCAAATTTATTTGTGAGTTGTGGAAAGCTACTTGTTTAAAATACACGGAGGCGAACATGTTCCACACCTAGAGGTAAACTCGTTCCCGGGCTTTTCCCTTCAAATTTACTTATTTACACTTATTTACACTTATTCATTATTATGTGCAATCTGCAAGGCTTTTCAATAGTATAAGGTTTTTGATTTTGTAGATAACTGTATTATTCATGTACTTGTTTTGCCCCGCCCCGATTAGCTTTCCAGCTATTTGCAGGGCAAACAAATCATTCAACTCTTCCATTATTGATCATTATTATACTAAGAATACATTGTTGTTATTGTTTGTTGTTGAATAAATTGTTGTTGTTGTGGGAACCAGGTTGATCCAATCGGATCCTACATTTTAAGGGACTCGTTCAACCACTGTCCTTTGTGCGCGTCTATTATTATTTTTCTTTCTTTAGTTGAAATTTAACAACCAAAATGGACAAAAAAATCAAATTATGAAAACTTAAGCAACTTTAAATAGATAGCTTATACAGCCAGCCTTAAAGATTGCAAAGATAGAATCGGATGAACAAAGACACTCGCGAGTTTAACAATATCTGTATTACAGAAAATGTCGCAAAGCACACTGGTTGAAGGTGTTCCTTTAAAAATAACATTACTTATAGTTTTAAATCTGGGTGCCATGGAAGCATACTTAGACTGAAATAAGATACATTTTACTTCTATTTCAATACCTACCAATATTAGGACAATGACTTATTCATATTTGACTAACACATGTTTTAATCTTGTACATACGTTAATTTACTTATGCTGCCATTTTTAAAACCTGCTTTATTAACTGAAGTATGTTTGTATGTATGTATAAATAATGACTTTGATGAAAAGCATAAAATAGGTACTGAATATTATTTAGATGAATGCTTACTCATTTGTCTCACGATGGAGTCACTTTGAGATGTTGATCGCCACGTTTTCGACTGCTATCACTGCAAATCTTCATGAGGTGATCGATGAGATCGATTGATTACGTGTTGCTTTATTTAGCACGTAGCTTCGCTGCTTTTAGTGCATTTTTATCCTCGTTATTACACAGGGACTGCACACAACCTGTGTGACCGTATTTTAAAATTTAGAGGAAATGTATGGGAACATAGAAAAGACCCCGTTTTCAGCTACAAGAACAACACACAACATTTCAGGTAAAAATATGTTTATTGATCTTATGTATGAATATTTATCGCCGTATATTACGATAAGTGAACCTTTTCGATATTCCCATACATTTCCTCTAAATTAAAACTACGAACGGTCACACAGTTTGTGTGGGTTCCCTGTGGTTATTATTCCGACTAGATGCTGTTCCCTTATGGGCCCGACTCGTTATCCATCGGCTGTTGTGCTTCTTGATACATACGTACATACATATTTTATAATCCTAGCAGTCGAATTACTATATAGATTGTTTGTAGGCATCCATGCCTACAATCGATCTCATCGCCTGATGAAGACTAGCAGTATACGTAATGGCAGTCGAAAACGTCGCCATCAAAATCTCAAAGTGACATCGTGGGAGTAACAAATAAGCATTCATCTATAATTACAAACCGCGAACAATGAACAATAACCACATTTTAATAACATTGAATATTATTTGTTTGTTTACGTTAGAGTTGAACACACTGATCTCATCACAGACGCCATGGAGTTCATGTACACCCCATGGCCTGACAACAGCGATAAATACGCACTAAGAAACCAACTTGTAGATCTCCTCGGTGATATTTCCTTCTTTGCACCCAGCCACAAAGTCGCCGAAATTCACAGCCAAGTTGCTCCGGTATACATGTACGAGTTCGCTCACCGTCGAATAAAATACAATCCGAACCCCATCTGGATGGGTGTGGCTCATGCTGATAACATTCCATACGACTTTGGAGTTCCACTGCTCCCGAAATTTTGGTCAGGTTATGATAAGGCTGACAGAAATGTCAGTTTGTTTATCATGGTCATGTACCGAAACTTCGCCACGTCCGGAAATCCTACAGTCAGCGGTGTTACGTGGGACAAGTTCAACTCGTCTCACAGAACTTACCTGCTAGTTGACGTGAATCCTAAGATGAAGGCGTCATTTAATCCTCGCCGAATGGCTTTCTGGAATGATTACATGCCCAAACTGGGACAACTGAAGTTTGATGCTGCCGATGCTATGAAGCCTGTTGCTTCCGCTTCTGTTACCATCATAACGGTTGTTCAGATTGCAATTGTCGCCATTTTAGCAATGCTCGAAGTGTTTTAACATTAATAACCCAAGGTGTAAGTCTAGTGTTATGAACTTGCTTTTTAAGAAGTACCGTATTTTCTCGATTAAACGCCCCCGGCGTTTATTTCAAACTTGGTCCCGGGGACCCAGCGTTTATTTGAAGCCGGCGTTTAATCGGGGTCCGGCGTTTATTAATGAAGTAAAATTTTCTATCAAGAAAACAACAAGTACGATCCTTGTGCGATGGCTGTGTACCGTGTGAGCATGGACCTGATAACGACAAGATAAATGTCGAACACATCCCTATCGAGCTCTCATCCACTCTTTGCTTCTTCGTAAAACATGGAGGGAATGTTTCGGCTAAAGTGAGACAGGAAACCTACAGAGCTAGAAACTTGGAACAAGGCGGCCTGAAGTCTTTTTTACTGTTCAATGCGCGATTTATGCCACCCAGAAAGCACAATTTTTGACAAGACTAAAACAACTAATAAACAAACGCTTGAGGGAAGCTCGCGATTTTAATGACAGCGAGCACTACAAAGAAGAGAGTGCGTCAGTCATAACAACAGGAACGTGAACATTGCCATATGTTTTCAATTTTGTGTTGTTGTACAGCATACATCGCAGTTAATGTTAGGCCAGACTTGTTTGTTAAACATTTATTAAAATTATAAAAGCAGTATACCGTATACTAGTACGTGTCATAGCAGTGCTTTTCTAGTGAATATCTTTACTTGTTGGCTCGACGCAAATAAACGCCGGGACCTCAAACAAACGCCCCCGGCGTTTATTTCAAACTTGGCCTCGAGGACCCGGCGTTTATACGAGGCCGGCGTTTAATCGGGGTTCGGCGTTTAATCGAGAAAATACGGTATGTGTGATCCGTCCAAAGAAAAAAGTCATTGAAAAAAAAAAAAAAGAAGAATTCGCGCGCTCTATTAAACTACTTTGCAATATATCGTTTTTAACTGTGTTAGAAGTTTGCTTTTCCGGCTTTGAGGGCAAGAGGTAAGAAATTGCAGAGAATGCCACATGAAACAACTTGGCAAAATGTTGAAGCCTGACGACCTTTAATAACCGAGGTATGCCGGAAAACCGAGAATATTTCAAAATTAAAGAACTTCGTTTGTATCCGCCGTTTTGGTTTAGACCCCTTTATTAGCTATACAGAACAAAAGAGTATATGGTGAAGTTCTTTTTAACCGCCACTTTCGTTTATTCTTATCAGTCTATCATGTGTCTTTTTTTTCTAATTTTGTAACCGTTTGTCTCCGAACTATTGGGCAATAAAAAGCATATTTTCAGCATTTTGTTTAAAATTCCTTTAATAAGTCGATTTCTGGTCAGGATCTACACAAAGATCCGTCTACAATTTGCTTCTTTTTGTCCTGAAATGATGCTTACATGGTTAAGAATCATAGTTTTCGAGCCGTTTTGCTCTGAAAATGAGCTAAGGAATCTGAAAAGTGGTATCGATTTTTTTGCCATTTCGAATGGAAAAATAGAGATATTTTTATGGTAGGCCGGAAAATGAGTATCGAAAATCACATACCGCATGATTTTCTCGATTAAACGCCGGGCCCCGAATAAAAGCCGGGTATAATAGACGAAGTTTATTTGTGGTATAATTTAAGATTTAAGGGCAAGGTACACGGCTGCCAAGAAAAACGAATAATAACCCTTCCTTAAAAAATGGTCGGCAAGAAAAAACTGCTGATTCAAAGAAACGGCGGGTCCACTAGGCCAAGTTTGAAATAAACGCCGGGGGCGTTTAATTGAGAAAATACGGTATAAGACCCGGCTTATGTTTACGGTTTCTTTTTACTGCCGTCAATCATTGGACCACTGAAAACAGCAAGTGACAAAAAGGATCAAAATCCACCAATCACAGTCCAGAAACATGACCTTTGGACCCTGTTGACTTCAACATCCTTGTTTCCTGAGACGTCTGCTATGATATTTGCATCAGTAGCTATCAGTGAAAACGAGACTGTTCGTTGATGTTTTGCATGTCAATGAAAAGCGCAGTAAATTGCAATAAGCGGTCCACATACCCCACCAGGCATTGAGACATTATTTGAGTGACAACCTTAAATGCTGTAGAGTCCAATATGGCGCCCGTTGCTAAAATATTTGCGTTAAATCTGCTGATAGGTTTGCATCATATTTTGAAAAGGATCATATTGAGGCTTTGATGACTTTTTGACAAGATCAGCATCATAGCTGTGTTGCCAAGAAACTGGTCGATCACGCTTTTTTTAGTTCACGTGCCTTGAAAGAACCCTAATCATGAAGAAAATCATGCATGTTAACGTCTCTTCTAAAAACGCTGTTCATATTTGAAAATAGAATTAAAATCTGTAAAGGACCGCAAACGATAATGCAGTAAACGATAAGTAGGATCTACGAAAGACCTTATCAGCCAAAAAATGAACAAACATAAACGACAAACTGCAAGGCTGATCTGACTACGTAAAAAGGTAGATTTTGCGAGACACCAATGCGACAGAAACCGATAAAGCAGGGTAGCAACCGCGGACAGTGTTTCGCGGTTGCTACCCTGCTTTATCGTTTTGTGTCGCATTGGTGTCTCGCAAAATCTGCCTTTTTACGTAGTCAGATCAGCCTTGCAGTTTGTCGTTTATGTTTGTTCATTTTTGGTTCGTTTTGACTATTTTACCAATTATAGGGAAGCTTTCATGGTGGATCTGAAAATGGATAACAAATTGAGTATACCCCCCTCCCTCCCCCCGTGATAAATGTCTTTCATATTTTGATAAGGAACAGTATTTTAAATTTTGATGACTTACTTCACATGAGCCGAACTCAATTCAGCTTGTCAATTACAGTTTAGGTCGACTCAAATTAATTAAGGTCGCCTGGTGAGTCAAATGTCGAACTTAATTCAGCACAACTCAACCCGCCCAGCCGTTCTTCACGGCTGCACCAGCCGTGATGAACGGCTAGCCGGTCCAAACACAATCAATCGAACTTAATTAAGTCAAACGCCGAACTTCACGCTCACGGTGAAGTACGACGTTTGACCCGGGCCTAAGTAACATTAGTGTCAGCTTTTAGATTGCTCAATCCGTCAGCTAGTTCGGTTACTACGGTTTTACTCGTGACATCATGACAAGATCAACATCATAGCTGTGTGTTCCAGAAACATCGATCACGCCATTTTCAGTTCACGAAGGTGCTTTGAAAACGCCTCTTCTAGAAAAAAAATCATGCTGACGTCTCTTCTAACAACGTTGTTCGTATTTTGTTCGTTGTTCGCTCTTATCCCGTCTGTGATGGTTTCAACAAAGTATGGAAAGATCGAGGGTTTGATGACTTCGTACCCAAATGCCTCTGGTCAGTTCAAATCCGTCAGCAAGTTTCTTGGCGTTCCTTTCGCCGCTCCACCGATTGGAGAGCTGAGATTTAAAGCACCACGACCACCGAAGGAGTGGAAACCGGACGTTCGCCAAGCGAAAAAGTATGGAAACATCTGTTTGCAGATTGGACCCGCTGCAGCATTTTCGGAAAGTTTGATTAAATCCTATCTTAAAATAAATGCGGTGTACAGCGAGGATTGTTTATATCTTGACGTCTACACACCGAACATCAGCCGGAATTTGCCAGTAATGGTTTACATTCACGGCGGAGCTTACGTGATTGGGGGAGCAGTTGTTGCTCCTGGCGACATTTTGGTTTTACACGGGGTAGTAGTGGTAGTGATTCAATATCGTCTAGGTCCATTTGGTTTTTTGACGACCGGAGATTCTGCGGCCCCCGGAAATTTTGGAATGTTGGATCAGGTGGAAGCACTAAAGTGGGTCAAAGAAAACATTGAGAATTTTGGCGGGAATCCCAACAAGGTGACCATATTTGGAGGTAGCGCTGGTGGTACAAGCGTTAGCCTCCATCTGTTATCACCTCTGTCAAAGGAACTCTTTATCCAGGCCATTGCAGAAAGTGGTGTAGACTTTAGCCCTTTTGCGATTCAGCCAATATCAGCTGGTGTCAATTTCGCTAAAGAGCTTGCTCGAAAGCTGGACTGTACTACAAACGACCACAAGGCTATGGTAGCCTGCATGCGCGATAAAAACGAGTTGGACATAAAGAAAGCTGCCTATTCACTCTCCAAAACAAGATACTATCACTACAATCTTGGCTATTTGCGCTGGGCGCCAGTTGTAGACAAGAACTTTCTTCATGACACGCCCCACAATCTGCGGGAAAAGAAAGATTTCAGAAAAGTGCCGCTAATGATCAGTTTTAATAGCCAGGAAAGCGCCAGTAACCTTGGAAGTTTAACCGGTTTAATGGACAGTGTGAACAGCGGAGTGAGCCCGGTTTCCTTCAAAACATTTCTAACAAAACTTGCTAATTCTCGAAGTATAAATAGCAAGTAAGTAGCAGTTCAGATATAAAGTGCACGCACCAACTAGTTTTTTAGTCCCGGGTTCGGGAAGGGGGCTCTTAATGCAAAAATGAGGGGGTAATCGGTGTACCTCCTAGATTGGCACCGAATAGGGTGCTAAAATCAGAAATAACAACTGCTCGATTAATCGCGGTATTTTAGGGTATTGAACCGAAAAATATGACAGATTATGACACGACTTGTTTTAGAATTGTTATCTCTAAGCGGTAAAACTGATTTTGATCCACACCCACAAAGTGAGATTCTGCTACCTTTGGGGGGATTTCTTTTCTTTCAAACGGATACCCCCTGGCTACTATTTATTAAATGCTCATAATATAATTTGCTCTATCCAGGCTTTGAAACTGTTGTTCTAAGATGCTATTCGTTTATATGTTTACTTTAGCGCAGAACTCGCTGACCTTATCGCGGACGCCTTGGAGTTCATGTACACCCCATGGCCTGACAAAAGTGATAAATACGCGCTAAGAAGCCAACTTGTAGATCTACTCGGTGATTATGCCTTCTTCGCACCCTGTCATGCAGTCGCCGATATTCAAAGCCAAGTTGCTCCGGTGTACATGTACGAGTTCGATCACCGTCGAATAAAAAACAATCCCAACCCAATGTGGTGGGGTGTGGTACATGGTGACGACTTTCCATACATCTTTGGCGTCCCAATGCTCCCGAATTTTTTCTTCGCTTTTGATGAGGCTGACAGAAATGTTAGTAAGTTTATCGTGGCAACCTACGTAAACTTCGCCAGGTCCAGCAATCCTACAGTCAGCGGTGTTACGTGGGAGAGATACAACTCGACTCACAGAGCTTACCTGCGAGTTGACACACATCCCAAAATGGCGGCGTCGTTTTATCCTCGCCGAATGGCTTTCTGGAATGATTACTATCCTAAATTGGCGCAGCTGAAGTTTGAAACTACCGATGCTCCAAAGAGCGCTGCTAGCGCTTCTGTTACCTTGGAAACGTTTGTCCATATTGTACTCGTCATCATTTTAGCGATGCTTTAAGTGTTTTAACGTTAATCAGTGTAGGTGCAAGTTTAGTGTAATGAACAGCTTGATTCTATACTTGATCCGTTCAACGTCCAGCTGCTATGCCAATCAGTCTGAACAATTTAAAATTTGTTATTAAAAATGTGGTTGAGAGAAATTTGTAATCCTCGAATGTTTATCCGCAGTTCACATATATTCATGAACTGGTTGTTGTTCATCGTGATATGTGTAGTGATTACTATAGCAACAAGCTCGTGTATTCTATTGTGTAGTGTATAAAGTTCATTACATAGATAGCAATGGAGAAGTGAGTGTCTTCTTGACTCCTTAACTTATTTATACGACTACAGAACAATGCGTAAGATAGGTGAACGCTTGTTCGTTTGTCACACGTTGGAGTCACTCAGTTGAGATGTTGTTCGCGACGTTTCGCGGATTGCTATTACTGCTAGTCTTCATCAGGCGATCGATGCGGTCGATTGCTGGTTACGTGTCCACAGCACATTGGTTTGTTGCTATTGGTGCATTTCGATCCTCATTACTATTCCGAATGAATGTTGTTCCCTCGCAGGTCCGATTTGTTATCGATCGGCTGTTTTGCTTCTTGATTGTTGGCATCCATGCTTCAGGAATTTCAATTCCACTGTCTCTGTTGATGTTATTAGGATGAAGTCTCATGTGAATGGCCTTGACGTCATCTAATTAGCATTTTGTAAATTCACAAACGCGACGTTCAAAACAAGAAATGATCCTACCATTCAATTATTCAATGTATAGAGTTGATTCTGAAAATTACTTTCTAGGGGTGATAGGCACTTTAAAAGCAGTCTTTTTTCAAATGTAAGCAAAATTCTCTGATTTTAAATTGTTATATAAAGACAAAAATTGTACAACTGTTGAAGAAGAAGTCCACAGTTTAACCGCCAACAGTAACAGTACATGGAACATGTCTTGTCTGTCATGTCGCACAAGCAGTATCATTTGTGGGGATCATTTCCGGTCCGGGGATCATTTGCCGGCCAATTTAGGGACCATTTGCGGGCCGGAGATCATTTGCCGGCCTGTATAGTACAGTACCAGTGTGGGTCACAGTCAATAAATTTAACCTTGTTCCAAACTGGAAAATGTCTGGTCTTGTTAGCGTGTTCCGAAACCGCGAAAGTTTGGATATGAGCAAGCCGTATGTCTCTTTCGTGTTCCTTTATCCTTTTCAGGCACCCGATATACACTTTGCCGCATTCGCAAGGAATCTTATAGACAATAGGGATAGTGTTGTCTTTCTCTGTCTCCATATTCTTTCCTCCCAAGAGTGCCCAAAATCAAAATTCAAAAAGAAATTTGTAAAATATTGAAAAACAAATGGTACCATGCAAGAGTATTTCTAAAGAAGTTGGTTTCATTTGAATGGTTACACCAAAGGGTTGGGGGTAGCAGTTTATATAGTTAAATTTAGGACTAAGCCTAAAGTTAAATTTAAATTTAAATTTAAGTCTAAGCCTAGCCGAGGTCACATGTTCAATCCTGAGTGGGGATTTTAGATTTTCTTTTTTACACTTAAAAATGTATTGAAAATAAAATTCTAAGTGTCGACATTACGTTATATAATTCTCAATAAGTGTCCGACCTCCTTCTAAGCTATAGAAGGTAGACTCTACCGATTTGGGCTTGACCCTCCACCAAGCCCGATTACGTCTCTCTTCTTTCTGCCACCTGGAGCGAGAGAGAGACGGGAAGAAGAGAGACCCTGGGGACGAAGTTATGCCTCCTGATCTGGCACCTGGCTGTGAAATTCTAAACAGTGAGATTTTATATGGAGTGTTTTCACATGACGTCACGGCGGCCATGTTGGTGTCCCAAAACAATAAAACGGCGGCCATATTGGTGTCCCAAGCTAATCCTGTGGGGATTGAATTCTTTTCTAATGCAAACACTTTGTTTTGTTCAAATAAATTAGCATAGCTGTAGACCACGTGTGTGAAAACACTCTATACCTGCCAACTGGCGTGAGAATTTTTTCGTTGGAGTGCCAGGATTTTCGAAGACGATCCGACCAAATCCGAAGAGAACCCGATCTATTCCGAAGATGTCCAAAGTTGCATTGTTCAAAGATGTTCCGAAGAATACGGAAGTTTCCATGGACCTCAGACCTCCGTTGTAATGTATTGTAATGTTCAGAACGATAAAATCCTCAAAAAAGTGCCATATTTTCATGAACGTAACTATATTTTTAATTGGATCATGCAATCAGTTAGGGATGACAGCTCAAATCTGTAAGTCAGGGGTGAGAAATTGCTCCATAGGCGTGAGTTGGCGTGAGATCGGAGTTTTGGACTCGCAGGCGTGAGAGTCACGCCTAAGGCGTGAGACTTGGCAGATATACATTTTATGTTTGGATCAATAAAATAATTCTAGCTAAGCTGACATGGGATTAGGAAGGCTTAGGCGCTACGTAAACGCCCGCAGAGCGGGCTCATATTTTTAAATATGGGCGAAAGGAAATGTTTCGAATAATATTGCCGGTAATGCAAATTTGATCAGACACACTCCTAATCCACGGCACCCTCCCGCCGCAGTCCCTCCCAGAGATGTTGGAAATGAGCGGTTCTTTATGAAGTAACTTGTTGAACTGCAGAAACCGTGGACGAAGATCCTGCTGTGTTTCGTTGGATCTCACAGCCATGGAGACCTAATCAGCTAAAATAAATCAATATACTAACGAGAAGTCCAAGGACTACTGCAGAGCTGATATACAACGAGTAAATATATTTCAGTGAAACAATATTTCGGCTGGCCAGACCAGCCTTCTTCAGGTTATAAGATGTTACAAGATGTTTCTTTATGAAGTGTACCTTACGAGGGTATGATGGTTTTGAAGTTATTAACTGACTGACCTATCAACTGCTACATCTCTTTGACAATCATCATCTCTTTGACAATTTACCGAGCTATTTTTATAAGTTTTCCTTACTTTTTTACTAAAACATTACAAGATTTTTTGTTACACTGACGTAACTTAAGGGGCACAATATTAGTTTATCTAGACGTACCCCTCTCCTCTCCTTCCTATATACAAGATGACTTAATTTAAGTGGTGTAATTTTGTACTGTACTTCTTCTTTCCTGTAAAATTTTATACTTTTTACTTACTTGTTTTCAACTTATATTCAATTCTGTATTATCATCTGCTAAGGATTGGAGAAATAAATGAAATGAAATGAAATGAAATGAAATGCTACAAGTTGCTGACCCCCTTCGGTCGCGCCAGACGACTGGGGACGAGTTGCACTTGTTTTGACTCATCATTCTGGAAATAGGTTCCAGCTCAGATCATACAATATTTACCCCGCAGTCAGCTGAGTGCTGCACGAAACGCGAGTCGATGCGAGAAAGCCCTTTTTACAGTGGTCTACAGAGCGCTTCCTCGCGGCTTGTTTAGTGTATTTTTGATGTGTACTGTATTAAAAAATGTGACTTTCTGCTCGCTTCTTGACGAAGAAATTAATGACGTGGCTCCAGATAACGTCATGCGCCATTTGTAGCTACTTGGGTCACGTGATCGTTAGCGAGCCCACGATATACGATGTTGGTGGTCCATTGGAAAACACGATCTGACGATCATTTTCTACATTTCATGATAAAAAGGCGACGATTGAAATCCGCTTAATATAACTCAGATGTACAGCCCAAAATACTCCAAAGCACAAAGCTGTGCTTATTTCTGCTCAAAGAATGTCCTGGTGGCGCTCAACACTCTTTATATTGTAAGTACAAGACGAAAATTTATAGATTAATTTTTTGGAGCAATAAATCGACCTTAGCAAGCTCATTGTTTGGTTTTGGGAAATTAAATTTTCGGTGCTTTTTATTAAGCTTACGTGGCATTTTGCGACTATTTATCGATGTTGTGGCTACTTATCAAGTTATTTTTCCGGAAATCACTCGTTTCATGAACTGATTACGAGTTTTCATAGTGCAGATAAGCAACCACAAACTACAATGACTTTGCCGAAGAAAACGTGCGTTTCGTTTCTGTCTGCTGCTCATTTGCATGCGAGCTGTGGATAAAATAAGCCAAAAATCAGCTAGCCTGGGTTTTTAACTATCGTGAAAAACTTGAAGAAATAGTTTTTAACTATCTAAAATTTCCAGGCTCTTCAACTGTAGTTTATCTGAATCTCTGAGCTTTGTTAACCTTAATATGCTTTTTATATAAATATTATTTATAGTTGGCACCTTACTATTCCACGTTTCGTGAATAAATGAGTAAGTTATGAGTAAGCTGCAACTTGTAAAGATGCAATTATTTTATGTGGATCGTTTTAAACAACAACATCTTTCAACGTTTATCAAATTTTCACTTATTAGGTTTCATTTAATCTGTGAAGAAATAAGACATTGGAAGATTTGTAATAAGCTTATTCATGAAAACTAATGAAAAACTAAGAGATTTTTGTCAGCTTAGTGACCGAGCAAATTATACAAAATTAAACAATAACTTTAATATGACTGTTCCTTTTAGCATGTCTTTCTATTTCTGCTATAATTTTACAAAATAAGTGTTGTTGTTTTTTTTCAATATGCTAGGTTTTTGAAATTTTTTTTCAAGTTGTTATACATATACATGTAGTATAGGTAAAAACAACAAAAAAACTGATCCTTACCGCAAGGAGAAGAGATTGAGACAAAAGTGAAAAAAAAAAAAAAAAAAAAAAAACGGTTGGGCAAATATATTCAACTGTTTGTTTTATTTCACTTCTGTATCAATCTCTTCTCCTTGCCGTAAGCATCAGTTTTTTTTTTTTGCCGTTTTTACCTATACTATTTCAAGATTTTTACTATAGTGTAATACAGGACTACGATAGATCAGGTATTTTCATTGGTTATAGTTTTTGAATATACAAGTAGCTCTGTCTTAAACTAACAACAACTGCATTAAAGTAACTGTGATATGCTTAAGCAATTCCAATACTTTTTAAGAATTAAATACACAGACTACACATTCTATGCCTGAAAAAGACTTCAACAATAATGCAGTGAATTTTTTGCCAAAAGAATCGATACAAGCTTCCTATAAGCTTTGCAGTTGAGGTAATGGGTAATTATGACTAAAATAATTTTCGGAGTACGAGTCAAATGTCCAAATCAGTAGAAAATTTCTGTGTGTTTTTAATCCTATCTCTTGCAAGTTTACTCATTATAATACTTACTGTTATTCCTTCTTGTTTCCTTAATTCATTTTATTTATCTTTGTCTCATTAGTTGCAAAGTTTTGAGCCACCAATACTTTGGGCCCCATGCAGGCTCAGATCTGATTTGGGCAGTAGATTTGGTCCCTTACAGTGTATCTGTTGTGCAGTTCCAGAAAATATCCATACTCCCCCCACGGAAGGTTTTTTTGTTTAGCACTCCCCATCCCCCCAGGAAATTCCAGTTTAGCTCCATACTTTGCATCTAAAATGTTGGCTTTTAAGACCCCCCATCCCCCTAGGAATTTCCAATGACCTTCCATGGGGTAGGTATGAATTTTTTTTGGAACTACACATTTTTATTGACATTGTTTCTCGGTTGCTAATTTGTTGTTTTGTATTTTTTCTTGCTCTAGTTTATAGCCTTGGTATTAATAGGAGTAGCTGTTTATGCAAAAGCGTCATCTAAAATAACAAGTTTGCCAATTCTCGGTGGTGTGATTGCATGTGGTGTGTTTCTTCTCCTTATTGCAATATTGGGCGTTGTTGGTGCAATACGGCACAGCCAAGTTATTTTGTTCTTTGTATCCTTTGCATTAGTCCAGCAATTACTTACTGCATTTTGCAGTACCAGAAAATACTCGTAACTTTAGAACGGTCTTTCATCAAGAAAACGCTTCAGTTTTTTGGCTTCGGCCCTTCTTTTTCAAAGTGGATAAATGTATTTTACAACAATACGGAAAGCTGTGTTTTAAACAACGGTTGGACTAGTAGCTTCTTTAACATCCAAAGAGGGGTTAGGCAAGGCTGCCCTCTCTCGCCTTACCTTTTTGTCCTTTCAGTTGAAGTTTTAGCCAAAACAATTCGGAAAAACATAAATATCAAAGGAATCGTTGTTAATGAAATGGAAATCAAGTTAAGCCAATACGCAGACGATACAACTCTAATTTTAGACGGATCAAGGGAATCTTTAGCTGCTTCTCTTGTGACACTGGACATGTTTGGGGTTTTTTCCGGTCTCAGACTCAATGGTAAAAAAACAGTTGCCCTTTGGATTGGAGCGAACATTGGGAAGGAGGTTACACTCTTTCCAGAAAGAAATTTTAAATGGCCGAACGATAAAGTAAAAGCCCTGGGGGTGTGGTTTTCTGTGCATCCCGAAAAGACAGCAACCTTAAACTATGATGAAAAATTGGAAAAAGTCCGTAATATTTTGAGCTCCTGGAAATACCGTAGGCTAACTCTTCTAGGGAAAATCACAGTACTAAAGAGCCTAGTGGCTTCTCAATTGGTTTACATTTTTTCCTCAATGCATACGAACGAGAAGGTTATCAAAGAGGTTAACAAACTCTTTTATTCGTTTTTATGGAACTCAAAGGGGGATAAGATCAAACGACTATACAATAATAATAATAAACGACTATACTAAACGATAATAAACGACTATACAAATGGGGGGCTAAAAATGGTCGATATGGAAGCTTTCAATAAGTTGCTAAAGGTCGCGTGGATAAGCAAATGCCTGGATTCAGAAAACCATGGGAAATGGAAAATTTTCTTTGACTTACAACTTAAAAGATATGGAGGCAACATAATACTCACTGGTAATCTCAACAGAAAAGACACCACAAAGTATATCAAAGTAACAGATACTTTCATTAGAGAGATTTTAGAAATTTGGTCAGAAGTTAACTTCGATGGACTTATAGCTTCCGATGCACAGTTTTCAACGCAAACTTTATGGTACAACTCGCTTATCAGGATTGACAATTCTCCTATCTTCTACAAAGAATGGTTTTCTAAAGGAGTATCCAAAATAAACCACTTGAGAAGGGCAGATAAAACTTATCTCACATTAAATGAATTTCAGAACAAATACAACATAAAAGTTAACCCTCTCATATATTATGGAGTAATATCGGCACTGAAATCTGCCTGGCGAAAGTGCAAGGACAGCTTGTTACAAATTAGCTCTAACCACGAAAGTTTCTCAACAAAAATATCCAAAACTCGGAAAGTAACTAAACTAGCATATAACAAACTTGTAAGTCAAAAAAGCGGCGCACCGACACATAGCCAGCAAAAATGGCTGAATGACTGTACGGATGAAAATGATGAGAATGTTAACTGGAAACAGGCCTACCAACTAGCCTTCAAATACTCTAAAAGTGTAAGACTAAGAGAGTTTCAATTTAAACTATTACACAGGCGACTACCAACAAATGATTTCTTAACTAAAATAGGTATAAAAGATAACTCAATGTGTTCCTTTTGCCGTGAAGAATCAGATAGTCTGTACCATCTTTTCTGGACATGTAAAAAGACATCCTCCTTTTGGGCAAACCTTGAGAGATGGATGCTGTACCATAAAATAACTGAGAGAAATTTTTCCTTAAAAAGCGCGGTAGCGCTTGGTCTGAGACCGGATTCCTCAAAGTGTCACCACCAAATTAATTTCTTGCTTCTTTTAGCAAGACATTATATTTGGTTATGTAAATACAAAGAAACTAGACCTGAATTGGACGCCTTCTTGTGTCACCTTAAATTTAATTATGAACTAGAATCTAAAGCTGAAAACTCCTTAATGCGAAAGTGGAACCTTCCTGATAATTGAACAAGTCTCTTTTCTCCTCGTTTTCGATTTACATATATACATACGCCTTGGTGGCACTAATTGTCATACCTTTCAGCTGCGGCCACATAAGTATTAGTATCTGAAAATAGTTATCATATTGTAATTAGTTAATTTATTGTCACACTTGTTAATTTTTCCTTTTTTCCTTTCCTTTTTATTTTATTGTAATTTTTGTTGTTGGTGTTCATTATAATAATAATAATAATAAAAAAAAAAAAAAAAAAAAAAAATAGTCCAGCAATTACTTACTGCATTTTGCAGTACCAGAAAATACTCGTAACCCCCAGTGGAAGATCAATGGAAATCCTGTGGGGAATTATAAAGCTAAACTGAAATTAATCCAGATTGAGAATGAGGTATGGATATTTTCTGGAACAACACACATTTTTTTTGAAAACAAAGAAACAAGATTTAACTGAGAACAATGTGTTTTTCCAGAGAAATTAATATCCATAACCATCCATGAAAGGTTTTTGGTTTAAGCATCTCATCCCCCACTTCACTTCATATACTTTCCTTGAAGAATTTTGGCTTTTAAGGCTCCCCTCCTCCTCAAAGGGGAATGGATATTTAATGTCTTGTTCATGTAGATGAGTGAAATAGATCTTTGAGGGTATAGACAGGATTATACAAACAGGATTGTCTATAAGTGCCATAATACACAAGCCTCTTGTGGGCCTTCTGGCGGGGGTGGTGGTGGGGGCGGGGGGGGGGGGGAGGCAACTGCTCTCTGTGCTGTTTAGCCATCAAAATATGACACTTGAGTGACCAATCAGATTATAAGAATAATTGAGAAATGGCCAATCATCTGTATGGCTTACTGTAATAAATTTATTATTGAAAGATAAATATTATAAGAAAAGCGAAATATGTTGCCAAAAATAACTTATATTAAATATTGTTGCATTGAATTCACTTAGGATAAGAGATTGGAGGTCTTGGGTGTAAGAAATTGGAAAAACCAGGTGATTGGGGATGGAGTGTATAATAAATTACAAATTATAAACACACCCCAGAATGTAAATTCAAGTAGGGTTAAGGGGGCCAAAACAAACTGAAACCAGGATGGGATGGGGATTTTATAGAACCATGCACCATTACCTAATAAGTCCAGCTACATGTAATTAAGTTATGCTCATAATTTTCAATCATTGGACGAGGTTGAGCAAAATATTGTGATTTGTCAGTGGTGAGCAGATCGATAATTTGGCGAAGCTGGAGGCTGACAGAGGTAAATAATTGATCTACGAGATGCTGACAAATCACAGTATGTTGCGATCACCGAGTTCAATAATTGTTTTATCATTCGATTACCAAGTTTGTTTTTCAATTTAACATTTATTCATAACTGCTAAAACGGAGCAGAAATCGGGCTGCCATCGTGGAGGACGGGAGCAGAACAATTATTTGCAGCAAAACAACTTTGCACTGTTGTGCGCATAAGCAGAGTTATTCATAGGCAGTTATTTGCAGGTCACGTGGTGGGCTCTCGGCCAATGAAAAGGAAGAAAAATATGCATTGAATGATAATCAGTTATTTTGTATGGACCTTAACTCATTATTAGTATATGGTTATTATGTTTCTTCTCTTTATTATTCAAATGTCTGTTTCAATCGGTGCCGTAGCTGTATCTCATGATCAACAGGCCAGCCTGATGGAGACAGGATGGAATAAGACGTCTACGGAGACAAAAAATCAAATTCAATCATTAAAGGATTGCTGTGGATTTAAAAATAAGTCATTGCCTTTAAGTGACCCATCAGGACTTGGGCATCCAGACTGCACGTTGGTAAGTGGAAAACAACAGACGTTGTGATCTGCATTCTCTATTTTCGAATTGCCCATAATACACTTTGTTTGCCCCCCAAATTTTGCATAAACTATTGTTTTGAAATGCTCTTGGGAATATGCAGTCCTCCCAGGAGCATTTAAAAACAATAGTTTATGCAAAATTTGGGGGGCAAACAAAGTGTATTATGGGCAATTCGAAAATATAGAGAATATAATCTCTCCGTAAAATATCAACACAAAATCTGACTAGTTCATGCAAGGCTAAAAAAGAACCTGAAATTTAAGCTTGCCCTTTGGATAAGCAAGTCTTAAGTTTTACTTGCCCGGACAAGTTTTTATACATAAATTGTTACTTAGTTCACAGATGGCTTGTCCATATCCTTTCCCATCAGGCAAGTGAGTGGGGAAAGAGACTTGCCTGACAAAAAAATCTTTTGAGCCCTGCAACAGTTGTTTTCCCAAAAAAAAACTAACCTACATGTAAGTATCAGCTCCTTTAAAGTGCCCCTGTGATCAAATTTTTGATTTTCACTTTTTTACATTTTCGTGTTACAATTAGACTTTATTACTCATCTTGCCAAATTTCAATTCATTACGAACATCAGAAGACATTTTATTTTAACATTTATTTCCGAGAATTTACGGCCGCCATTAATCAACGTTGTTCCAAGGCTTGGTTGTGAATGGGAGAAAGTGACACAAAGACTCAAACATACCTCACGGGTTGAAATTATAATAACAATAAGTATTGAAAATCACGTGAAAAGCAACGAAAACTTTGGACATGTTCTTTGTGCAATTTTCTATGCTGATTGTTATTATAATTTCAACCCGTGAGGTATGTTTGAGTCTCTGACGTCACTTTCTCCCATTCGCAACCAAGCCTTGGAACAAGGTTGATTGATGGCGGCCGTAAATTCTCGGAAATAAATGTTAAAATAAAATGACTTCTGATGTTCGTAATGAATTGAAATTTGGCAAGTTGAGTAAGAAAGTCTAAATGTACACGAAAATGTAAAAAAATGAAAATAAAAAATTTGATCACAGGGGCACTTTAAGGGGAGGATGTACAAACAGTAATTGGCTTTTCTTTCCCTTCTCTCTCACTTGAGACATTTAACTTCAAATTCAAAATTATAATTAATGTTATAATGTTTTGAGTTAAGAGGTTAAAGGAAAAATTCATCGGAATAACTGACAAGTAATCTACGTTTTAAAATTTCTTTTGCGTCTAGTTGCCATGCTGTTTAAATTCGCACAACACATGTCCCAAATGTAAAACTTGCTATGACGTTCTGGAAGATGTAGTGAATCACCTCTTGAAGGTGGCTGGTGGTGTTGGTTTGTTCTTCAGTTTTACTTTGGTAAGTTTGATATTGTGTAGTTTCCGAAAAAATCCATACCCACCCCATGGAAGGTCAGCGGAAATTCCTAGCGGGAGAGGGAGTCTTAAAAGCCAACATTTTAGAAGCAAAGTATGAAACAAAACTGGAATTTCCTGGGGGGTAATTGTAGTTTACATGTACCCCTAAAAGGTGCAATGATCACCCCGTCAATACTGTATGTGAGTTGCCCATCCACCACACCCCTCACCTCCCCATCATGGGAAGGTACTGTGCAGCTGCAACCAAAGATACCCGTGGCCCAACACTAAACGGCACCAAATCACCCAGCATCATGTCACTAACTAAAAAAATATTGGGCCAATTTTTTAATGTCCTAAAATTAATCCCCAACTCCCAAATTTCTCTGCCGAACATAGCATGACTTAGTGTTGAATCATGACAAGTGACACCTTTGACTTGCTCAACAGTTTAAATCTGAGTGCAAACTGTCCTCTTGTTCGCGGTATACCAGTTCCACTAATTAGGTACAAGAGGTTGGCATCAACCCCAAGTTTTAAAGAAAGGCTATGTTTTTTTTGGAATGAGATGGTTCTAATGTGATCATTATGTTGTCTGAAACACAATAAAAAAAATTGACAAAAAATACAGTCTGAGAAATGGTTTCCAAGATACATGTAGCATTAAATGCTTTAGACAAAGACTTGTCTGACTACCAAAGTATTTCCAAAGAATGAATGAGTGGCATGTGTATCTGACAATTAATTAATAATAATTAATAATATTTTTATAACAGTTACTGTCTTTGGATTAAATATGGAATTGGGTTGAATTAAGGAGTACCTTTTATGAGTTATGTACTTGACTGTTATAAGAATGCCAGCCTGTAGTAAATCTTTATTGATTTTGGAAGTGGGTTTGCTGCAACAAATACCTGTCCCAAATGTTCATAACAATGGTTTAAAGAGCATGTGTAAGTTGCAAAATGACAGTAGAATCATCTTGACATTAGTAAAACGTCTGCTGTTCAGCTGAAAACTTCAGTTACTCCTTTTTTTGCTATAGGTAGTTTTTCAAAGTTGATAGGAAGGTGTACATGTAGTCCTTGTGGTGTATAAAAAGATTGTATTGAATCTCGGACTTTTGAATCCAAGAATGAAATCCTGTAGTGTGACCATTAAATTTTAATACTTAAGAGACCTTTTAAAAACAACAAGACTGTTGAGGTACCCGACATCATGATGGGCAACTGGAAATCTGGTGTTTCTTTTGGTGGTATGCTTTTGCTTCACTTTTAACATCTGTGGCATGATGCAATGAACTGAAGACAAGACAAATAGAGGAAAACGTGCAGTCATGCTATCCGGGCCATCAGCATTTTCATTGTTTATAAGGTCCCTATTATTGACATCAGCTGTAGGTTGTATACTTGCTGAGTGTGGGGCTTTGTCTTGGTGCACTTAATATTGTTTCTCAACATTCTGCAAAATGAAAATAATTTGTATTTTTTTGTCTTGTTTTGAACTTAGGCCACTTTAGGAGAAAGGGAGTAATGGTTAGAATTATGTGATACATGTAACCCCGCCAGTGAGACGAATATGCATGTGGTTATAGTGTCTTTAATACATAGCAGCTTCAGCTTTTTGCACTTTTTGTGTACAGCCTTTTTGACTGCTAACATTAACAATAATCAGTCATAATATCTACTCCTCTTTTTTCCGCTGACTTTCTGCTCTTGTTTCTATCTCTCACAGCTGTTTGGTGTATACATGGCATGCCGATACCGGAATCAGAAGGACCCTCGTGCAAATCCTGGGGCTTTTCTCTAGGCTTATAGACCAATCAGTGCTTATAGACCTATCAGTGCTAATAGACCAATCAGTGCTTATAGACCAATCAGTGCTTATAGACCTATCAGTGCTTATAGACCAATCAGTGCTTATAGACCTATCAGTGGTTATAGACCTCTCAATGCTGGACTCTCACAGCTTTAACTTATTTCTTTTTCTATACATATGTATTCTTTTAACACCTCTTCAAACATAATATAAAAATTTTATGGATTGATGTTAGGTGCAGAGATGAACCAGAAAGCGAGATATCTCTTTCTTAAACTCATTAATTATTCATTAAGTTTGAACAAAGAAAATCAAAAGTGTGACGGTGGTTTGGAAACCTGATCTTAATTAGCATAGATTTTGTTGATTTAATTTCTTAGTTTCCTCTGTATTTAATTATCAATTTGAGAAGCTTGATATCAAACAATATAATTCAACACATTGATACAATGCCCAAATATGGTAAAAAAGTTATTGATATACGTTATGTCTACATGACATATATCCAACGATGGATGTAAATTTCGCATTTTGACAAGAGAATACAAAAATGACGTACCGGCCTCAATATTTTTTCTTCAAACTGTGCTTTGTTATCAATGTGCTGAATTATAAAACTATTATAGCACTCAAGCTTGTGTGATATCGCCTAATTTTGGCCAACTCGGCCTACGGCCTCGTCAGCTAAGAATTAGGCGATATCAAACGCGCTTTAGTGCTATAATAGTTAAATGTAAGCATGTTTCATCAGGTATCCAAACACTAGCCTCTTCCAGGCATTTAGATTGTGGGGAGCAGCGAAAAGCGGCGCGTGGTGCTATAGGATTGGCGCAAGTAAAACCTGGGAGGCCTCTCTCTCCCCAGCCTCCCCTCGTTTTTTCTCTTGCGCCCAATTTTTCTTTCGCGCGCCACAAACTTAACGCCTGGAACAGGCTATCCAAACACCTCAAAGTTAGTTAGAAAAACCCTTGGCTGTACCTTGTTTTTGTAACCCACTTTTCAGTGTTTGGAAATCCTGATTAAACACTCTTCCTCGTGTTTGATATATTACCTCTAACACTAGTTCACAATGTTGAGTAAAGTATTTAACAGAGGTTGACTTTTTAAATATGAGACATTGGTTGCATAACTGTTTAACTAAACTTGTAACCTTCACTCCCAGAGTCAATAATAGAGACATGTATGGTGTGGTTATAACTTTGAGTCTGCCGATAAAAACCAGTAGCCACACACCTCTTCAGAATCTCTAATTGCATTGGACCTGGTTATCACACACATGTATTGTTTTCAGGGCTAGGGTTCATTGTTCTGTTGTTTGTTCTATTGTTTTCTCAGCCAATGTTGCGAGGCATTCCGAGAGGTGCATACCGCCTCACAAAAACCTTTGATGTGACCATTCAAATGAAACCTTTTTGGCAGCACTTTTGCATGGTACCATTTGTTTTTAAATTTTACAAAATGAAATTTGGCATCTCAATCTCTTTCTTAGTCTGAAGAAGTGTTGGGTGGGGATGGGTGGGGGGTAGGGGGGCATGGGTTGGGGGGGGGGTAATGGGGTTTGGGGTGGGAGTTGACCCTGTTGGTGAGTTAATTAATGAGCTTCCAAACACATCAGTATGTATTTTGTTCACTATCTAAAAGAGATGGAAGGGAATATTAAATATTTAATACCTTATAATAAGACCAAAAGAAATAGCTTTTTAGTTATTAAGTCAGTATATGTAAAGAAAGGTTTATTTATATGTAACAGTAATGCTTGCTAATATAATTAATCCTAGTCAGCTTTTTACTGTGTCTGTTAGAATATTAACTGTTTTTCTCAAACTTTTGTATTTTATCAACTTTTTGCTGAGCAGTAAAGAAGCTTCGCAAATTCAGATGTGGAAAAAATCAAAATAATGCACAATTAAAGAGTAATAAAAGGAATTCAAAGTAGTTGAGATACTGTAAATTATTAAATTATTAAAAAATGGTCCAACCAGCAAGCCCATTGCTACAGAGCCTATGACCCTTAATACAGTCCCAGTACATCAAAATTGCAACTCTCCTTACTTATAAGAATACTTTTGTTTTATTGTAAGTTCTGATAATTCAGTAGTGCATCAACATAATATCTACTTGTTGAAACGTTTTGTGTATATTCAGTCCATGTTACTTGTCAAGTGTGTGTGTGTTGTTGATCATTGCCATTGCTTTATAGCACTGAAGGGGAGGGGGGGGGGACATGCAAGGACTGAGGGGAGAGGGCCGGTATTGATAACAAAATAATCTAACTTTCATGTATGTTCCTCGAGAATTTCCCATTTTAGGTAGTCTAAAAAGCAATTTGGCAGTTTTATACTGTAACTAATAATTGGTTGTATATATCTAACTTTGCTGTACTCTTCATTTGATTTATTGGCCGTTAACCTGTAAGTTTTTCTTAGTTTACCATGCTGGACAATTGTTCGTAAATGCTTCAGTTGGCCGCGGAGAACCTTGACTGAAAATATTTCCCTAGCTGTAGTTTGAAGAGTACGCTTATTTTTTTAACATGGCTATAACAATGTGTTAATTAAGCTTAAGTGTGTTTAAAAAAAAAACACATACAATGCCGAAATATGTCTTGAAACACTTCTTGTCTTGTCTTGAATGTCTTGAAACATTCTTAGAGGTACGAATTAAAAAAACCTTGGCTAAAGAACGTTTGTTGTATACCTTGAATTGTTGTCCAGTATAAAGCAGGTCTAAGCAGATCTTCGACATATTAAAATGTTGCATCTGGAAAAGTATAAGCTTCAAAACAGTCTGTTTTCTCCTCTTCAGCTTCCCAGTTTCACTCTCTGTATTCAGACCGCTCCATTTCTTTCCCACCGCTTCAGCTATCGCCGCTTTTTTCGGTGGACTCGTCCAAAAATACGGACTGATTTGCAGTCCTACTTCTGCTGACTCCTTGCGAAGTCAAACTTTCATAGAGATTGCGCGACAAGCCAACTTGTTCCCAGAGCCTTCTCGACCCACAGGCAACGCTGGGCGAGGCGTTTTCCCCTCTCTCGTCGCCCTGTCTGCTTTATCCCAATAGTTCCAGCTGAGGAGCCTGTTTACGGGCAACAGCCAACGCGGTTGCACAAAGGTGATGAGCATGACCCCTGTTTTCATTGAGAGCTATTCATAGACAAACGAGATAAGCAGAGTATGACAGCAACCGAACTGACGTCAGTAGTCCAGACTTTTCTAATATGACACACAAAGCTATGGATTAATGACTATGTCCGAGTCAGCTCGTGCTCCTTGGAGGAAGGTGGGGAGGGTGGGCGGCAATCGGAAGGGATACAAGTGTGTTCCTCATGGTTTTGGGCCTTACCAAATAAGGTGTCCATACATGAGCCACATGCTCCTACCAAAATATATAACCTCATTTAAGAGTTAACTCTGTCCGTTTTCTGCCCAAAACGTGAAAAAGAAAATCGTATACCGCATTCCATGCAGGCTCAGCAGACTCCAGACCCTCCAAGGGGTTCTTCATACCTTCATTTATGTACACTGTTTTGTCGGAGAGTATCTCCCGGTCTGTCGAAGAGCTTATCCACACATAGACTGCGAGCAGTCTCTCTTTTTTCGCAAAAGTCAGTGGGCACAAACGCAAAAAAATAGCGGTGCGAGCGGCGAGCCGCGAGTAGCGCGGGCACCGGCCGCGCTACTCGCGGCTCGCGGCTTCGCCGCTCGCCGCTCGCACCGCTATTTTTTTGCGTTTGTGCCCACTGACTTTTGCGAAAAAAGAGAGACTGCTCGCAGTCTAATCCATACAGAGTTTCGGTGCGTTGCTTCTACCATGAGGAGACTATCCCATTCTCAACACCTCTCCTCGTTAAATTTGAAAGAATTTTTGCTGAAGGGAGATTTGAATATAATGATTAAACTCGGTAGCGTATTTCCTCTAATTTCAGCTGTTGGGTGTGTGTTTGACGACTCGTGTGCGGAGCAGACGGCAGAAACCTTATTTGGACTAAAGAAGATGTGCAAGAAGAACTTCACGAAGAATTGGATACTAGTCCATCTTATCTTACATTATTGGCAATTTATAACAGTACCGAAACTCCTGTTAGCACGGCCGCTAACTAGAATTTGTTGCTTCTAGCTTTAACGTGAACAGATTTGCTTCTAGTTTAAGTTCGCGACTCTGTTACTTTGATTTGCTGCGATCAAAGTGCATTTTAAAGCCATCCTTTATTTATCAATTAGAATAAATTACGCAAATAATGCATTGAACTAAATAAGGAAAAATTACCTCAATTGCCTCAAGCGCAGGAATTCGGTTGTAACACTTGCTGTTAAATTTTGACATTTAAAATTTAATTGCAATTTTTAGAATATTTCATAACATCAACTGCCGAATAGGTCAGTTTTGATTGTTTTATATAGGAGGTTTAGAAACGCTTGGAGACACAGAACTAAACTGAAATAGTCTCGGCTATAAATGAAGGTTTTTAATTTCCAAAACAGAGATACACCTAATTGCAATAACGTTGTCATGATGAAAAACGAAAAAAGCCAAATAGGATTAATTAGTTTAATCATCACAGCTTGTAGCATTGACAGAGAACCCACTCGTTTATAGCTGTATTTTAATCGCGCAATTTAAGGTAAGGTGATGCATTTACCTCTGAGGCGTTTTGAGACAGTTTTTAGTGCGTTTCTTTGTCTGCCTAATTTTAAATTCCTATTTTTCATTTTTCTTTGACAACGTTATTGCAATTACGTGTATACAACTATTTCAATCAACGTTGCCGGATGAAAAAGGCGAAAAGCCAAGACCGCAAGGTAGTATGGAATGTTTATTCAATGGATATTAACCCTAACGCATACTACCTTGCGGTCTTGGCTTTAAGCTTTCATCCGACAACGTTAATTGAAATAGCTGTATGATGAAAAGTAATACATCATGGGCCAATCAAAGATATACCGCCGTATATCAAGCAGTAGATAAAATGATAATAATATATCTAGAATAAATATAGATACTTGTTCCGTCGTTCACAGAAATGAAGTCTTCTCTTCTTTGTTACAATTGTAAAAATAAAATGGGATATAAAGGGATTTTGTTTTTAGTCTTGGAAAGCATTGCAAATCAATTCGGGTCAGGAGCCCATTCAGGTAGAACTAACATATTTTTTTCGATTCGTAAAAGAAGATGAATTTTGATCGATTTCGAAAACTGGGAAACGGATTCTTTAGTTTATTTTAATGGAATAAGAAATACATGATGTAAAGTAATATATTTATTTATTTGATCAACAAGAAATATAACGTATATATAGGAGCAAAGTGACACGACAACACGAGTCAGTGATAAAATTTAATATGGGTATTAAATATTAGTAATCTGCCGTTCACAGAAATAATTGTGATCGTAAGCTGTAATCGTAAAAGCAATTTTGACGATTTATAATTAGAATATAAATAAAGTAAAATAAAATGCAACTATTGTCAGTTTTCCTATCTTTTCTTATTACGCCAGACTAGCTAATTTCACCCCCAAGCCTCGCTTTCGAAGTGTAAACCTGTGACAATCTCATAATGTGTTCGCAAAGGAGCAAAGTTGAAAAGTAGAAAAGACTACCCGCTCAAAAACAACGTGAACTTGTCAAAGGGTTGCAAAGAATTTGTACAAACGAGGCTTGGTGGTGAATTTTGAGCTGGTGACGTCATCATGCATAAGGCTAGCCCATTGATGTCTTGAAACTCGCGTCAAGCGCGCCTTGGCGGGCCAGCGACAAATTATTCCCTCCCCCTCTCCCTTCTCCGCCAACTTGAACAGTTACTTGCAGGAATAGCCCATTTCCGATATATTAAAATTCATACTTGGCTCCGAGGCTTGGGGGAATAAAACAAAAGAAATGAATAATTCAACGCTGAACCTCGATGTGATTTCTTTTGTTTTATTCCCCCAAGCCTCGGAGCCAAGTATGAATTTTAATATATCGGAAATGGGCTATTGGAGCTCAGTTTTTTTCCCGCGTTTATTTCATATGGTTCAAACTTCAATCTAAACGCATCGCCTCCTGGAAAGCGCCAATACTAATAACAGCGGCTTATGGCGAGGATTAGAAATAGACCTGTGATGTCTGTGATCCCAACGGAGACGCAAGGAAAAAGGTAACAAAAATGAAAACGTGAATATATATTAAAGCTGAAATGCTACAAAGTTT
This sequence comes from Cladopsammia gracilis, assembly GCA_022457155.1. Classification (NCBI taxonomy): domain Eukaryota; kingdom Metazoa; phylum Cnidaria; class Anthozoa; order Scleractinia; family Dendrophylliidae; genus Cladopsammia; species Cladopsammia gracilis. Next base: position 171,571 of record JAJGOT010000583.1, read on the forward strand.
TGCCCGATTTTTCTATTCCGATATTTCCTAAAAGGACCGAGAGGGGTGGGGGGGGGGTGTAGAAATGGACCGTTGATCACAACGGTAAACGCGAAGAAAAAAGTAACGAAAAAAAAATTAAAAAAATTAAAATAAAAAAAAAAATAATGTTGTTTATAGTGGACGAGCACTTAGCTATCAAGCTATTTCACAGGCACGCCACTTCAAATACAGAAACAAATATTGCAAATAAAATAAAAATAATTACAAATTTTGCTGATGTTTCTATTTGCAAGAAAAGCCACTTTTTCATTTGTAGCTAGGCGTTGTGGACCTAGTCTCCCACGCAGCCGTTATTTGTCTCGTCACGCAATGCTCCTCCCCACTAACGGCTGCTCAAACCTGAACCACATTCCTTTGCAGATTTAAGCCAATCACAGTTGCAGTGCCATTTTCGGAACTCGCTCGCGCCAAATTCTCTACGCGTGACTCGTCCAATCATAGCCTGCGTTTTATCGTTGACTCAGTTGGATGGCGGCGCTGAATGAGGGTTTTCGTGCAGCATTCGTAAAAATAATTTTTGACAATTATTTGTTATTTGTTAACTTGCCGTCGGGCTTTTCCTCTCCCGCTCGTGTTTGACCATGTTTGCGAAGAGACGGGTCACAGCGTTGTCGTGGTCTCACCTTTGGTTCGAAGACCGAGAAAGGCGAATATTCTGTCGTGCATGGCTCAACAGAAGAATGGTTGTTATAAAAGGTGACAGGCATAGCACAAATCCTGCTTGTCGCTACAAGCATTTCAGCCCAGCTTTAGAATAAGTCTACCCCAAGTACGTGCCTGAGAGATTTTTCCTTTTAGATCAAAATAAAGATATAACAGGCCTGTTGTTTTAAATGTTTCGAAAATGTTGTCGTTTCTTTGATCTTAGGAAAAAATCTCTAGCTGTGATACTGACAGGAGGAATTTACGCTTTCCAGAGCCGTTTAGATTATTTACATGTAGTCATGCAGTCGTTTATTTACTAGCTCTTGGCAAAATAATGGAGTTTATTTGGTTCACTTTGAAAAAGTTGCAAGATTAGTAGTAGCTGCTTTTAAAAGTAGGAATTATTTGCTACTTAGGATCAGTTCATTACTCATTCCGTGATTCAGTGTGAGCGCAATTAAGTCTGCGGTTAGTGTAATTTGCGATGTCTGGCACATAGTAAACCGGAAACCACCGGCCTGTTTTTGCGCGAAAACAACGTCATTTTCATTTTGCTGATACATGATTGGTTCGCTGAATTTAACGCAAACACAATGGGAAAGGAATGTGGTCCAGGTTTGAGCAGCCGTTAGTGGGGAGGAGCGTTGCGTGACGAGACAAATAACGGCTGCGCGGGAGACTATTGTGGACCCTGCCCAGATCGGAAATTCCGACAGATTCCGATCACTTCCGACTCCCGAAAAGGTAGTGACCCGTCCCCAGGGAGTTCGAAATTGACATTTCCTGCTGAAAATATTCATCTTTGAATCAACTACGGACACTACGTGCTGAGAGCGAATACTGGCATCACAAAATGGTAAACGTTTTTATTTCTTAGACTGAATACGATTTTTTAAAACTATCTGTAACGTTAAGAATACATTGTTGCTATTTTCCTTCCTCAGGGAACTTTATCGGAAGATCAAATAGCGGGTAAGTCTAAATGTCCAACGTCCATTATGGTTTCTCCAATCACGTTTTCGGTTCTCTCCAATTTCAGATTCCCGGTGAAAACGTTTATTCGTTATCTTGTTTCATTCTCTAGAGCACAAGGAGGCTTTTATGCTTTTCGATCGGAGAGGGGATGGAAAGATCGAATCCGCTCAGCTCGGAGAAGTTCTTCGATCGCTTGGATTGAACCCAACGCAAGCTGATGTCATGAAAGCTTTGAAAGAAGTTGATCCAAACGGTAAGGAAGCCTAGAAATAGCAGCTTTAAATTAGTCCGTAAAATAATATAAACTTAATAGCATTTTCAAACTGTCATGTTGTTGCCAAAATCTTATGAGTTATTTCTTGTAGAAAATATTGACTAGTATGATATCTACTAATTTATTTCCACACCTCTATCCCAGCCTATAAAAGTTCAAGTTCGAAAGTGTGTTTATAATAATAATAACTCCAAGTCAGCCTTGTTTATCTTTATTGCCACAAATCAAGCGTGAAAATTCGTCTACCCTTTGAGCTTATTTGTTATTGTGTCATTTACAGTTTTCATTAAATGCACGAATAAGTTTACTGCATTTCGTTATGTGGGTAGTTAAGGCATGAAAAAGCTTTCTGAAAAGTTTGCACGCTGCGACAAAACAACAAGAATTAATATTAAGCTTAAATATTAAAGTAGCTAAATAAACGTAAACAAAATTTGATAACTACACAAGAACGTCTTTCGTGATTATAAATCTGCCTGCTTTGTATTATTTTAAATGGCCTTAAAAAAATCAACAATTGAATCATTGAACCAGGTTGGGAATGACTTTTTCTGTTGCTGACGCTGTGATTTCATTGTTGCGTTTGTCATGGGCCATTAAGCTTAAAAGTAAGCAGAACTTTTGAGATCGAAAGAGACCTTTTGAAATGACTGGTAATTAAGCAAATGCAAATCGGTTAAAATTTTCAAAGGTGTCAATGAGCAGAAAGCTTCTCTATTTTTATGCAAATGCTGCAATGTTGGTCGAATATTGGTTTCGTGCCACTAATCATGATAATTATTCAGAGAACAGTCAACAGACTTGACATTTTGCTGTCTTGCACTAATATTTTGTTGTTATGAATTAACTTCATGCATCTTGGGAAACTTGGCAATCCAGCCTACCCTTTAACTCCTAAGAGAAGTGCCAAAGAACAAAATTCATGAAAAATCCCTATGTTTGAAAAACTTATGGTGCCTTGAAAAAGTACTGCTGAAGAGGTTTCATTTGAATGGTCATACCATAGGATTTTGTTAACAGACTCAAAAGTTAGAACTACACTACATGTCTCCATAACTGACTCTGGATGTGAAAGGGTCCCGGGGGAGGTACTGTACAGGCCGGCAAATGATCCCCGGCCTGCAAATGATCCCCAAATTGGCCGGCAAATGATCCCCGGACCGGAAATGATCTCCACAAATGATACCAAGTAAAATAAGGAATGGTGTGGAGTTCAATCACTGGAAAGTTTTATTATTGTTGTTTTTGTTCAAGGCTTTTGTCAATTTCGGACAAAAAAACCTAAATGGTCCCTTTATGCACTCCTGAAGCGAAATTCGGGGTCACTTTGCAACAATCCCATCAATGGTCTTCAGCTAATGTTTGGGCGATTATATTACAGTGAAACCCGTACTAAGCGGACCCCATATAAGTGGACGCCCTCTATTAAGTGGACACCAGCTTGGGTCCCGAAATTTTGTTCCCATATTTACTGTAAATCGAACCTGATGTCAGCTCATGTAATCACAGTCCCTCAGAAGGGAGGTGTAATATTATTGTCATCATCTAGGCAAAAGGACACAGCCAGATAATGATGGTGGAATCTAACATTAACACCCAGGCAAAAAAGATCGAGAATTGAATACATAATAAATATATCAAACGTAATGATGAGTGTTTCATCAGGATGTCCAGACACCAAGGAGAGGGTTTAACTGACTTCGAGGTGTTTGGATACCTGATGAAACACTCTTTGGAGTGTTTGATATAGCTTCTCAAACTGATCGTTAAATATAGAGAAAATAAAATTTTTGAGAGTGCACAAGAGTAGCTGATAGGATAATCAGTTTTAGGCAAAACAAAGCAAGAGTTGAACTCTTGCCAACTCTTGATCTTGTTTTGCCTGGGAATGAAGTAGATGTAAGTTTTGAATGTCAACTTGTGTACAGACTTGTAACGGGTGGCCGAACAAAGCTGCGTCGCATGCATGCTCATATCAAGATAAGTAAAGCTGGCCCGGGGGGGGACTCCCATGTAAAAATGACGGGGGTGCTTGTCATACTTTTTAGCGGTCAAAATTTGTAGATCGGCACCGCTTAGAGCACTACAGTCTAAAATGACCACCGTTAGAATTATCGCGGTACCTTTAAGGGTATTGAGCCAAAAAAAAAATGACAGAAATATAACATGTGTTGTTTGGAATAATTGGTACCTCTTAGAGTTAAAAATTATTTTGAGCCACGCCCATCAAACGAGATTCTGGTACCTTTTAGGGTGTTTTTCGAAAATTTTCTATGAGCACCCCTGTCATTTTTACATGGGAGTCCCACCCCTCCCACCGGGAAAGCTGGGAGTATCTGTAGTTGCATCGGATAACTAAATGGTGCAAAACTTGCATCAACTTATGTCATCTTGCATGCAACAATCTGAACAGCTTGATTTTGCCCTATGACTCCCAAGAGTGCCAAGAATCAAAATTCAAGAAAAATTCCAAATTCTATTTTAAGGGGTGCGCGGAATAAGGCCCTTAGTGACTTTTGATGTAATGTCAAATTTTCCCTGTGTTTCACAAGGGAATACAAGGCAATTTGGAATGAGAATCTAGCAGTTTTTCAGAAGTCACTTAGGGCTTTTTTCCAGGCTCCCCTTCATTTTATGTTTAATATAGCAAAACAAATGGTGCCATGCAACAGTACTGCCAAAGTGGTTTCATTTGAATGGTCACACCATAGGATTTCCACAATTTTATTGACCCCGGAGTGAAAGGGTGAAAAATGGATTTTTTAGTTTTCTCCGTGCAAGAAATATCACTTTCCCCTCCCCAAAAAGCTTTCGAACAATAATATACCCGGTAACAATAATTACTGTTGTTGTTTAATAGTTTGACTTGCAGATTTTATCTTATATCTCCCTTTTCAGGAAATAAGCGTATCTCCTTTGAGGAGTTTTTGCCAATTTTCCTTTCCATTGGACAGAAAAAGCACACCAGCAGCTCCAATGAAGGCTTTGTGGATGGTCTTCGTGTTTTTGACAGAGATGGTAGTGGCCAGATATCAGCTGCAGAGCTGCGCCATGTCCTCACAGGATTAGGTGAGCTAATTCAAATGTGTAGTAAGTCAACGACAAGTGTTAAAGAAGGCATGCAGGGCTTAGCTAGCATGAGGCAAACCAAGGCACTTGCCTTTTTAAAAATTAAATGTTGAATACAAGACAAAGGATAGAGGTTATGCATAAAAAAAGGAATGAAGTGGTTTCTTTTTCTGATATTGCCTTGGTGAAAATTTTTGTGTGGCTATACATGTATGTATCATAGGGATTTTGACATTTTAGAGTCAAAACAACCTTGAATTAAAACAAAGTACGTCCTTTGTCATACGCAAAGGTACTTTGCGTATGACAAAGGTACTTATTCTCTCTTTGAAAATTCACTTGCTGTCTTCCTCTGTGTTCTATAAAACACTAAGAGGAAGACTGCAAGTGAATTTTCAAAGAGAGAATAAACTACATGATTGTATATAATCTGGCTTTCAGCAAGTTTTCCAAAAAAGAGGCTAAACTTTAAAAAAATCAGCCCAATATTTTTCAGTTGCAATCCATTTCCATCCTGGCCATCTCCAGCCCAAAACATCTATTTTTACTCTTAAAGCACTACATGCATTAGAGTAAATTTAAACAAAACTGGACCATTTAATATTTATGAGTTTCTACTGATTTCTTTTGGACTTTTTAAAGTAACACTAAAAATGGCAATACAGTAAACACCCGCGTATAAGAACCTAGAATTTTTGGGTTCAGGCTGAATGGGTTCTTATATTTTGGGGTAGTTTTTCCGAACTCAGGCTGATTAGGTTCTTAGTAGGTTCTTATTTGTAGGAGTTGTCATAGTGATACCATTCAGAGAACTACTGTAGTACTAGTATGTCATAATGGTTGAACATTTGTATTTTAAACAGCAAAAATGCCAAGCCTTATTTTTTAAACAATTGGACTGAAAAAAAAAGCAGTAATGTGTATTTCACATGAGCAAAAGTCAGGACACTCTACAGATTCAAGTCCCAAGGCTACACCAGTATAATTTTATACAGTATTCTATACTCTGTATTTAAAAGATTTTCAATTAAACAAATAATTTTCATGGTGTTTTTCAGAAATTTCACAATTTCTATCAATTAAAATCCAGTATTTTGGCTACAAAATAAGAGTGTTTTTTTTTTGTATAAGAACCTATTGTTTTTTGCCAGCCTAAATAGGTTCTTATATATTTGGGTATTAAAATGCCCAATTTCAGCCTGTAGGTTCTTAAATCACTAGGTTCTTATACGCGGGTGTTTACTGTATAGCCCCTTTAACAAGATCAAGAGTTTTAAAGTCTTTGAGTGTCAATGAGAGACAATAAGAGTATCTGATAGCCTGTGCCGAGTATTCAGATATCGGGAAGGGTGCGAAGGAAAATTGCGATGCTAGTGGAAAAAAAGAGAGGAGTCTGGGGAAGAGGGAATGCTCCCCTCTCCCTGAGTCTCCTCTCATTTTTCCTGCTCATTTGCACGCAGCTTTTCCTTCATGCTTCTCCTTTGTGTCCTCCCCACTACCTGAACGTCTGGAACAGGCTTAGTGTCAGAGAGTTTGAACTTCCATTGCCTCTTGATTTAAACTCCTTGAGAGAACTTGAGAACTACATGTACCAAGAGCACATAAAAGTCTGCCAACTCTTGACAACTCTTGTTCTTGTTTGCTCTGGGCTTAAGTTTGTAAATGTGCAACTTTGCCACTTGCATTGGAACGTGAACGTGTGCCCTGGCTGATGATTTAAGGAAAATTGGCGGTGGAAAGAAACAGCAGTGATATACCTTTTTTACTTTTTTTTAGGAGAAAAAATGACTGAAGAGGAGGTAGATTTACTTGTTAGTGGAATGGAGGATCAACAAGGGCAAATTAACTATGAAGGTGCTACAATGTAACATGCACAGTATTTGTTATTGTTCAAATACTGTAATTTAATGACCTTAATTTGTGTTCCAGAAAATATCATACCCCCTCCAGTAGAGGTTTTGTTGGTTTGAGCCCACCCACCCACCTATCCTCTCTTGAAATTAATTTCATTTTAGATTGATACTCTCCTTTAACACCTCTGGTAAGCAAACGTGACCACTCTGGTGATTTGAATTTTGCTATTGTTTTTAACCTATGGTAAGTGACCGCTTGCCCATATTTTAGTGCTACTAACAGACGCAAAATGAATGTGTTAGGCCCAGTTCAAATGTCGAACTTGACATGTGCCGAATCTAATGCAAATGAGCAAAATCTGTTGTTCTTGCTCATTTGCATTAGATTCGGCACATATGAAGTTTGACGTTTGAACCAGGCCTTACAGTACAAGCCCAATACGGCAACAAAACTTTGGTCCCTTGCATCAAAACTGATTTATGATTAAACAGTTTTCGCTGATAGGCGTGTTGTACATTGGAAATTACGTCAGGTTCATGTCATTCAAAGTTAAGTAAGCGACCACCTCCCGTAAGCGACCACCTCTCATAAGGGACCACCTCTCTTTAAGCGACCACCTTAGCTTTGCATTTTCAGTGGTCACTTATGGAAGGTTTGACTGTATAGAAATGCTAAATAACAACAATAATGGGTACCGATATATTTTTACATCAACAGAATTTGTCAAGATGGTAATGTCAGGATAACTCTGCAGCTGTTACAGATTAGAAGTCTTATAATTATTGCAAATGATTTAGAACTGTGAAGAAAACAGTGATTGGAAGTGAAGAAGATTAACATTATCAAAATGGAGAGTTGAATATAAATAATAACACAGTAACAGGGATTTATAAAGTTTAATGTTCATATTCTTTTTTCTATTTGTAGAACTTACCGTAGGATAGACTTTTTTACAGAAAAAATAAAGTTGTTGATTATCAAGGTTGTATAAACTGATTTTTCTTTTTTGTTTAATTTTGTGGAGTACAACGACAAACGTAAAAGCTTGCCCTTATATTATAAAATCATCTTTCAGTAACCTAAAATGTTTCAGGCAACTGAAAAGTGCTGCTTTCTGCCTCAAAATGCAGGGAAAAGCTTCTCCGCAAGTCTTCAAGTTCTGTGGGAGATTGGAGAGACTATAAAACTACTGACCTGCTAACCTACTAAAAGCAACCAACTGTCTGCCCCACCTGTATTAAAAATTAAGTAATGCTTCACATAAGAACTATAGTAAACTTCATTATTCTGCGGCATTGGCTCTTTCCCACATAGAATATCTTTGATTTTAAGAATAGAGGAGGGGCTGATTGTTTATAATTATATTTCATTATAAAAATACAGAAAATCCATTTGCGTCAAATATATTTTAGGAAATGTTCATGCTGAACCAATCAATAGCAGAAGACAATAGCTACTAATTTTGCTTCTTTGATGAAGTTCCCCAAATACAATATCTTTTAAAAATTGCATGTTGTGCGATTGGGTCTCAAAATACTTGAAACCTTAAAAAACTTAGACTTTGTGCACCTTGAACCTTAACTTTTTAACGGTTTTTGAGTCTAGGCCAATGAGATCACTAGTTGTAACAATGAAAATAGTTGACATTCCATTGTGCATTGCCGTTCAGCACTATCCTTCTTATGCGGATCATTAATATATCAGTATTTCTATCCTCCTATGCAGACAACATTAAGGGCTAGAGGAAAGACTGGTGAAGGGCACACAAATTTCACTGACTAGGGTGGGGACGGGAAGAAAGAAAAAAAAAGTGATGCTTTTCGGTTGCCTTGGCTCCTCATCCCCTCCCCTCCTACCTTTTTTTTTTTGTCCTTTTTCCCCAGAACCCAGAGATGGTTGCAAAGAAGGTTACAGTACATTGTTGCGTTGATTCGGGGATTTCATAGTATTCTTAAATATCTTCCCATTTCCCCTCCCCCTTTCTTTTGCTCAAAATTTTCCCATTTACTTCACCTTCCATAGATATAGATAATTTTCACGGCGGCCATGTTGTTGAAAGACACCAAAGAAATCATTTGTATAAAAATTCCCAAAGCATCATTGTTTTGACCTCCAACATGGCCGTGCAAAATTTTGCATGGCAGGAACAATAGATTCTTTTCCCTATGGGAAGGAATGTTCTTTCTAATGCAAAACATTTTCATTGTTCCTACCATGCAACATGGCTGCCGTGCAAAACCTCTATACTGCTTGACGCACTACGATTACTCAGTGGTTGACATTGGCCGCCCGCTCCCGAGAGGGGGAGGGGGGTTGTGCTTGGATCAACCTTCGCTGGGTGTGTGACGCTGGCCTCCCAGAATAGTCTATTCTGTGGCCAATTATAGAGACCCATCTTAGTCACTTGTGAAAATGCAAACTTCGCGAACCAGTACCTTTGTGGTACCAAACCACGAATTTATTATAATCCCTAAAAGGTACGACAATCATACCCATCACTTTTATATAAATGTGGAAGTACCCTCCCCTCCCCTCCGGGTTTCGTTGTGTTGCTATATAAAGTTTACTGGACGTTGTATTGTAGAGAGGTACAGTGCCCGTTGTAGGAGGTTATATTCAAACTTTATTTCAACAATAAAAGTACAACAAATTAGTACAAAGAAAAGTGTTGAAAAGGGAAAGAATCCTCAAAAAGCGCCGCAGCACCATTCTAGGAGGAAACCCCAAACTACCTATAAACCTATCAATATATACAAAAATGCAAAAAAATATATATACCGTATTTATTCGACTAAGCGCCCTGGGCGCTTATTAAATTTTTGGACCTTGAGAGTGGGCGCTTATTCGAGGTGGGCGCTTAATCGAGGCTGGGCGCTTATTAAATTTTCACCATTTTCAGCAAGTAGTAAGTTTATTTTGCAACAAAACAATAAAATAATAACAAAACCAAAGCAGAATTTTAACTGTTCATTGAAAGTTTCTTTAAAATACTTCGGAAAACTCGGTCGTCGAGGAAGTCTCTTAGTAGTACTTAGTTAATTTCAATCTCATTGTCACTAAGGTCAATTAGCGAACTCTCTGGTGCTGCCTCCTAGAGGGGTGGGGTGGGCGCTTATTCGAGGCTGGGCGCTTATTAACTTTTCCTACATACAGGGTGGGCGCTTATTCGAGGTGGGCGCTTATTCGAGGTTGGGCGCTTAATCGAATAAATACGGTACACAGAAACTCAAAAATGAGCTAAAAATCTAGAAACCTTTAACTTAAAATCTGCCACAGAGGACGCTCCTCTAATATCACGAGGGAGACGATTCCATTTCCCGTCCCCAACTATTCTGTTCATGAAACTAAATTTAAATAAATTAGTCCTTGAATAGCAGGTTACAAGGTTCAGAGTTATCCATACTTCTCAATGCATATCCCATATCAACATCCCTAGTGAACCCAACGCTGAAGTCAAGGGTCAGGCGAATATGATCATTAATCACCCGCAATGCCCATCCACTTTCACGTGCGCGCGTACAGAGTTTCGCATTGAATCATCGTTTCTCAGCTGCCCATCTTTCACAAGTGCGCTGACCAAAAAGTTCGAAGGTGACTTCACACCCACCCAGAAACTTTACAGGACAAACCAGACTGTCAACAGCATGCATTACGCAGACTCCGTACCATGAAAATTTAAACAAGCGATAAAAAGCATTCCGATGTGTTCCAGTAATAAAACAAAGCGAAAACAAAGCGTTGCAACTGAAAACAGTGGAAAAAAATTTCCTTGTCAGCCAAACCACGAAACATTATTTCAACAAACATGGTTTGACGCGCGTTAAAAGATCGATAACAGACAGCAAATGTCAATCAGACAAAAACAAGGTAACTCTGGTCAAACCTCTGAGGGGAGGAAAGGGGAGTGCAAGGTTGCAATACTATCCTTATGCTTGATCAATGGTACCCCTAGCCACCCGACCTTGGGTTTAATTTGTTGCGCATGCCACAGTGACCTCACCCTGTGATTCCAGGACTTCCTTGTCTAATTGAGCATTTCATTCATCAACGTGCATAACTTTAGCTACACAAGCACGCACTGAAGACTGCTCCACATCAACTCGCCGATCGCCAAGATGTCTCAACCAACACAGGAGGAGATGGATGGTAAATGCTCAATTTCATTTGATCATGTCTTCTTTTTATTGACAAAAGAATTTTCATGGGTTGTTGCTACTTGTTGTAGAGTACCGCGATGCGTTTACTCTCTTTGATGAACGAGGAGATGGAAAAATTGACTGCGACCAGATCGGCAAGTTGCTTCGCTCGTTAAATCTTAACCCCGATGATGAAGACATTCGCAAGATTGAAAAGGACGTAGGTAGGCAATAAAGCAAGAATTGCTGTGTAAATTCATATACAATTGAACAATCTTAGCTTCTTATCTTCCCTGGACTACCTAAGTTTCATTTGCGGTTATTTGTTGTAGCATCAGCGGCAAATAACAATAATAAAACGCAAGCGGTTAAATTCTTGTATTTCTTGCGGTTCTTGTGAGATTCAGGGAGATTTTGATCGACCAGTTGCAAGCGAAACGCGAGTATTAAAAGTTAAAGCTGTTGTAACAATGAGAGACGTTCTGTGACATACTGCACCTTCTAAAACATCTGGGGTTATGCTTTACCTCTATTTCATGCTAAATTTGGTTAAGCTCCTTTTCTTTCTGTGTCACACGATTAAATATTTCGATTATTTTGCAACAAAAGGTTCTTATTTTGTCACGCAAAGGCAACACTAAATAGAATACGTTTTAGGTTATTTTCCTTAATATATTGGACTGTGCGCGTAAACCGAAACGCCCTTGAAAGAATCTTTGCAGCTGTGAAAGTGATATGTCAGTATAAAATAAAAATAACAAACTGAAAAACCAAACGCCCATAAAACGTGCAAAGGACGCGTTGTTTTTGATAATATATACCACACTTTCATAAAAATTTACTTTTCAAATTAAGATTAAAGTGATTGTAACTTTGCCGTATTGCTTCACGCTTATGAGCGTAAATGTTTCGGATATTTTGGCGCACTCCATAAAAAAATCGCCGAAATGAATACCCTTGAAAAACAATCCATCAGTACTGCTAAAGGCAAATGTCACTCCTGAGATAATGTTTCACAATTCGCCGTTCGGGTAACGAAATTACACTGTCTGAAATATAAATCATCATTTCTACTAGACTGCCTCGGGACATTTACTGTGCAAATTCGACTGAGATTTATTAAAATCAGTGATTTTTAAGACGTGGCAGTAATTATCTATGACCACCTATTAAATCTTATCAGTCTTCCAATTGATTGCTTGCAGTTAATTAGAACTTCGATTAAAAAAGCATTTTTTTAGTTTTCTGTATACATTCTATCTCTTTTCCGTCTGTTCCGTGAACGGAAAACTGATAAAACCGAAAACAGCCGTCCGTGGGTTTATTCGGTTTAAGATAGATACGTCTAAGAACGCTGTCATTTTTTAGACCGTCTGCAATCTTAAATACTCTTGCCCCTTTGAGTAATTCCTTACTAATCGCCTCGAGTGGTGTGTATTTATTCGACAGATAAATATGTTTATATGAGCACCACTAAAGCATTTGGTTTCAATTCGTAAGTCACGCTTTTCAACTTTACTTTCTCAATGATTGGGTGCGCAAAAATCTCTTCAATTTTCATGACATTTGTAAGCGAGTCAGTTTGAATTTGGAGTATATGAGAGCAATTATGACTCTTTCAACAGTCCGCAATTGTTTGTTGGTTACACCCAAATGACCTTTGATTGTCTACAAGACCAAACGACTGATCGAGATTGGGCATGATACGGTAACAAATATTTCATTATGAAGCTGTTTTCTTATTAGCAGTAAAGAATTTCAAATCAACGTCGAAATAACTTGTCAATCGAAGAACAGATGAAACAAATTAGTTCGCAAAAAAATTCTTCGAGAGAAGACATAATCTTACCTTTTTTCTTAAGAAATTAGAAATTTCAGCTTTAGGTGCACGCAATATTGAAGAATATGAAAGACAAATATTAATGTGATGTCGCAAAAAAACTAGTTGTTAATTTTTTGTTAGAATTGACTTCATTTGCTTTACAAAAATACCAAACACATGCATCCAAGCCCTGGATCATCCCTTGTTCTTTACCTTAATATTTACCATTTAGAAATAAACAAAACGAAAACCAATCCTCCCAAGCAAATTATAGAACTGTTTTACTTATCAGTAAAAGAATTCATTACTGAACCGATTGTATTTGAAAGAAATCTAGCATGTTTAATACATAAAAAAAACCGGGATCACTTTTTTTTAATCCAAAATTTATCGGTTTGGATATCTGTAACTCTTTACCAAATGACAGTTGAAAAATAAAGATAGGCGGAAACATGAAACGAGCTTCGCGCAAAGGGCCAAGCTGGAATCAATTCCAATTACTTACAAGTCTTTAAAGCAAATTGAACGCTCTCTTTTGTCAATTTCAAAGGTATTCAACGATCGTAAAATACTGGCTGTGGTGAAAACAAACGTGGCTGCATAATTTGGTGATCATGCCATGAGTAAGAACAAGAATATTTATTTAAACTTGAGGATTATGGAGAATAAGACGGTAAATGCGCATTTGTGGGATTAATTATAAAAGGGTTCAAAAGGTTAATTGTGGAGTTAAAAAGGTGTTTCACTGATAGCTAAAAATTAGTCCAAATCTTGTTTGGACTTCTATCTGAGAAATCTAGCTTGGCAACCGTCAGCTGAGATCGTGAAACTTTGGCTCGATCGCTGTTGCCCTGTAGAGAAACATATTTTCAGCTGATAGCAGCTGATAAATCTGGATTACCATCAATGCAGCGGAAAACTGACATTTGGTTCACTGAATCTCGTTCAAACCCGTCAAGAGTGTCTGACATCAAAATTCAAGAAAATTCCCAAATTTCATTTCGTAAAATCTTAAAAAACAAATGGTACCATGCAAAAGTGCTGCCGAAGAGGTTTCATTTGAAGACTTTGAATGGTCGCATCATAGGATTTCGTCAACAGACTCAAAAGTTAGAACTAGACTATAACCTCCTACAAGTCTCCATAATTGACTCCGTGTGAGTGAAAGGGTTAAGTGTTGCCTGACCAGTAAATGTAAACGACCCTTACCCAAGATCTCAAAATGTTGGCTGTGTGTTTTCTAACAGCTGATAAAGCCGATTTTTGGCGCGAACTCATGACGTCACAGGTTCACCCCAGACACGCACCACACGCTTCAGCTGTACTTGTTCCAGGGCGTAGCTAGGATTTTTCAAGGGGGGAGGGGGCGTGTCCCACTGTGTCACACCCAGGGTACTTACCAGATTGTCATGTCGACATCTACGCCGTGTTTTACTAAAGTTATCACGGGCACCCTTGTGCTCGTTCGAGATGGAAAGATGATGCCTGGAAACTAGCATTCCTGTTTAATGAGATGTTGCCACCTTGATTTTTAGGTAACAAGCGCATTGCGTTTGAAGAGTTCCTATCCATCTTTCTGAAGGAGAAAAAGAACAGCAGGAAAGTGTCGGTCGAAGAGTTTGTAGATACGCTGAACGTGTTTGACAAGGACAACGCCGGGAAGGTGTCATCCGGGGAACTGCGTCACGTGCTAACCGCGCTGGGTAAGGAAGGCGACATTTATAGGCGAATATTTGCTGACATCATTGTTCACATTTCGTTTCATTGGCATACGAATTTACTGGCGTAGAAAAATGTGTCGTGCTTATACAAATTCACTTTAAAAGTTGAAAGAGCTTGTGATTTACGCAATTTCTAGCTCTTTGTATGCAATGTTTAAAAAATATCAGCTGTCAAACACTGCAAAATTGCTGGGAGGCAAAAGCGCTGTGCCGTACATTATTTATAAAATTTCAAGTTTTAAAAACAGCATTGCACGAAGTGTATCTAGTATATATCAGGCTCAAATTTTCAGAGAAATCTTATTGTGTTATGCCCTTTTAATATTCGGGGTTTATTATTATTATTATTATTATTATTATTATTATTATTATTATTATTATTTATTTATTTATTTATTTATTTTTTTTTTTTTAGGCTCGATTAAGAATGAGGCGCATGTGCCAACGTGGAAATAATTGTAAAAAAGATTCGCCTATAGTGTAAATAAAAAGTTAACAAAGTTAATAATTTAAAAAAATAAAAGTGAAATCTGCAAAGATGTTGCTAACGGTATACGTAGGATCTGCGAGAGACCTAACCAGCCAAAAAATGAACATATGAACATACAATAAACTGCAGGGCTGATCTGACTACGTAAAAAAATAGACTTTGCGAGACACTTTCACGACAGAAACCGATAAAGTAGGATCGCAACCGTGGGTCAGATCCCTACCCTGCAGTTTTTTGTATGTTTAGTAATTTAATAAGTAATATTTTTAAGTAATCTGACCAAAAAAGGAATATGGACTGCATCACCTTTGTTTCTATTTTGTAGGCAATAAGCTCAGAGATCGCGATGTTGATGAGTTATTCAGTGATGTTGGAGAACATCACGGATTTATCAACACAACAGGCAAGTGACTCGTAACCTTTTAACTATTCTCACTGGGGCCATCACGTAAGAATGCCTCGAATCCGGTATTTGGGCCTGGTCGTACTACAGTCAAAAACAAAAATTCGCCCGTGCAAAAATCGAGGAAAACAAAAGAAACCGCTCCGGTGCGACACGCGTTTTGTGGAATGTTTTTGTTTTTATGTCATTTTGCACGGGCTAATTTTGGTTTTTGACTGCAGTGCGACCAGGCCCATATTCAACTTTAAAATTCCCGTGCGTGCATTAGCCCGTGGTAGAGTTCATTATGCTAATTCCTTGTACACAATTGGGTACAAATAGGCTGCTTTTTATCCTATTTACTCTACTTTTTCGTTTAAACGGGCGCCAGATGTCCGCTTGGCGCGCCCCTTCCTCCTCCCCGCAGCGATACCCTGCATATTGAACATCTATGTTTTGCTACCGCTCCTTCTCGCCTCCGGGCTCCCTTTTCCCTTATCTTATTATAGCTTGGGGGCGTTTGGGAGTGAGGGCACCCGGAAGGAATATATTACTGTCTGAACTCCGTTCCCAAGGTTTCATCCCGCAGGCTCATGGGAGTGGTGTGAAAAGGGCCCGTGAACTTGAGTACGAAATAAGCAGCTAGGTTATGTGGTGGTAAAAAAATATATTTTAGACTGGAAAAATGACAAGACCAGGTTCTCAGTTTACTGCAGAGCACCCCGATCTAGAACACAGAAATGTTCAGTTTGCTATGTATGTGTCTGGAGATTGGTAGCCCTCTGCCTATACTATTGTATTCAATTGTACTGTATTTGTATTGTATTGTAGCTGTATTGCATCGTATTGCAACTGTATTGCATTGTATTGCAGCTGAATTGCATTGTTTAAGTGCTGGATATAAAGAAGGGGCATCGGGGTCCGGCGCCTCTTCCATTTTGCAAGAAAATAAAGCCCGTGCCAAGGGGGGCAAAGTATTTTTGTTTCACTCGGGGACTCTCGTTATAAGCAAGTTTGAGTCAGGGTCCTTTTTCCCTCCTTGGGACGAAGTGAATTAAAGTTGGTAAAGATTTAGACTTTCTCTAAGTACATTTTTTTTAGTTCCCGGTGACAACGTCGCTCGCTTTCACGACTTCGTCGCTCTCATAAGTCGACTTGTGGGCAAGTCTAGTAAAGATTTAGTATTCCTTTGAACTTTTTATAAATTGACGACATCTTTTAAAACTTGACCGTTTTTAACGTTTTGTTTTGTTTTGTTTTTTTATCCACAGACTTTGTCAACATGGTCATGTCCAACTAGCCAAGGAAAGGCCATACTTATAAATATCAATTTTCTTTTGTATTATTTTCTTGAGTTCATAAATAATCAATAGACATAAACTAATGATACACGAGTCAGCAGTGTTTAACATTTGCTTTTCAACAAATGCTGAAATATGCTATTATCTGCTATTTTTTAAATCAGTCGTCGTTTCCTTTTGCCATTCAATAAGTTCAACGTTGTTGAACGGACTGCAGCCTGGTTTATTTGAGTATGGAACGCGCGAGGATAACCACTTCACACCTCCAAGCGAGCTTAATGTCTGGCTAAACTATAGCCTGTTCCAGGCTCCGAGATAGTGGGGAACGCGCGAAGTGAAAAAAAAATAATCAAAAAATCGCGGGGGGGAACTGGGAAGAGGGAGGCCGCCGAGCAGTTCCCCCGTGATTTTCCCCCCTTTTTTTTACTTCGCGCGTTCCTATCTCGGAGCCTGGAACAGGCTAGCTAAACTAGGAAACGTTGTTGCGGACAGAAATGTTCCCCAGTTTAGCCACGCGAGAAAGATATGTTGCGTACGCAAATCTTACTTTCCGAACGCAAGGAAATGTTTATTGAATCAAGTCAAGAACATTTTTGCTTCCTGGACGCAAATTTTGCTTCCAAAACAAATGTTTCCTAGTTCAGCCATATTAGAAGCAACAATGTTTCCGCAACCATGTTTCCTAGTTTAGCCAGGCTTTTACAGTGACAAACCGACTGTTTTGCCTTCTAAACATGTGAGATAGCCTGTTTCAACAACGGTCGCAAGTTGAACCGTGTGTCATTGAGTCTGTAGCGCCACTTGGTACTAATAGGAAACTTTAGATCGGACTACGAGTACGAGATCGAATACGAATACCACTTTTAAAACCTAGTTCGCGTGCCCTAGATAACCATTGATCAGTCCAATTTTATACCTAGAGTCTTCTTATCTTCTGGTCTGCATCAGAAAGGACCGACAGCTCTGGGGACGGGACTGGCTTTAAAATCAAAAGTCGTACTCGTACTCGTACTCCATCTCGTACTCGTACTCAAAACTAAGGCTCCCTATTATCTAGTATTTGATTATGCTACACTGGTAGCGAAAGAAGAAAATAAAAGATGATAACACTCCTATTCTGTTCCCTCTTCTGGGCATCTGTAAGATTGCAGTTCCCTTTTTTTTTCTTGTTTTCTTTTTCATTTCTTCTTTTCACACTGCAAGAGGTTTCTCCATTTATCAATCATCGTCGATGACTTTAATACATTAAACTATTTAAAGGGAACATGCTCCAAACGCTAACAAGGTCATTTGGTAAATCCCCATAGAGGCGTCCAAAGAGTTTTGAATTGAATTCTCGTTTTCGATCCAGGGACTACGAGTAGTCCCTCCTTTTTCCTCAGGGATAGTAGAGCGAGCGAAACGCGAGCGCGCGTGAAAATCACTCCACGCGAGAAAGGCGATTTTCACGCGCGCTCGCGTTTCGTTCGCTCTACTATCCCTGAGGAAAAAGGAGGGACTACTCGTAGTCTATCCAGTGACAGACCATGTCAACTTGTCCCATTCTTGACTGGCGCACATGACTAAATATCAACACTATCCTTGTCCTGGCGATCATCTGCTAACCAAGGAGTTACCAACGGGTTGCTCACAATGCAACAAAGTAGTCCTGAACTACCCATTCTGCCATATTTTTCGGTATGAACCCTTTTAGCTGGCTGCAACACGCTAGAAAACAAGTCTAAGCGCCGGGTGGTTACCATAGCACCCAGCATCAAATAGACACAGCTGGAATAACATACTGAAGAGAAACGTCTTCATGAAGCAACAGAAACTGTACAGCTTTCCCATGCACGATATCTGATGAAAAAGATAATCAACACATGCTAAGAACAACTCCTAATACAGGGAAATGGTATGAGTACCTGTATATGCCGTGTAGCATGAAATCTTTGCGGGTTTTAATTTTTGCGGATTGTCCTCGATCCGCAAAAATAAGTTTCCGCAGAAAAAACTCTCGCAGATTAAAGGGGCAGTATCATGAGGGCGAAACTTGAAAACTGGGCCGACGTTTTCAAGTTTGATCCGGCAAATTCAAAAAGGCCGTCGAGAAGTGGAGGTATTTGTTGAATCAAAAAATCCGTTTTGATAGCCGGAAGAAAGAAAAAAATCACTTTTAACAGTGAATTCCGGTGCAAGAATAGTGAACAGTGTCACGCGTGGAACCTAGTGATACTGCCCCTTTAACACTTCGCAAAAATTTACTCCCTTCAGTCAAACAAAGAACTCTGCTTTTTAATGTAATCCTGCGTTAAAGGGGCGATATCGAACGTAAATAAGAACTTTAAACATTGATTTTTAAATAGAAAACAACAGTTTTTTTCAAGTAATCACAGTTTTTTCTTAACATGGCAGGGGTACGCTTTTTGGTTGATTTTGGTGTTGCGTCAGTCCTTCAGGGCCAGTATCACCTTCGAAGATTTAATAGAATTCAGTGAAATGTCTCTAAGTGTAGCGTGCCGTAACTCAACAATTAATAAAAGTTGAAAATATTAATAATAATAAATAATAATAAATAATAATAAAATCTTTATTACCGTGTCTATGTATTCAGCTCATAGAGCTAATTGGGGACACCTACTATTACAAAATAAAAAGAATAATTTCGATTCTAAAAAGACTATGTACAATATCACATTAAGTAATAATTTAACTGAATAAACTATGCATTAAGATTTAAAAATATTAAGATGACATATATGAAAGCTTATTAAAATGTACATAATTGTGAATAATCACATGCTACAAAGGTTGCAGCAGTTGCTGCTGTCTTCCACTAGGCTGGCCAGGTCAACACTACGGATATTAGCTTTAAACGAGCTAAGGCTTTGTAATTCACGCATACTGTTTCCTAATTTGGACCAGATATATGGTCCTTGATACCTAAGTGTGTGCTTACCATAACGTATGGTATTAAATCGTGGTATTTCAAAGTCACTTTTTCTAAGGTTATAACGAGTGCCATTTCGAGTAAATATCTCAGATATGTAGCTAGGTATTAGATTGTTCTTTACTTTATACATCTACTGTTTGAACAGGAAATCGCAAAAATTAGTTCCCAACAGAAATTTAAGTCATCTTGAACCGCAAAAAAAAAATGGTTCCATCACCAATTTGCAAAATAAAACTCTCGCAAAAATTTTATGCTACACGGCAGTTAACACTTCACGACTGAGCACTGAACATCCTTGGCAGCAACAACTGTCCGTACCTGATCATGAATCACAATCCAAGGGTAGGACGTATGGGATAAGAAAACCTACTCTCCAGGGCCGCGTTGTTCAAAGCACGATTAAGCCAACCCAGGATTAGCGTCAATTTTGAATCCAGTTAAACAACTCAACAACTGAAAATTTTCCAAAGTTTTCTGCCCTAACTTGTCTTCACTACTACAGTGTAGCTAAAAAATGACCTTTTGAAAACAATTTTAAACAGAGAAATGAAATCCTCGGTTAACTTTTAATCCGGGATTAGCGTTAATTGGCTTTCGAACAACCGGGCCCTGGGCATTCTGTGCATTCAAATAGCGGGGTGGGCGGATGAACCTTGGACAAGACTCTCAAAATACTTCAAAAATCCAGGAGTATTTTGTTGCGTAAAAACATGATGAAATATCTTTCTTTCGTTTTAACAACGATTTGAAATTGCTAGAAAAAAAAACACGGCCGACAACTGATGGAAATAACCTCCGATAACGCCATTTCATCGTGGGTCACGTAGTGCGTGACACGTAGTGCGTGACACGTAGTGCGTGACAAAAAACGCCACGATTCTTGGTCTATTTCCTACTGATAGTTCAAAGTACAAAGTTGAGTTAAACGGACTGTGAGTGGTTAAAATTTTCAAGTTTTACGGCGCGAAGCGCACCACAAACGCTTTATCGCATATTTTATTTTTTTTTGCGGGGATCGATTGTCCGATCAAAATGAAAAAATAATTTCCTGGAAACCAACTCAAGGCGATAAGTGCGAAACCGAATTTTGATTGGACCGTGTTAGAGTGGAGTGTGCTTTGCGCTGTTACGCTTTACTTTGACCTCTGGTTGTTACAGGCTTCGGAACAAAATACAAAAACGTAAAGACTTACTGCATATGACTTTGCTCGGGTTAACTTGCTGACCATGCAGAAAAGTAGTCAGTTTCTTGATGTCCACTCTAGCCTCCGCCATCTTGTCAGGATCACGGTTGTGTTGTTGAGAGGAATCACCCTCTACAAATTCCAGAAAAAAGTTCATTGTCATCATCATCATCATCATCATCATCATCATCATCATCATCTTTATTTAAAAAACACGGAATCACTTTCATTTAAAAATGTTCTTCAAGTGAGCCGTGGACTACTACCAACAATAATAATAAAACGTTTAAAAACAACCTTATCCATTATAAGCACAAACTATCCAAACAGAAATTATTTATCTAAATATTATGTACTTATTGACTAAGTTGGAGGGCCGGATGGGAAAATATTTGGCTCGAGGTCATGGCGTACGGAAAATTTTTACGCGCGAGGCCGTCCGCTTTTGTAGTAGAGCCGTACGCCTTTTTCCGGCACCGCTCGCGCAAATGCGTACAGCCCTCATACGGGACTTTCATCAATGGTTTTGCAAAGAAAAGGTTCGCAGGGCCGTACGGCCCATATGATAAACCTCATCATAAACCTACAGTGAAACTACAGTCCCGTGGGGCGGAGGAGACTCGCATGTAAAATTGAAGGGGGTTATCGTCGGACATATGAGGCACCAAATCTTTCTGAAAAGTTGTTCCTGTTCGCAGATTTTCTGGCTTAAGTGAACACTGCCCCGCCGAAATACAAAATTTTGCTGACCTTATTTTCATGTCATATCACCAAATGCCACCAAAGACACAACTTAATTAAACAAAAGGATTCCATAGAGCAAAACAGAAGCAGTAGTTTGGAGATAAAGTGCAGGATTACAAGGATGGAAGTGGATTACAGTTCTCCATGTTATATCGCCAAATGCCACCAAATATACAACTACATTGGATAAAAAGATTCTATAGAGCAAAACAGAAGCAGTAGTTTGGATATAAAGTGCAGGATTGCAAGGATGGAAGTGGATTACAGTTCTCCATGTTATATCGTCAAATGCCACCAAATATACAACTACATTGGATAAAAAGATTCTATAGAGCAAAACAGAAGCAGTAGTTTGGAGATAAAGTGCAGGATTACAAGGATTGAAGTGGATTACAGTTCTCCATGTTATATCGCCAAATGCCACCAAATATACAACTAAATTGGATAAAAAGATTCTATAGAGCAAAACAGAAGCAGTAGTTTGGAGATAAAGTGCAGGATTACAAGGATTGAAGTGGATTACAGTTCTCCATGTTATATCGCCAAATGCTGCCAAATATACAACTAAATTGGATAAAAAGATTCTACAGAGCAAAACAGAAGCAGTAGTTTGGAGATAAAGTGCAGGATTACAAGGATGGAAGTGGATTACAGTTCATCAAATTTGATTTCCTGACCACATGTTAAGAAGTCAAAATTGTCAGTCTTGTGGAATTTTGACTGTTTTATCCGTTATTTTGTCTCTTTTGTTAATATGTCTTTGTTTACATCTCTTTCCTTCTTATTTCAAGATAATAAAGTAAGCTTAAACCAAGCTCCTGGCCATTATCATGAACACATGATATATCAGCCAGGGCAGTGACCCTTTAATACCCAGCTAAAAAACATTAAAAAACACTCTAACAGTGGCCATTTTCTATTCAAACACCCTGTGGTATTAAATCACGAATTATAACCCCTAAAAGGTACGACAATCACCCCATCACTTTTATACGTTAGCCCAGCATCCCCCCCCCCCTGCCCCAAGGCCTACAGTGTCATCAATAATCAGTTAAAGGCCATTTTGAGGTCAAGCAGGAGACTTGATCAAGTTGCAAATGTAATATAATTGATATTAACACCACCACATGACACAACATGTTTGGACTAGTAATTTTGCCAAGTTTGGTGATGTTCAAGAGCCTTCAAGCATGGTTCAATATCCATTTCTGATTTGTTTGGATTTTCATCCAAGTTTAAAGGCTTGTAACTTTGTTGCTATCGAACTAAACATCATCCAACTTGGCAAAATTATTACTCTGAACGTTTTGTGTCATAAAGTGATGTTAATTTATCAATTATATTAAATTTGCAACTCGATGTAGTCCTCCACTCAACCTTAAAATGGCCTGTTACCAATTACAATTTTCACCTTGTGGTGGACTTGCAAATGACTTTGTGGGCCAACCCTAGATCCACATACCCTCCTAAACACAGTATGTGGTACACATTTTTACATATGAGCAGGTGATTGTGTTTGTCCACTGTGTATGGTAACACTGTCAGTAATAATAAAGCACTATCACAGATTATTATTAATATAATTCAACGTATTGGTACCCAGCGCAAATATGGTCATAGCACTCTTGATGTTGGTAACTTTATACGTCATACACTCGGCAGTGAAGATAATTTTGCAGTTTGAAGAAAGGGAAAATGCCAGAATGCTGCCTGCAATCTCTAGCTGTGGAGAGAAAAATCTGCTTTGTATGCAGTACAGTCAACCAAGATAACTTCATAGCATGGAGTACTAATCTAACAACGATTTACATACCCCAGGTAGGTACGTCAAGATTCTTGAAATGTGTTGTAACTGATGCTGAGTCAGTCTCTATTCCAAGGGTCGTGTAACCATTCTGATTGGCTGAGAGGATCTGCCAATGAAGAAAAGTTTGAAAGTTAAGCAAATTCAGAATACAGTTGAACTCCAAAGGACAGACATTGATAATAAATTTGGACACCAAGAGCACCAAAACTCAAAATTCAAGAAATATCCCAATTTCATTTTGTAAAATAATGAAAAACAAATGGTACCATGCAAAATTACTGCTGAAGAGGTTTCATTTGAATGGCCACACCATAGGATTTCATCAACAGACTCAAAAGTTAGAACAAATGGTACCATGCAAAAGTACTGCTGAAGAGGTTTCATTTGAATGGTCACACCATAGGATTTCATCAACAGACTCAAAAGTTAGAACTGCAGTACATATCTCCATAAGTGACTCTGGGAGAGAAAGGGTTAAAGTACATTAAGTTGGGACAGCAAGATCACTTTTCAGAACCATTGATGAACTGTTCACAGGACAAAAGTTAGCAAAATGGTAGGAGATAGATAAAAAATGAAATCATCTGAACTGAGAACAAATCAGTATGTTATTTACCAAGCAAATTGAACAAAATAATAAATTTCAAAATTAAATATTGATGTGCTGACAAGTCCTAACTAGTCTCCTACGCAGCCGTTATTTGGGGGCAGACAATGCGTGACGACAAAAAGAACAGCTGCGTAAGAGACCACAAGTCAATGCAGGAACACAAACACAGTTATACTGACCAAAAAATTGCTGAGGTTCTTCATTCGTTCAGTCACGTTTTTTACCACTTTCATGGATGGCATGTAGATGCTTACCTGAACAAAAAAAAAAATGAAAAATGACATCATTTTTGGCAAAATCATAATTTCCAGTAGGCTACCATACATGTACATGTACCTGTACCTCTTAACCCTGTAAGCCCTAATATCAAAATTTAAATTCTCACTTCTTGTCCCTATACATTTCCTATAGAAGTAGTGGGGAGTTCTAAATTGTTTGGATATCAAGAAAATTCATCTTGTGTGATCATGTCCTTAATTCTCATGACTTTTTTGATTGATTAGGCATTGACATTACAAGGAGAAATTTGATGCTGGTCACTCTTAGAACCTTGTTCATAGGATTCTTTCTTCTCGAGGGAGGAAGAGTGAGGACCCAGTGAAACAAGGATACAAATACTGAAGTTGCACAGAAACCCATAAGTGGGTTGTAACGTGCATTCACAGCTTCTTAATATTCATTTTTTGCTTAGTGTCATATTTGGAAAACCCTCAGTCCCTCGAGATTAGAAGCAAGTTGTTCTAGCAAATTGATTGGTTAATATTTTTATCTTGATTTTCCAAATATGGCTGTAACAACTTCTAAGCAAATTGAATAATCGGCTTGTTTTGAGGCGTACAAGAGATAGTTGCATGTTTCAACCCACTTATGGGTTTCTGAGTTGCAGCAAAACACGTTTTGTTTGTCACCAACAGTTTGCTAACTGTCAATGTCACATTCACACACTCCAACTCGAGTTTGCCAATTTTATTTGTTGAGTGAAGGAACCTAAAAAAATCAACAGTTATGAAAATCTTGTCATTTTATGCACCAGTTAAACTCTAGGATATGCCACTTACATCAAAATCAGGCATTGCCGGCTCTTCATATTCTTCCCAGTTCCTCTGAGGAATCACACCAACTGGTACGTCATGTACAACACTCCTTGTGTGACTGGTAAGGGATGGCTGGCAATTAAATGGCAGACATAGCACAGGTCAGGAACAATATATCATTCAGTGTTAAAAATAAGATAATATGTAATTTACAACATACAGTTGAATGAGCCTGGGGTGGTGACAACATTTATGTACTTCAAATTTACAGTGATTCTGTCAAAATACTCAGTCCATTGCACTTATTGTTTGAGAATAACTTTTATGGATCATATTGATTGCTTTCAACTTGAAATTGAATATTGTAATCTATCTCCGTTACAAAAAGTTTAAATTGTTGACAAACTTGATGTACATCATATCCAATGAACAACAAAATTTGAAACAAAGTTAATACTAACATGAAATGTCATTCCATTCACAATTCCATATGGTATGGAACTTCACCTTATGTCACTCGATCAGTGTGTCAAACTGAGAATCTGACCAGTGTGCAAAAGATTATGTTTGACTCAATCGACCCATCAAAAATCATTTAATCCCTGGTGAAAATCCTTTAAAGATAAAGATCTTTAAAGGATCCTCACAGGATCTTTGAAAGATCCTCAAAGATTCTTCATCTGCAATTTCCTGTCGAATTTTTTACAAAGATCCTCAAGGAATTGATGAAGATGTTGAAAAATATCCTTGTGAGGATCTTTGCAAGGAGCCTTTAAGATCCTCAAGAATTAATAAGGATAATAAGATTAATTAGATCCTTTGAAGGATCTTTTAAGATCTTTGCAAGAACTTACAAGATCCTCAAAGATCTTCAAAGATCTTTGCAAGAATTTAAAAGATCCTCAAAGACCTCTATTAAGATCCTCAGTAAGATCCTTGCAGATCCTCATGCAGATCTTTAAGGATCCTTAAAGATCCTTCAAAGATTCTTACCAGGGATGTGCCATGCTCATGACATGCTGAAAACAGTTTTCGTACTAAAAAAAATGTGTTTTATCTGCCTGACCCCTTAAAATAATTATTATAGCTATTGACTTAGTTGTAGCTTACCAATGTAATTTCAAATGTTAAGCATGGAGTGTGCTTCTTTGTGAGTTTTATTTTCACTGCTTGTGCACTAGCTGCAGATTTCATCGCTCTTGTCAGGTTATCTGGCATCAGCTCAAGGTATATATTATTGCTTTCATCTTTGCCTTCAATGCGATACTCATCAAAGAAGTTGCTCTGAGGGAAAAATAAATTATTATGCTGTAGAAGGCAGTTCTCACTGGGCGGTTCTACTATTCCATCTTTTACATATTTTTCCTTTGTGATTTTTAATCATTTCCAATTACATTAATTTTGTAAAATATGCTTATATTTTATCAATTTATAGTTTTTATAATGTAAATATCTTATATTTTATCTTTCAATTCACTTAGTTTTTTTGTGTCCCCTATTAGTAGAAGGAATTTTTTCCTTCAGCTAGTCTTTTTTTTTACCTTAACACTGACAGAAATAAAGTTGTTATCATCATCATCACCAGACATTTTTAAATTTTCTTTTTTGTAATTTGGTACACTTAAAGTCAATTATGGAGACATGTAAATAGTTCTAACTTTTGAGTCTTTTGACGAAATCCTATGGAGGGGGACATTGGGGATTGAGGTTTTGTGGTATTGGGCAATTTTTCATGCAGTATTTTGGTAATTCTAATATAAAATTGCGGTATTGCGGTATTCCCAAAACCTGCAGGATTCTGTTTTATAGCGTTTTGGTTGGTTTTAAAATTATCCTCCAGTGTTTTACGACCCTTGTTGATCCTTTTTCAGTTTCTTGTTGTCCTTGTCAAACATATCGTTTCAAAAACGCTTCAAGACAGCTCTAAGATCCTTATCCGTCACGCCAGTTTATATTACATGAAAGGTGATAACATTTTGGTTGTTACAACCAATTAAAAGTCATTAACTGGCCTTAACATTCAAAAACAAAATCTAAGCAGATATTTGCGGAAAATTTAATGGACGGAATAGCGATTTCGGTATTCTATCGATTTTTGGCAAGGTTTTTGATGTATTGTGGTATTTGGCGATTTTTTTTTGCGATATTACAGTATTTGTCAACTTTTGGCAGTATTGCGGTGTTCAGAACCCCCCAATGCCCCCCTCCCTATGGTGTGACCATTCAAATGAAACCTCTTCAGTAGTACTTTTGCATGGTACCATTCGTTTTGCAATATTTTACAAAACGAAATGTGGGACTTTTTTTTAATTTTGATGATTGGCGCTCTTGGAAGTCAAAGGGTTAAAAAGCAAAGGGTCAAGTTACTTGTGTTAATTCACACCAGATTGACACTCCACCCACAGCAGCATTATCAGTCAGAATAAAGTACAGCTTTGTTGGTGTCAGTCGCAGAGCACACATCTTAGCCATCCGAGATATTGTTCCTAACACCCCTGTGGGAGCAACAAAACAACACATAATACATGAGACATTTTAAACATTAAGCTTAAGCCTTAACTTATTGCAGTCAACAAAGTCCCTGTGGGAGCAACAAAACAACACAAAAAACATGAGACATTTTAAACATTAAGCTTAAGCCTTAACTTAAATATTCAAGTACTCACGCGTAAAATGCTGAATGCAATTTATATCCACTATCTTCGCTCGAAAACGCATGTTTGCAGGTTGTTTGGAAAGATTTTAGAAGGGAAATTTACGACTATTTCTCACTCAAAACTACCGCCATTTTGAAAACTACCCACAATGCACCATATGGTATTACCATTTTTGTAAGGACCTGGGACCCAACCATATCCCCAGTCCTTCTCGAGCGCTCCAGTGTTCGTCTCAAAATTTCTCAAGAGCTGTTTCTTTGGAGGATTTCGAGTGGCGGTGAAGTTTTTAGCCTGTAAACAGTATTAAAACAATAAGGATACTACGGGTGCTTACCATTTGTAGGCAAAAACCGGTTGGGATGACCGTTACATAATGGTAAGCGATTTTCCAAATTTACTGACAAACCGACGAGATTGCACTTACCATTTCAATTTTCCATTTCTCCGTCCTGGTACCCAGACCGTTAACTCGATTTAGCGATTTGAATTTTGTTCCAACCGGAATTCTCGGAAAATCAACCGTACGATTTGAATGGTAAGCACCCTAGGGGTGCTTACCATTAAGCCAAGAAAACCGGTATTTTCGTTGGAAAGCAAATGGTAAGGTTGATTTTCCGAGAATTCCGGTTGGAACAAGTGGACAACCTTCAGAGGTTGTCCCCGCGATTCCGGTTAGGACGATTCGACTGGAATTTTCCTTACTATTTGAATTTAGAAAAAATTCAAATTGCTAAATCGAGTTAACGGTCTGGGTACCAGGACGGAGAAATGGAAAATTGAAATGGTAAGTGCAATCTCGTCGGTTGGTCAGTAAATTTGGAAAATCGCTTACCATTATGTAACGGTCATCCCAACTGGTTTTTGCCCACAAATGGTAAGCACCCTCCCTAGATGACGAAATGATCCTTGCAGTTATTTCCTTTTAATGATTCTGAAATTTTGTATTAAGAGCACAATAAAGATTGTTGTTGTTGTTGTCAATTAAAGAAATGCGATTGCAGTTTATATAGAAATATCATGTGCCATTTATTGTGTTTATACATCATCATCTTATTCTTTTTCCGCCACTTACATGGCTTTAATTTGTAGTTTATAAGCAACCTGGGTTCCTCATTTGTGGGTATCAGCTGTCTGTTGGTGTTCCAAAAATCATTTTCTTTGGCTTCTATCCCTTCTTTAAACCTCTTAAAATTTTATTCAAATTTAGGTTGAGTCTTGCCTGACATATATTAGCTTGATGTTAATTACGTCAAAGATTTTCTTGAAAAGTTCGAGGCGGTGGGGGGGGGGGGGGGGGGAGCTCTAATGCCATTTTCCGCCGTTTTTCGCGCGACTACATGACCGAATGTCACGTCAGCTCGGTAAACACTTCGATGTTATGTTAGCAGTGTTTAGCGGAGAAAACCATTTCAAATTGCAGTCGTTATTTCCCTGCATTTTTTCGCGGTTTGCTACTCAAGGCGGGGATACTAATTAAGGGATACTCAGAAACCGCTATAGTGGAAAAAGAAGAGCTTTCAGGGATAAAATCTTGCTTCGAGGAACTTCATACGTTTTAATCAATGCGGGAGCAATGCGGGGCTTAGATGTTTCTCACTTCGGATTTCAGAACTGAAGAAGCGGAGATGTAAAGAATTTCTTAAAGGTAAAACAAATTGCATTTTCGATGGGAATTTATGTTGATATCCATCTGTGATTGACTTTTTCTTTGTGTTCTTGTTAGTTTTGGAGAATTGTTTATAAAACGTGCTCAAATTCAGTCGTTTCATGATTTCTTTCATCGAACACAGCTCGGCCTGGATGCGCTATAAATGGTTTGCGTTTTGCTTTTAAACATAAACTTATGGAGATTTGAATAAAATCTTTCGAAAGACGATTGGGTTGTCAATTTTTATGTGTTTGTTCATTCATTACATAGATTGAAAAGCGATTTCATGTAAACAAAACAAGACTTGGATTTTACAGTTCAGGCCCGGTTCAAACGTCGAACTTCACATGTGCTGAATCTAATGCAAATGAGCAAGAACAATAGATTTTGCTCATTTGCATTAGATTCGGCACATGTCAAGTTCGACGTTTGAACCAGGCCTTAAGGTGGCTCCATGTTGTTCATGCCTCTCGTCTTTTGCATGCCATTACAGCTAGCCCGATGGTGTGGCTAAAAATATTTTACTTGAAACCAGTAAATCTTTTATCAGTCAACAAAGTGGTATCCAAATGGCGTCATTATTCGTTGCCATGGCAACGCGAAAACAGGTCAAAAATACGCTATTTTGAACCATTTGAGGTTAATAACTTATAAACTACACGGTGAAAGTTTTTGTTTTCGATATATCTTTGTTTAATTGGCAAGAGAAACATTTTAACAATTTTTTAAAAAATTCTGTACATAGAGTTCAGAGCTACCTTAAATTTATGTAAAAATGACATATCTCTGAATCCTATGTACAGATTTTTTTTCAAAATTGGTAAATATGTTTATGTTTATAAGATGAAAATATATAAAAATCAAAAAATTTCACCGAGCAGTTTTTAAGTTATTAGCCTGAAAAGGTTGAAAATGGGGTCTTTTTGGCCTCTTTTGACGTTGCCATGGTAACAAATTATGAAGTCGGAGCCACCTAAATTTGTTCATTGGTTAAGTGTTTACAAACCTGTACTAAACGTTTTCTCTTAACTTTACTGGTGTAGCTGTGATTAAATATCATAGATATTTCATGATGGGAATGTTTAAACTATTAGGAGCCACCTTAAGGCTGGTTCTCATATAATCGTCCCGGTCGTCCGAGTCGTTTCAAAAAGTGCACGGACGACCGGGACGATTATATGAGAACATTTCTGAGACGACCCGGGACGATCGCAAACGACCCGAACGACTGGGACGATCGTGGTCGCTTGGATAGAACTGTGTTCTATCCGGACTCGGACGATCGAGAATAATCGGGGACGATCATATGAGAACTACTCTCAGGCGACCGGGACGACTGAGGCGATCGAAGCGACCCAAATTCTACTCCAGAATGCAGTATTATTACCCAAAACATGTTGTCGAACAAATATTGACGTTCGAGACGATGATGACGACGACGACGATGTGTTGTATTATTATTATTATTGTTATTATATGTACATATTTTTTTAATGTGGTTAATGGCAAAATAAATAAAATGGAAATGAAATGGAAATGGGACGATCATATGAGAACCCAAATCGCTTGAGTCGTCCCGATCGTCTGAGTCGTTTGCAAAAAAACTTTTGAAACGACTCGGACGACCGGGACGAATATATGAGAACCAGCCTTTACTAAGGCCCTGTCCACACGTATCCGGATATTTTTGAATCCGCAACTTTTTTGTTGCGGATTGGCCTTCCGTCCACACGTTTCCGGCGAATTCGGCTCACGAATCCGCAACTTTTTGAATCCGCTCTCCAGAGTGGAAATTTTTGAATACGCTACGAGTACGGCATCGTGTGGACGGTCGAATCCGGATATTTTTTAATACGCTGACGTAACATTATCAGTATCCAGTCTATATCATATCCAGCGAATATTTAACATGGCCGACCGTAATATTATCGCTTCACTTCCACTTGGACTTATTTCAAGTCTACTAACGTGTTTACAGTTGAACTTGGCTTTGAACTTGGCCTTTGCGCATGCTCTGTTGACAACATTTTAAGAGGAGCCCCGGGTACTAGAGCGAATCCGGATACGTGTGGACGGGCAAATACGATTGGAATACGCTACGTGTGGACGCGAATATTTTCTTATCCGCAACAAAACAGTTGCGGATTCAAAAATATCCGGATACGTGCGGTGGGACACTCTTGCGCGCAAGTTGCATCTTCAAATCGCATGTGTACCGGCAAGAGAGGGGAAGGGTTGGGGAAAGGCACGACGACTACGACGACGACGACGACCAGAAAGAAAGTTTAACGGTTTAGAAGTATTTTTTGTGCAATTTTTGTCGCGCGCAAGTTGCATCTTCAAATCGCATGTGTACCGGCAAGAGAGGGGAAGGGTTGGGAAAAGGGACTTTCCACCACCCCGCTGCCCCTACCAGCAAGAGAGGGGAAGGGTTGGGGGAAGGGGCTCCGTACGCCTTGACCTCGAGCCAAATATTTTCCCGTCAGGCCCTCCCACTCAGTCAATAATTGCATATTATACAAAATATGTATTGAATTTACCATTTGCAATCACCCTGTACGACATAATAAACATCACCACAGGAACGTACTGCTCAATATTTTTATAATATCTTTTATTTGGATGGTCACACCATAGAAATTAAATCAAACTCAAATGTTAGAATCCCACTACACAACTCATGGATTGACTCTGGCAAAGAAAGGATTAACCCTTTAACTACAGAGTGCCAAATATTAAAATTCAAGGAAAATCGTAAATTTCATTTTGTAAAATATTTAAAAACAAATGGTACCATGCAAAAGTACTGGCGAAGAGGTTTCATTTGAATTGTCACACCATAAAATTTCATCGACTCAAAAGTTAGAACTACATTACATGTCTCCATGATTGACTCTGAGAGTGAAAGGGTTAAAATGCCTTCTAAATAGGTTTACAGTAAATAAAATTTAAAGAATAAGAACATGCATAAATTAAGACCAATAAACAAACTTGTCAATGCCCTATTTTATTTTAACATATAAATTACTATATCATAACTAAGTTTTTCAATAACATAGCAGCATATTGTAATATATTATAGTATTGTAAATGGTTCTGTACATGTAAAAACGTTTGCCGTGTACTCACGGTACATGGCGCACTGTCTGAAAATTAACATAAGTTTAGAAGGGGCATTATTTTTATGGTAACATACTTTAATTGTTACATAATATTACAATGGTATAACAATGCTAACAGATCGTTAAAGGCTCGTTTACGCAGGCGATTTTTTGTGCAATTTTTGGGGTGTTTCTTGGCGTTGCGGAAGCCATTGTTGGTTAGTTTTTGTGTTGTGGTGTGGGTATTGTTCAGTGTGTTTTGAATCTTTTGTTTTACATCATTTGGTGATCACACCATCCGCAACGCCAAGAAACTACCAATTTTTGTTGTACGGTTCGGTGTAATTTTTTCGCGCGTAAGTTGCATCTTCAAATCGCCCGTGTAAACTAGCAGCGATTTCAGTGCGATCGATTTGTCGCGCGATGTCGCAGTGGTTTCGAACATGTTTGAAACCTGATGCAACTTGGCGGCGACTTTCGGGATATCACAGCGAATCAAAGCAAATATCGCTCCCAAGTCGCACAGAAATCACCACTAGTTTACACTTGCGATAAAAGTTGCATTGGAGAGCGCGACAAAAATCGCATCCAAAATCGCATGTGTAAACGGGCCTTAAAAGAGGCTTCTGGTGGTACTGTCACTGCGACCTAGCCATCTGTAATCAGTCTCACAATGAACCCTCCTTTGTTGGTGAAAACATACTCTGAAATAGCAAGAAACAGGTTTTTCTTCAGTCTAGCTCTAAACACAAGTGGCTTTTTTGACTGTAGTGCCTTAACCCTCGGACTTACACGCAAACGTATACCCCAACCGTGGTACAAGGTGGGAGGGGGGGGGGGTTGTTGTTGCAACCCTCCCCCCTTGGGTTTTTCAATATTTCGGAAATATTTTACATCTAATAGATAGCCCGCGATGTGCTCTACAAGATAAGGTAAATATTATGGGTTGTGGCGCTGCTGGGGGTCCGTGACGTCATCCAAAATGGCCGCCATCTTGGATTT
>JAJGOT010000583.1:212500-452500 GCA_022457155.1 Cladopsammia gracilis
TTAGGGCCTACAAAAAGCTAATGGCAATCCGGGCAGGAGGGGGCATCTGGGTTAAAAGGGTTGGTCGGCCTGGCCGGGAAATACGGGCAGGGGAGGGGTAAAAAAATATTGCATGCGTCGGGGGGGGGGGGGGGGGGGGGGGGGACTTTTTCTGGAATAAGCCATTTTACACCGGTTGCATGCGATTTAGTAACACAGGAAAACTAAGTCTTTATATTGATTATCAATTTTCTTTTTACAGCATGTCCTCGACTGCCTATTTTTTCAAGTATTCTTTTCAAATGTAACAGAAATAATTCACGACTTGGAAAGTAATAGACGAGTGTGGATTTGATCGGGAATCAATAAATTAAATATTAAAAGCGAGCACAAAAAAATTGGTAACTTAAATAAACGCGTCTTAGAGTCTTATGCGCATGAGTATAGGCTAAGTATAGCCTCTTGTTTTAACGTCAATTTGTTATATTAATGGAGGTTCCCTTTAACAATATTACTCCACAATTGCACTAAAACTATACATGTTTGCTTTATCGAGCGTAGTGATAAGAGCCAATTATGTGAAAAGCCCGGCTAGTGATTTGTTTTTACTTACTAGCCCATTGCCTAGTATCCAAAAACGGTTGGTGTCAGCTTGACACCAAGTGGCTGTTGTTGATGTTTTGAAGGCAGCTGCCCATGCATACATAGACTTTATTTAATTTGCATTTAGAGAGTAGCATAGATCTGCTAATATGAATGACACGCTTAATTTAACACCAGTGTTTAATGATAACGATACAACTCATTTAAGTACGATTTGACTTTAAGGCAGGAGTCTTTGACCTCTTAAGGCTAATTAGTCTGGTTACAGCGATTGCCAAGGTAATATTCCAAGAGGCCTGTCGTCAGAAGTGTGGTTGGGATGAGCAGCTGGAGGATGAGGTCAAGAAGGGTATGGAAGATTGGATTAAGGGCCTCATTGATTGTCAGAGGATTATCATTACAGTCAAAATACTAGAGTGATTTCACAAACCTCGATTCTTATATGCTAATGAGAATCGTTATATGTTAATGTGAAGAACAATAGAGAACGCACGCACCAAAGTACACCATTGTTTCAAGTTCTAAACTGTGCACACACCAGCGCGTGCACAGTTTAGAACTTGAAACAATGGTGTACTTTGGTGCGTGCGTTCTCTATTGTTCTTCACATTAACATATAACGATTCTCATTAGCATATAAGAATCGAGGTTTGTGAAATCACTCTACTCAGTGTGTTCCGCTCATTATTCTAATTGGGAACGGATTGGAGTATTCCTTTCAAATCTCCAAATTTAAACAAAATATTCTAATCTTCCAACCATAGCCTCAACGTGACATCGAATATTGATTTTTTTCAACATCAGGAGATGACTTCATGCGGTGTTCACCTGGAAAATTTGGTGCCATTTTTTCTCAGGGCATGATGTTGATCGTTTTCAGTCGTTCGACTTGATTTTTATAGTTTTTTGACGAAAAAAAGGCTGCCCTTCTTGAAGATTGTCTGGAATGAACGTGTTCTGATAGCCGAAAGGGGATAATCCCTGAGATAGGCACATTGTTACCCTCTAAATTCCAATTTGTTGTGTGGGGAAGTCCACTCTCTCTCGTTCTAGAGTCAACTTACACAATACGAAAGTGTGCAGTGGAAATACCAGACAGGAAAGACTACACGGAAGATATCAGACTATACAGAGTACAAATTCGTGCTATGAACACTGAAGACTCATCTGGGTTCATATTTAGTAAAAGTATGCGCGCAAGTACTTCAACTTCATGTAACAACCAGGGAACATCCAACATTGGCGAAAAGGCAGTGGACCGCCTCATTGAGAATCTAAATGAGCAGAGACAGAGTTTAGAATACGGTTTACAAATCGCTCAGGCCACCGTTTTGTCTCTGAAGGAAATACCCACAGAAAGGGCAATAATCGGACGAAACCCAAGCTTCACTTGCAGCAAATGCCACTTCAAAGATCATCAAGTGACTGGATGCCATCAGCCTTTTTGTCAAGGCTATTTTGAATGCGGAAACTTGCTACAGCACAACGAGCAATAGAAGGAACTAAGAAAGGTAAGCTTAAACCGTATGTGAATAAATTTTATGTGAGGTATATTACAGGGTTCTTTAGTCTTCGGTACACTTCGCAAAGAGAAAAACCATAAACGTTTCATTTGTGTATCCTGTTTGATTCTGTTGCTCATGGTTATTTTTCCATTCTTTGCTTATTTTATTAAAAAATATTCACTTGTTGCTTCTTTCAATTAATATATGGCACTTGCTTTAGTCATGTCTTAATAAGTGTAATTTAACAAACCCCATGAAAGAAATAATCACGTGTGATTGAAGGAGGCAGCATCCCCCCCCCCCCCCCCCCCCCCCCCCAAACAACTGGAAAAACTTCCTTGCATTGCCAGACAACAAAGTACATTAATTTCTGAAAGGTTTCTTTCTCACTGCATCATTGACAATAGCCAGTGGACAAGGGTATTGCTGTTGCAGAAGGATTTGAAAATAAAAGGGAGGTACATTCGTCATAATCTACAATGGACCTTTTGGTATTAGCTGCAAATCAAATGCACTGTGTCCACAACAAGTGTGGCACCATAGCTTTTTCACATGACCCATGCATCCCATGCCCCAATCTCTTGATGATGTCAGGAACTCCGGCAAAGCACAAGTACATCAACATCAAGGTGGCCAATAGCGACTTTAAGATCCACTACGGAGAGGCTCGGCTACGGCAAAATAGTGAAAAATTACTTCCGGTGACGTCACTACTTGTGGTCCAAGGCAGCTTTCCCGCCGTAGGACGGCTGTGTGGTACGGCAAACACATCGACTTGACGGAGTGTTCACAACGTGAGTAAAATTCAGTATTTCTATCAGATTTAAACTCGTTAGAATGCAATTAAACTCGTTATAATGCAAAGATCATTCATTTTTACAATTTTTAAATTGATTTTGGGTTTTATAACGTTCATTTAGCGAAAAAAAATTGAAGTTTGTCGAGCAGTATTCAGATGGACAAGCAGAAATCGCAAGCATCGTAAGTTCGAAGTTGTTTTTTTATTATTTTTGCTCACCTCTAGTCTCTAAAACAGTGTATTTAGAGAGATAAATTTCATGCAGCTTAATGTAGAACGAGTTGTCTCGAATATAAATGTTTTTTTTTTTAAGAACACGTAGCCGGAGAAGATCGAAATTTGGATACAAGTCACACGGAAAGTCCAGGTTCTGTGGGCTGTAAAGGTCGTATAGCAAGAGAAATTCGGCGTCATCGAGGACATCCATGTAGTAATATAACACTATAAGCTCTCTCAATTCTTTCCAAGAAACCATTGTTTCCCAAACAAACAGCAAAGCAAAAAACTTGTTCAAGGTTACATTTGTTTACATCGCCGAGTCGCCGTACCCGGTTCATTTGAATTTTGCCGGGAGACGGCGTAGTCGGCCCAGTCTCTTTCGGTTGCATCAGCCGTAGCAGAGGTTCGCCGTAGTGGATCTTAAAGTCCTTAATGATGACCTTCCTAGTGGCTCTGTTGCAGCTCTTCTGCCTTTTCATGTTCTAACGGCTGTGCCACCGCATCATTCATTTACAACCACTTCAAGAAACCAGCATGTCTCATTAAGAGAAGGACAATTAAATTAATAAAAGTTACATTCAGCGGAAACGTTCATGTGCCAAGTGTACAAACTGGAAGAAAGGAAGAAACCGAAACTCTTGATGAGGTCGTTGTTTTGTTCTGTGCCACCAACCAGAAACACACTCTTGTTGCATGTTAAACGGACTCACTACCAGGGACTTGTATGGCAACAAGCTCATTGTTCCGAACCCCAGCTCCAAGTCCCGAGACAACAGAGTGGTGCAGATGCAGCGACAACAAATTGATAACAAGGATTACACTGTGCGATTTCCTTCAAACTTTACAGTTCAGCCTCGTGTGAAATGTTGCTGCTTCGTCTCAGCTAGGATCTCAGAGTTCTTAAGCAGTTTGTAGCGGTTGTTTCAGTCATCTTGAGCGGTTTTTGTAGGGGCAGTCTCAAGCATTTATTTTGGCTGTTTCTTCTGCCCTTGTAGCAGCAGCATGTTTCCTGTTCATGTATTCTGTAACGGCGTGTAAGTCTTCACTATGTACACGATGCAAACAACGAACAACAGTCTGTCAACTATGTCTTTGTCAGTTACCGCTTCATTTAGTCCTTCATTTAGCAGCAGCTCTACACCAGGATGCTACATGTATGTTGGCCTATTGAGTGGTTGCGGATGTTATTATGCATTCTGTTCCGATCTACGCTTAATCTACCGATAGCCAAGCTGCTGAGAAGTTCAGTCAGTGGTGCAATGTTCATCAGAACCATGGATGCGACAAAAGAAGCAAAGGCAAGAAAGTCGACTCTACATAACAAATAGTCGACTCTACATAATAAATAGTCGACTCTACATAATAAAGAAGTCTACATAGTCTACCAGTATCTGATGGGATGAAGGAGTAGCTTCGAAAGGCTGGGCTTGACATGAACACAATCAAACACATCTTACTGACAAAAGAATCCAGAGGATTACTCGCTATTCTAGCTTTACCTGTTCGTTTTGTACAAATCCAAGATAAAATGGCAAAACCAAGAGTTACCAAAAACTTGAAGGTTCTCACTAATGTTGTAAATTTCTTTGACAAATAATTCATTAAAAAGAATTGGGGACATGTTCAGTGTTTTAAAACCATTGGAGTTGTTAGTCAAGGATTTCTCATCTCGGAAACCAGGCTGAATTTTCTCATATGAACCCAAGGCGAAATCCATCCCGGTAGTTACAACCGGGCTCATATGAAGAGGCCCTCAGAAGGTTTTGGAAAGCAGTCAGGTGCCTCATGTTGTCCATGATGCCGTCGAATTCACAAGTTTAGAAATATTCTGGACAATGGAGATTCCTTACGAAATCAACAAACTGCAAATGAAGATCGTGGCTGCTGTGGGATGCAAAAGTTTACAGATTTGTGATTATTATTTGACAACTTTTAAGCATTTCAATGAACTTGAAACGTAAGGGTTTATTAATGTTGTATGAAGTAATTTATTTTGAAGTTAAAGAAAAATTCATCATTGGATTATTGCGTTTTATCGTTTTTAATAAAGACAAGTGCAATCTTTGACAAATATCAAAACCCAAGAAAGAATTTATATTTCTTGAAATCGAAAAAAATTATTTATTTCCAATTCTCAGAGGGAATAGTGAAATGTAACATAATAATATGAGCTCAATAAAAGTTTTCCCAAAGTTCATAAAGAGAAGTTTTTGGCCAAGTGAACTAATTGCTTTGGATTGTTTACATTTTCACAGCCAAAAAATTTCAATTCGATTTATTTTGAAACGCTTCCATAGAAATACTCGAAACTTCGTATACTAGAAGAAAATCATTTTAACTTTAAGCAGTTTTAAACTATTTTTTGAACGTCTGATTTCGCAGAAATTTGAGTGCATAAAATGACGTCATGATGTCACTGTGTTGCTATGTTGCCAAGATAACTCCAATCTTGATGAAGTGTATGTCATGCAAAACTTTAATCTATTTTTAGACTGGTCATAAAAAAATATTTTAAATAAGATTGTTGGCAGCGACGTATTTCCCAATCAAACATCGAAGGTATGCTTGTGTGGCAAAACGAATGTGTGACATTATTTGTGACTGTGTTGTCATTGCATAACTATCACGTCATTGCAATAGAATCCCAGACAAGGGGATTGAATGTCAAAGCAATAAACTCGTGTACAGAATGTCTGTCATTTTGTGAGTGATCTGTTCGGTAATTTCGGCCAATGTATTGGTGGTAGTGGTGGGACCAAAGCTGCCTACCTGGCGGTCAGCCTCAGTGGCCCACCTCACGCAGTGCTTGGTGATCTCGAAAAGACCCAGCATACTAGCTATTCAAACCTTGTGGCAGCACTTGATAGCAGGTTTGGGACATCCAACAGAACTGAAATGTTTTGGGTTTCCCTACGAAACCGCTCTAGACAATCTGCAGAAACCCTTCCAGAACTGGCCCAAGCAATCCGGCACCTGACAAGGCAAGCCTACCCCAATGACTCAATTTCCCTCAGAGAGTCAATCACCAAAGGCCAGTTCATCGAGGCAATGGGTGACCGCAAGCTCCTTTGGAAGATTCATCAAGCCAAACCAGGCAATCATGAGTACAAATAAATGTTGAGCCACGTAGCACTGGTGATACAAACAAGGGATCAGAGAATTAACTCTGTGTGTAAATTATAGTGCTAAGGTCAACCCATACGGCCTCGTGGCTCAAACAGTAGAGCGACAGAAAATTTATGGGTTGACCTTAGCACTATAATTTACACAGAGTTATTATGTTTTGTTCTTCTTTGAAGAAATCGTTTGATCTTATCTTGTTGGTGTTCTATAAGCAATTTTATTTTAATAGGCACAACAGTTCAACAATCTCCAACATTTTAAAATTTCAAAATGCTTCATTTGTTTTTTTAATTCTCTGCATTGTCTCGTTTTTAGAGAGCAATGTTACATCACGAAATTTCACGTGATCTGTAAACTGATACCAATGGAATGAATGTTGTTTTTGTTAGTTACTTTTGGCGCCTCAGTTGGGTTGAAATGTTTGAACTTTCAGCTCGTTCGGGAATTTATTTTTCGCTTGGAAATGGACAATATTGAATTCTTTACTATGCTTTCAAGAGGATTTCAAAAGAACATCAAGATATGAACTTTAAAATAAATGGACTTAGAGTTATTTATGTAAACATTAGCAATGAACAGAAGATTCTACACTGCTGACGCGAATT
Source organism: Cladopsammia gracilis (assembly GCA_022457155.1). Classification (NCBI taxonomy): domain Eukaryota; kingdom Metazoa; phylum Cnidaria; class Anthozoa; order Scleractinia; family Dendrophylliidae; genus Cladopsammia; species Cladopsammia gracilis. Next base: position 219,334 of record JAJGOT010000583.1, read on the forward strand.
GTGCAAAAAAATATTATGTAATATATGGATCAAGTTTTATTTATACTTTCGTCGAATATGCATTGTGTGCTTTTGTTTACGCATACACCATATTCATAAATGACGGCCATGTGGAAAGGCCTGGTTTCGAATTCATGAAAACGAGGCTTAGTAGGCCACGGATCACAGATCACAACAAATATGGTGTCCACTAGTAGAGATGTCGAGGCTAACAGCGATAAAGTTACTTTTATATGAAATAAAAGTGTTCTCACAGTTTCGAGAAGAGTGAAGCTCCCCGTTTTCTTTATTTTGCTCTGTGTATCATTTCAGGCGAAGTCATTCATACCAACTGTTCAGGCAAAGCTCGCAAAGTAGGATACTGTAATCACATTCTTGCATTGATGTTCAAGTTTGATGTGCAAGTTTACTTTATTTGACAGTAATAGCACTGATGACTTGTGCCAGGATGATGATGAACAGGAAGATCTTGTGTGTACTTCTCAGCTCCAGAAGTGGCACAAAAAGGGTTGTGGTGACACGATATCTGCCCAGCCAGTAATGGAAGTCATCATTTCGAAAACAAAACTTGATGAGACCAAGAGCAGAAAAGGAGTTAAATGCCTGTTGTATGAAGCAAGGGCTAACCCCAAACATGTTGAAGCTGAAATGAAATTGAAAAAGGCCCTTCAGCAAATAAACCCACAGATGGGCTTATCGCTGATGGCAAGAGATGATTCGTCCCAAAACAGTTGTATGGAAACCAAATTTGATGGAGTGGGAGGAACTGTAAAAAGGATTGCAGATAAGGCAGTTAGGCAGCAAAAAGAGGAAACACAAGATGCAGCTGACTTTTTTGCTTGGACTCAATCCACTGACATGTTAGACAGCTCCATCACATTCGTCTTCTACTCCAAGGAAGATTGTCAGACCGCTGAGAAGGAGATTACTGCATTCGGGGATATCAAACCAGCACAGGGGACTATGAAAATTCATGCTGTGATCAGCATTCCAGGAGAACCTGGTCAAATCAAAACGAGAAACCTCCTGCCATTGTGAATCATGTTTCAAAGGGGGCGAATTCAACATCAATTCACAATGCAACTGGATGAGGCAAACCATTAAGGAACTTAGGCATCAGGTACCAATAATTTGGAGAATGATGAGTTTGTCTTTTTAGGGATTTTCAATCCGTTGTTTCTTAGTATCTTTCCCCTTGGAATGCGTTTTAAGCCATTCTAAGCTTTGCTTATAAAATTTTTCATTAAATTCGTATAATTCTAAATGTATTTGTCTATTTACAGACGCCAATGATGTGGCTACACCACATGCAAATGACTGGGTGACGGCAGACTACGAAGGTAAATGGCACGTTGGCAAAGTTCTGAAGGTAGATTTAGATGATGGCAATGCCAACATCTCTTTAATTCTTCCAAATGCGATGATACCCTGCAAGAGCCACTGCAACCTGACAAAGTTGCGGATTCATTTTGCAGCAGTCTTAGCCATCACTGACCCCCACTGTCCCTACAAGAAAGCGAGGACGACAATATAAGCTTATCAAAGATACAGTGCCCCATGTGCCCCATGAATATAATGCAATCAAACAATGCAAACACGTTGGCCAAAAAAAACTATACAATACGAAATAATGTGTTCTCTACTTTTCCGCAAATCTCCAATAACCACATAAGTCCAGGAAAAATATATCCAAGGCTAGGAAGCACTGTCACAAAATTTGTAAGAAAAGAAGTTGGGGGATTACCCCATTGCCCCCAAGAATGCAATGATGCAACAAGAATGGAGCACCTGTTGGATGAAACAGAGGTAGAGACAGAGGCTTCACTTCAGCGTAGCTTTATATAGTGGCTGCTTTTTTGTCCCACAGAACAATGTTGTTTAAAACCAGTGGTCTCGGAGGCACAAACAAACATTTATTTTCGTAAATAAGAGAACCAAATAAATATCAAAACAAAGTGGACATGCTACATCACAATGCCCCCCCCCCCCCCTTTTATGTTCCATTGTTTACCCTGCTCATGCGCAGTTATTTATATGATTTCACTACCTCGTGCTTTTTTCACATCGCAACTAGAACTCGGTTATTGTAAGTCTTTTCTTACAGTAATATAGTCTCATAGACTCTTTATCAAAACAAATTAAACGGATTATAAAGCCTGCACACAAAGCAACAGGGATTTACTACCAAGTGACTGTGAAGACACACACACATGCGCATTACTGCTGTAATATAGTGAAGCTATTAATCATATTAAGTGTTAATACATTCCTTTGATATTTTAATAGCTGTTTTAGATTTCTTATCAACAGAAAAAACGTTTGAAAATATTGTTACATATTTTTTGGCGAAAATATATCTATTAATGGCCCTGATTTCTTTTCAAAAGAGAGTCATGATGAAGTGATCATAACAGCAATGAAACTATGGATGAACACAAAGCAGAGAAAGAAGGATGCCAACAAGACAAGTAGAGGAGCAGAAGCACCACAAGCAGGGCAAAATGATGAGGTGAGGTCAATTACTCAAGCAGATGCTTGCACACAAATGGAAGTTAAAGAGGAGTTAGTTCGACTAAGGGAAAAGAACAAGAAGATGAAGACCATGAAGAATCTGACAGTGAAGTGGATGGGACGATGTTGACGATAATGAGGACTTCAAAGATTGAAATTGCTGCCAAAATTTGCTCCAACCATCTCATCTACTATCAATCTTTGTTTCTGTTTGAAATTTTACTGGCAATTTTTTCCCTTCAGTTAAGGACAGTAGTTGATGCCGGAAAGCTCTTCCTGGTGTGGCACCAGCATGCCCACCCAGGAAGAGCGGTGGAGTTTTGACTCCAAGAATTGGACGTGAAGGGGTTTTGTGTCTCTCTTGCGCAGGCTGGTTACTCATTCTCACGAATTGTTAACAACTTTTATAAAGGATTGTGTATGTGGGTAAGTCTGCTTCATTGTTTTTATGGTTCAAGCAACAGTCCATTATTATTTATTTATTCCCTTATTATTTACAGGGCTGTAATTGATGGCAGTTAAAAATTAAGTGCTTACCATTTCATAATATTTTCATGTCATATTGTTATTGTTATTAGTCTAGATTGTTAAATATCAATAATCCGATGTTGCACTACATGCATAAAACTCTGCACAGGTCAATATAAAAATATTGATATAAATGCAAAATTGTGCCCCATGAATATAACGCAATCAAATAATGCAAACACGTTGGCCAAAAAAACTATACAACACGAAATAATGTGATGACTGCAACAAAAGACATTAAGTTATGTACCATGCAAGCCAAGGACCTGTGCAGCGAACAGAAAAATTTCATTCTGAAAAGTTCATAATGTATTTTGTATGCTGCATTGTTTCAATAGATGAAACTCCTGGGGATGAAAGGAAATCAAGCCAGTGAAAGAGTCAGCGATAAGAAGGTTCTGTGCGGAGAAACATAAACAGCAACATGAGGAGAGTACAAAGTGCTGTGCACAGGAACGAAAATTGTGTCATACATCTTTTTAATTTAGTTAAAATGATATTTTAACAAAGTTAACCGCCACGAGCTTAGCGGGCAGTCCTCCTGGTCAGCGGGTCACGTGTTCAAGTGCAGGCTCACATGGTTGGATCCAGCTTTGTTTCAGCGTGTTTTAACGTTCTTGTTAGTGGCGTGTGAGCAGCTCGCGCTGCTCGTTTTTCTTTTCTTGGGCGGTTAGCGTTTATAGCGGTTGCCTTTTAGCAGCTTGCGCTGCTGGTTTTTAAACAATGGTTTGTCTGCATTCCGGGTGCCTGGAATGGGGGCACATGGCTGGGTTGCGGGGATTTGCCAGCCATGGGAGCGGTATTCTATCTAGGGGCTGGCTAGCCACAGTGGAAGCCCTTGGATATCCCAGGCGCCCACCTTCCATTGAAGCGAGGCAGCGGGTTAACCATTGAAAAATTCCCACTCTGTGAATTTCCGGCACTAAATGAACACATTCAATTTTTGACTGATACAGGAAACAACAAGAAACCCTGACATTGCCGGCCACTCTGGCCGAGTGCTCACAACATCAAGTTGAACCCCATAAAGATCCTGTGTGAGGTGGACCCCCCCCCCCCCCAATCGGGGACCATTATCCCCACAATTCAAGTGCCCTTACAGGGGATGTCATGTGTTATGCATAACAGCGGAGGATTGCAGGGTGCACATAGAGTTAGAAAAACACCAAAAGAAAAAGGAAGGGGATGAAAAGAATTGGATATGTGCAGGTAACTAAGCTATTTACAGGTTTGCGAAAGACTGTATGTGTTTGTGTTTTGTTTAGGAATTATTATAAATGTTAAGAAATTGCGACCATAAAGTAACAATTAAAGATTTTTGTTGTTGTTGTACAGTCCATCACATAGTCAAAAGAAGCACCAACATATCACAACGACTATGCATAATTAAATGGACTTCTCATGTCTCATTCTCTAACTGTTACATACAGTTACAATACTGTTACATAACAACAAAAAAACATTTTCAAAAACAAAACAATGAAAAGTCTAGATTTTCTATAACATGGTCATCATGACACATGAGAAAAGTTTTGAAAAATAAACATGACACACACGAATACTCAAAACATCAAAAATTTTGTCTTCACAGGAGATGCATGGCATTCCCAAGCCTGGATGATTTAAGGAACCAAATCAACATGGTGCACCTGCTGAAAAGATTTTCCTGCAAATGGTGCCTGTTTGCCACAGCACAGGGGGGCCACCTAAAATGCCATGCGACCTCTTCACAAACAATGGCGACATCAACAGTGAACTGTTCTGTTCCTTTTAAAGAAAGTTTGGGAGTGGGGTATGATGGGCCTTAATCAAAAGTGGTGTCAATTTCTGGCAAATAAATTTTTAAGGTGAAATTGCAGACATGGAAAAGTTAGTTCTCTTGCAAATCATTGACACCTCAAACATCTAATGGAACCATGGTCCTTCTACCATTTGTGACATCACCCTGTTTATGATAAAAGATATCTTTCACAACCTACTCATGCAGAAGAAAGCAATCTTTCAAAAAATGCCCAGATGAGAGAGATCTCGTGAATTGGGCCAGAGGTACACGTGAAAAAACCTGTCAGATTTGACTGGCAAAATCTAAGGAAAATCTGGTCTTCCTACCACTTCTTGTTTAAAAATTTCTCTTCGGCATTTTCCAGGAAACTTTTACTTCATAAAAAAAATCTAGTGAAAGGCCAACAACAAGGGGAACCAGGAAAGAAAGAATGGGGAGTAAAACAAAGAAAAATATAAATCAAGCTTATTATGCTTGTTCAAAATTTTGCTTTGGGTGCATGCCAGAAACCAAAAGATGATTTATTTGACCCAGAAGAAAGAAAGCGTAGTTTTCATATTGCAAACAACGTTTCGGACAGTTTGCTTGCAATTTGCCTCCACAGCAGTCAGAAAAACAGCATTAGTGGCTTTAAATTGCCATTATCTGCGAAGCTTTTAAGAGTCGATGGGTTAAACTTAATTATAACTGAGTTTGTTACGGATACATCAGAAAGTATCAAGTAGCCAGTAAGTAAGTTCTTATGAAATTTTTGTTTCAAGCTTTTAATGACCTTGTGTTTTGTCTTGTATTTGTGGTTTTAACATGCAGAATTGGTAGACATTGATTTTATTTTTTAAAGTATTGAATTTGGTTATTTTTTGTATATCATTTTTACTATTTTTATACTACCCTTCCTGGATTAGCTCCTACTTAGCATACCATGTCTAATTTCTCTTTAGTTTATTTCACCATACATGTACTTTGCTATTTGATTTTTTTTTCTCTTAACATAACAATCCATTTTGTTACTTTTCTTGATTAATGTTTTAAATTATCTTGGTTAACACATATACATCATTATTTCAAACTTTTTTCCCCAATATCCTTCATTACTTCTAATCATTTATACATGTCTTCTACCAAAATTTCAATTTTCATGCCTGTAATAATGACTGCTGCCATAATCATTCCAGTCATGTGACAAGTGGCATGATCTTAGCAGTTATCCTATGAAAATATCATAGCATGTAACGTTTTTGTATCATTCAAGTGTTTCTTCCCAAGTCAATAAGATGTTTTGTTGCCGTTCAATCCGTCTGTGTGTGTTCCCTTGATGCGACGCAATGTCAAAAGTTAAACCAAGTTGTGATATAGTGTCATCACATGGTTCCAACAACTAACATTATGGCTTCCCAGTTCAATGAAGTAACATCGGTGCTGCCTTCCTTGGCTACCAGCATCCTGTCTGCATCTCACCTCGTCGCGCTGTAGCTGACAATATCACAAAAATATTTGGCCCAAAACATTTTCTCAGGCTTTGGGAAAGTCTTTAACATGTATTTTGACAGCCTTTCGGGGGAACATAACCATGTGTCTTTTTTAATCACACAGATAAAAAACATACTGGAGTTATAGAACCAGCTGAGACACAGAGTCCTGCTCAGTATCCTGCAGCTGCAGTGACTGCAGATTTGAGTCAACCTGCATCATATCCATTATACCTCTGGAACAACTCCGATTATCAAGTCAATAATCTCAGTGCCCATGCCGACAAGGAGCAGGTCACAAAATTACTGTCAACATCTCAAGCCATTTGCAAACCCCTTCAACTTTAATGTCAGGTTCTTCTCAGTCACCCATGTCTTCGGCATTTGCATGTCACATAATTTAGAAAGAGTCCTGGGCTCCCTGCCACCGATTGCGTGTCATTTTCTGTCACCAAAGATGGAAGTGAAAGGCAAGTGTCTTGCACCAAGTGACTAAGTGGTTTGATGAGACTGAAGCAAAGGGCAATGACTTGCAATATAGATTTACTGAGAATGACTCAAGCAGAGAGAAAGCAGAGACCCACTGTTCTAGTGTATGCATTCTTGGGCCTTAAATTGAGAGACAGTGTTTTACTTTTCAACTGTTTCGAGATCACAAATGAACAACTTCAGGAACTGTCCACAAAGTCACAGGCATATTTCAGGGCAAATGCCTTTTTTCTACCCACATCTGTTAACCCTACAGTGTGGACTTTGGGCCACATTGTCTTTAACCATTGCAAAGATGTCTTTCAGAAATATGGCCAAGGCCTGTGCACTGTTACAATGGAGGGAAGGGAGGCAAAGCATATTGTTTTAAAGAAACTCTCTGAAAAAAGTTCATTTCAAAGGCAGTGGTATGACATTTCTGAGCTTGTTTTATCGTCTGGTTTGTATCAAAATGCACAATGTTTATGTTCCAGGAATTGTCACCAGGTTCGTGATAAGGCACGCCCTCAAACACAGTGACAACTGGGATACCAACGTTGTCACCCAGCTCAAGCGTCTGGGTGGGTGGGCTGATCGCAGCGAGGTGGTCTACCTGTACATAAAAAGAATCATCGAGAAATACAGTGACACTTGTGAACTGGTCACTGAAGGTAACTAAAGTGAAATACAGTATCATAACTGACACAATTAAGAAGTTCAAACCTGTTTAAACTTATTGGTAAAAGACTACTAGTTAGTGTAAAGGATAGGTCCACTCTTAAATATTAATCCGCAACATGTGACTGCCTAACATTTTGATAACATCAACCAAACTACAAGGATATTAAGTTAATTAAACAAATATTTCCTTCTGTCAGGACTTCGCAACCCCGAGAAACGGAAGGAGCGTCTCAGAAGGATACACTCAGCATGCAATTTTTGCTTGGAGCCTCCTGCATGCAATTTGGTCACCGAGGAGGAAGCTACATGTATGCGACTGTTCCCTGATGAATGTCAGCAGTTCATCAGCGAGGATGAAGCAGTCAAGAAGGTAGAAGGTAGGCATGAGTGATAAACACAAATTTCCGTTGTTATCTGAAAGGGGAGTGGACACTAGAAATTTGAAAAACGACTCAAAGTGTGATCGTCGTCTACCTTGTAGAATGCAACCCCTTTTTAAAATTTGCTTAATTTCTTAGATGGTAACAACAGGGTGTTTCAACTGAATTAACGGTGAAGTAAGAATGGCAAAGAAATGCGCAGTAAGATTCTGCTTGGCAAAAAACAGAAATCAACATGAGGAGAGAAGAAATCAGCCACCTGGTCCTAGGAAGCCTGTGAGTTTCTGAAATTATGCAGCAGCAACGAAATAGTAAAAAGTGTTGTGCAGAGGAAATAAATATTGTGCCATACATCTCTTTACCGCATAACAAGTCCCACTCCTTGAATTTCCGGGACTGAACTTACATATTCATTTTTTGACTGTCACAGGAAACAACAAGAACCCTGGACGTTGCGGCAACTCTGGCCAAGTGGTCACATTAACATATTGAGAGCCATTAAGATCCCCGTTCGAGGTGGATTCCTCCTGTTGACAACCACTTTCCGGACGAGTTTAAGTGCCCCTTTCGGGGATGCGATGTGCGGTGCTCAACGGCAGAGAATTGTAGGATGCATGTAGAGATGGCGAAACACCCGAAGAAGAAGGAGGGTGACGACAATAATTGGATATGGTGCCTCCAGACTTGGATGTTGTTTCTTGGGGCTCTGGCCTCGCTTTAGCCATGAGCCCCATTCTCTCCGAGGTGGCTGTCGCTCCGCTCAGAGGTCCTTCGGCATGGCGTGGGAGCTCATGGCTGGGTTGCCAGGATTCGCCAGCTATGGGAGCAGTCTTCATCTAGGACACCTGGGTGGCGGGCACCGTGAGGGTAAAGCATCTTGCCCAAAAACACAACACAGTATTCGAACAATACTCGAACCGGGCAATTTGATCCGGAGTCCAGTGCGCTAATTGTTAGGCCACCACGTCTCCTACAATTGCTTGTAGAGAAATTTGCATTTTCAACAAGACCCTTGTAAAGTACAAAATCACATAACAGTTGAAGGTTGCAGTTTGAACCATAGATATTTTTATATAAGGAAATCAATGTGCTACTCACTAGACCTCTGGGCCTTCACAAAATGCCCTGTAGATGACCATGGAAAATAGAGGAAAGACGATAGATGTTGCGGGAGTAGGGCCACCAATAGAGAAGACCCATTCACTGTCCTTATTTAAAGCAAAGCTTAAAAGTTTGTAAATAACCTTTCCATTTTTAAACCTTTTTTAAGCTATTTTACAAATGAATCTATTTTTTACTATTTTCAAACTATTTTTAACTATTTTCTTTTTTAACAATTTTAAAATTTATAATTTGCAGGGCCCCACTGAAAACCGCCATGGCGGGCAGGCTCCCTGGATAAATATTATTATTATTATTTCTTAAGACTATTTATGGTGCACCAACACGATCTAAGGAACGCTATTACCTATAAAAACATCTGCCAGTAATTAAGGCTAGCAACCAAGACATTCGGCATTTTAGAATGTAAATTCGTGATAAACATTGAGCACTGAGTTTGGGAGGGAAAAATTTCAGTCCTTTCCTTCACAATCAGAAAAGTGAAACAATAAAGGTAACTAAAGTTGATTTTTGTTCACTATTAGCCAACAAGCTACTGGACGTTACTGTCGTTACTCATTTTGCTAAAATGAACATAACTTGCCTGAAGGTGGCTCTATATAGTTATTGGCCAGTCTTTCAAATAAGATGTACACGATCTTATAGGTGTCTTTCGAGAGTTTTGTTTCGTGATACTAGGCATAATATACACATACATATTGGATTTGTGTATGTACAAAAATTGTTGTCTTTCTTTTGTGATCGAGAGCAAAGAAAATCCTATCAATTTGTCAATTGTTATAAAAATTCACCGTGTGGAATGCGCGCAATAAACGTTTTAGTTACCGCAAAAACCTCTTTATTTTCGTGACGTCATCAAAATAAACAAACGCGCGCTCGCGCAATTTTCGTGTCCATGCCTCGCGCACCAAAAAACTATATGGAGCCACCTTAAGCGGACATGTGCGCGAAATTTAACGAACAGAGTAGTGGCCTGGGTATTCTATCGATTTTTGACAAGGTATTCTGGTATTTGGCGGGTTTTTTGCGGTATTGCGGTATTTGTCGATTTTTTTTGCGGTACTGCAGTGTTCAGAACCCCCCAATGTCCCCCTCTGAGCTGATCGGTATATACAATACAATACAATAACCTTTATTTCACCTCGAATTTAAAATAACAAAATTGCTAATGTCTTCGAGAAAATAAATAAAATAAATAAATAAAAATAAGATAAATATAGAGTAATAAGATAAGTATATAAACTTACAATATGTACAATTACATAATTAATAACAACAGTACTATCAAACTATTTACAACTAATTACAGAAAGGACAACAGTCGGTGTCGAATTCTAAATCGCGAATAGCCAACTTAAAAGCTGCAACTGTAGACAACGATCTGATGGTGTTTGGAAGGGAATTCCATAATTTACTTCCATAATAAGACAGAGAGTGTAGGCCATATGTATTGGTGTTACACGGGGGATAATAAGAGAACGTGTACCACTAGAACGTAGATTTATGCTGTGGGTGTTATAACTAAACATATTGGTAATATATTCCAGGGCCAGCCCATAAAGAGATCTATATACTAATGTTAAGATGTTATGTACACGCCCATTAAATAATGATGGTTGTCCCATATGATTAAGTAATTGCGTATAATTACTGTCATTGTCATTAAAAACAAGACGTAGGCTGCGTTCATTAATTTTCTCCAACTTTTATAGTTCTTTATGAAAGATTTAGTCATTGGGATGTTTTGAAATTGTTGTGTTATTGGCGTCCCGGTGAGCGCTAATTTCCAAGACAGGGAGATAAATAACAAATGGCTAAGCATTTTTTTGCGAGCTTCCAATTTGCAGCAATTTTTGGAACCTGAAAAGTTTACCTCGGTGTAAGAACCTGTGACTTTTTCCTTTGTTTTTTACCTTTGTAGTATTGCATTCCCAGTTGACTCTATTGTTTTATGCCTTTTGTTTTCTTTGTTTTACGTCACTCAAGAGTTTCACAGGTTCTTACACCGAGGATGAGCCGAAAAGTGTCAACACTGCGCGCTCTCAAACACGTAGACCGTGGTAAGGGGAAATCAATTCATCAATGAATTTAAGCTCGAAACAATTCAAACCAAAAAAACCCTTAACAATCCATAAAATAAATAATTTCAGTTTTGTGCCTTACGTTCCGTTTTCTCCATTATTTTGCGCTTCGAACTCGGGTTATTTTTGCGCTGGCGCAATGCAACCTCGAACACAAGCGACTGAAAACAGTAAAATGCGCTGTCTATACTAGTCAAAGCCCTCATATGCAAACAAGTAAAAGTTTAAAATTATAATAAATACCTGCTGAGTGTGTCATTCAGTTTCTAATTTCAATTTTGATCTTCAAAACGATGCTTCTCTGTGGACGATGCAGTCGTCATCTCCGTGCAGGAAAACAGCTGACGACAGCATTCCCACAATGCAGTAGTCAAATCTTGGAAATGAGGCTATCGAGAAGGATCTGGGATTTAAATGTCGATTTTGCAACGCAAAAATCTATGTGATTTGATTCTTTTGGAGGTGAAAACAGCCTTCGTAAAGAGATAAATCTAAAATAATAGTGCTGAGACAAGATTGGATAAATTTAAAAGCCAAAACGAGCTCTTAGACATCTATCGTAAACAAGCACATGTTCAGATCATAAAATTACAACAACAATTCGGTTGAGCGTCCTTGTGGCCTAATGGATAAGGCGTCGGTCTCCGGACTCGTAGTCTAACACGGTGGGAACCGAAGATTGAGGGTTCGAGTCCCTTCAAGGACGGATTTTTTTTTCCTTTTTTTTTTCCAAAATTATTTTATTATTCTTTTATTCCTCTAAACAAGAACTGAATCCCTCTAAAAGCATTGAAATAACTAGGGGAAAAAGAACATTGGTCTTTAGTTACATCACAGCTGACATCACCCATGATCCTAAGTGTTGCGACATGCCTAATTTTTCTTCCTATCTTCTTTGTAGAAAAGTTGCAATGACCATTCTTAAAAGTGGTTCTCACTGGCTGACAAAGAGGAAGGGCCGGCATGTGGTCTCAGGGCCAACCCCCCCACCCCCCCTCCCCTTTCCCCATTGCAATGGAGTTTGGATCTGCTACTGATTCAATCTGTTGCTGAAACATCATCTCAGCAGTGAGATGGAAAAATTCTCACTGTTCCAATCTGAAGATATTTGAAGCTGTAATGACAGTAAACGAGGTTGTACTTTTGTTCGTATGTAATAACGCTGACAAGGCAAAATATGGCCTTGTACAGCAGTGTCAAACATCATGCATTGGGGTGTCAGCAATCACTCAAATGCCGACTGCAAATGAGTTATGGGAATCTCTGGCACATCCTGTCGACTTGTCCTGTCATGCTGCAAGAGGTTGGTACCAATCTGTCACAACCTCAGGTTGGACTTTATTGCTCACATGGCTTCAGTTCTGCTGGGGAGGTCTGCCGGACAGATGAAACTTGTGCACCTGGCAGTCATTCTACCATGAGAAAGAGGTCACCAGAGTCTACTGTTTCTACTGGCATCTCAAGGAAGTGGACAGCTCAGGTCAACCAGGTTCTGCCTGTGAGTTTGGTGGCATCCAAGCAGCCAGCCATAGGACATGTTGGTTGTCCCGGTGGTCAATGAATGGAACACCACCATTCTGGGGTAACTCATGGTGCCGCCGGAGAACTCCATCAATGTACACGCACAGAAGCTGGCCCGTAATGAGGACCTGGTGGTGGTGGTTCATGGCAAGAGATGATGGTGGGAGGTGACACTGGTAAACAGCAGCCTCATTCAAAATGGAAGCACAGAGAATTCTCTGGACAAGGCTGCAAAAATACTCCCAGAATCTTGGGAGTATTTATTCATTTGACACATGGTATGTCTTTGTTATGCTTGAAACAAAGGTTCCATATTGCAAAAAAAATACATATATGGCTGCCAGTCAATCGACATAACAGTGTCACGTAACAAAATACTCCACCATTCTTGGAGTAGTTTTGCAACCTTGTCAAGGGATTTCTCCTAGTCGTCATTGTGAACAAGAGAAAGCCTGGGCATGAGGTTGGGTAAACAGGGTATCAGTTGTGATGGAGAAGACCATTTTTGCCAACTCTGCTTAATAAAGAGTCCATCATGTTGTCTGGTAACAACTTACTACATTATGCATCCCAATAGTTGGCAATGATTGGTGACTACATAATTGCAAGACAAAGAGTAAGAAAATTACTTTACTATTCTTTGACAACAATAGGCATCCTTTACACAAAGGGATGATTGCCTGAACAGTCATTGAACAAAATTAACAACCTTCAACAATGTAAACCTTGTCCCAGCAAATCGATGTTTCATTTTGCAGAAATAAAATAAAAAAATTAAATTTATAATAACAGTTACATTGCAGTTACATTTAAATAATACTTTTTGTCATATAGTTTACCATTCCTTTGATAATCACAAATAGATTGTGAATTTGCATAGAATATATTATTACAAAACTGATTTCACTTTTAAAATTCAACCATTAAACTATCTGGGGTGTTTCAAAGGAAGTGATGTTTCTTTCAAGTCCACAGAAATGATATTTACAAGGCTGCAAACAACAGCCTGTCATCAGTCTGGTAAATTTGACATTTTTGACAAGTAAAAGCTTAACCTGGCCTGACAAATGGACTGAGTAATTCTGCAATAATTAAATTCAGACAGAAAGTGAAACATTACTGTTTAGTAATGAAAAACCATGCTGAAAAAATATATCCAACCAGACTAACTTCTTGTCTGGTCAATATTGTACAAAAACTGACAAATGGCTTGCTTAGAATATTTGCAGGTTTGAAATAACTTCCTTCAATGCCACAAACTTCCATTTGTCATTTACAATGTTACCATATAAATCAAGCATAATTTTTGCTGTCATCATAAATAGTAAATTAATATAATTTTATGTAATGTATACTTGTCTCATGCTGCAGATCTAAATTATATTTTCCAAAATTAATATTTTATATTATATTATAATAGTCTACAGATGCTGCAATGTCTTAAAAAATAATTCAGTTAGTCTCTAGTTACTCAGCGGCATGAGTTATAAAATGGCGTCCACTTTTCTATTATTATTATTATTCTTTTTTTGTGTCACAATTTTGCATGCAAATTTATGCAGCTGCAAGGTTTGAAAAGTTGTACTCATACGCAATCTCATACTTATAGTCCAATCTAAAGTTCTCTAATGACAGCCCTGAGAATCATCAGTCTACATTTAACTTAATAGTTAAAAGCATCCCCCAAAACTATGAAAATAAATACCAGCATAACTACAGACTCAGAAGTGAATAAGTTCAAGGATGTATTGTTCAAACTTTGTACCGATGTGCTTTGCACCAGTGAATTTTACATGACCAGTCTTGATCAAATGCGCAAAGCTAGAACAACTGGAGCCAAACATAAAGCCACCACCACCGGTGACAACTGGGACCCCACCCAGACCATTAAATGCATTCGGGCCACTCTGCACACAGCGACACTGTCTGAAATCCGCACCCGAGATGTCCGCATCCGTAAAATCTACCACCACGTGGCTAGCAAACTCGCAGCCGTAGAAGCAAGTGTTTACCAAACACGCATCCACAAAAGATACGTTGTGCGCAAAGGTGGTGTGAGCAAATGAGAGACCTGAGAGGTTCTTCCCACTGAAATCCAGATTGTTTTTGGTCATGTTGTGGAAAACAAAATCAGCAGAATTTTGTCGGCTGCCCATTCCCAGGTCCAACCCAGGAGGAGTGTGGGCCGCAGTCGTCTGCCGAGTCAAGGTAGCAAGCATGTCATCGATATCGCTCTGGGTAAAGTCGGGTGCTGGCGGAGGGGGATCCAATATATTTTCAATACCGGCGACCAGACCAGTGAGTTGGTAATAATGTGCTTCATTGGCTATTTCCCTGAGGGGCAGTTCATCCTGAGGAAGCACTTCTGCACGAAAGCCATCACGAAGATAGTTCAAAATATGGCGAAAATGCGTGCCGTCCCTGTCCACGAAGTAACTGCCATCAGGTTCTTTTAAGAGTTTGTGCCTGCCAGAAAACATTGTCGCCAACATGGAGTCTTGGTCTCGTCTCAACGTCTGAAGAGAAGTCGTAAAACGTTGACCTCCTATGTTGAGGTGAACGGGCGAAGACTGAAACTGTTGAACTTCCTGCATTCGTTTCTTCTCGTTTTCTATCCGTATCCTCGTTTCGTCAAGGTCCTTGTACTGTTCTTCAATTGAATTTTCGTGTTCTTGGCGCTTCGTTTTCATTTCTTGTTCAAATACTCTGCGATCGTTTTCCAGTTTCTCGCTGAATTGCGCCAGCTCTTTTTCGCGTCGTTCCAAACATTCCAGCAGATCGGTGATTTTGCCGTGAATTTCCAGCCGCCAGGATTCCTTGTCTGACATGGCTTTTAATCTTTTTCGTTCTAATCCAGGAACCCTTTGCAAATGAATAATTATTGAGCTCGTTGAATAAGAAATGTCGACAAAACAAAGGATGTCGTGTCTGCGGGCTCAACTCGATTCAAACGCTAGGTACTTCATGTAGTGCCATTAAAGTGTCAAAAAGTCTTTGTGGTGTAAAAGCATCCGTCTTGCCGGGGGGAATGCGGGGAGGGGGGGGGGGGGGGGATACTCTGAATATTATTGGGCAGGGGTGTGCCGCTGGGACTCTGCACCCCTTACCCTATACCAGATCACAGACGATGTTCAGCTGATTTTGCAACCCTATACTACCAGACTAGACACCGATTTGTAGGGAAAAGTCACTGAGAGATCAGAATAAATTATTTTCATACCTGATAGCCTAGTAGAACAAACCCGCAGCTCTCCATGGCCGTTTTCTTCTTCTTCCATCTCAGTTTGTAATCACCTTCGCTGTAAATGTTTCATCTGAGCACCCGCGCTGACCACCATTGCCGGATTAGCTAGCCAAAGGCTATTATTCTGGCAAAGTATTCTGGCAAAGTATCCAGGTAGGACCATTCAGTTCACCTCTCCCAACAGCAATTATACCAGGCACGATTTACGGACAGGTTTTCAGTGTAAGCTTTCGTGTAAGCCGCTTACAAGCTTACCACCTTTCAGGTTATAATTTAATATATGGCACTTTCACCTTCCTTTTTAACGTAAGGAAAGTCGTTGCCATGGCAACCACTCTTTGTTTCTTTTAATATTAACTGTCCCTCCTCCCCCACCCCCCACCCTACCTTCCCCCCGCCCCGCCCACCTCTCCTCTTCTCTTAATTATTCTCCTTGGTTGGGGTGCTAGGAGAGGTTTTCGGTGAAAGTTGGGTAAAAAACGAACAGCAGTAATAGGTTAACAATTGCTTTCAAATAAAGCAAGGACCACTTGGACAAACAGCACGGCGAAGTGAAGCCGGATCTTGGAGTAGATCAGGATCAGCAGTAGTATTGAATAAAACTTAAAACTGAATGCAAGGCTGATCGGACAGCTATAAAGGGTATTTTATTGCCCAATATTTCGGTTAGGCAAAACTAACCTTCATCAGGGGCTACAAAGAGCTAAGTAAAAATGGAATAAAACGGTTACAAGATATAAAATGATTCAAATGAAAGATTAAATATGATTGGTTAACAAAAATAAACAGTAGAAACGTTTACAAAAGCTACTATAAAAATAGAAATATATTAAGTTTCATCGCGTCTGTTCATCCCATAAACAGACAGACGCGATGAAACTTAATATATTTCTATTTTTATAGTAGCTTTTGTAAACGTTTCTACTGTTTATTTTTGTTAACCAATCATATTTAATCTTTCATTTGAATCATTTTATATCTTGTAACCGTTTTATTCCATTTTTACTTAGCTCTTTGTAGCCCCTGATGAAGGTTAGTTTTGCCTAACCGAAATATTGGGCAATAAAATACCCTTTATAGCTGTCCGATCAGCCTTGCATTCAGTTTTAACAATTGCTTTGATTGATAACACCTAACAGAGTTACAGGCTTACAAGCTCACAAGATTGTAATTACAGGCTTACAAGCTTACAGGCTTACAAGCTTACAGGCTTACAAGCTTACGGGCTTACAGGCTTACTAGCTTACCGGCTTACAGGCTTACGGGCTTACGGGCTTACAGGCTTACAGGCTTACGGGCTTACGGGCTTACAGGCTTACAGACTTACAGGCTTACGGGCTTACAAGCTTACAAGCTTACGGGCTTACAGGCTGACAGGCTTACAAGCTTACGGGCTTTCAGGCTTACAGGCTTACAAGCTTACGGGCTTACAGGCTTACAAACTTACAGGCTTACAGGCTTACTAGCTTACCGGCTTACAGGCTTACGGGCTTACAGGCTTACAGGCTTACGGGCTTACAGGCTGACAGGCTTACGGACTTACAGGCTTACGGGCTTACGGGCTTACAGGCTAACGGGCTTACCAGCTTACGGGCTTACAAGCTTACAAGCTTACGGGCTTACAGGCTTACAGGCTTACAAGCTTACAAGCTTACAGGCTTACAAGCTTACAAGCTTACAAGCTTACGGGCTTACAAGCTTACAAGCTTACGGGCTTACGGGCTTACGGGCTTACAGGCTTACAAGCTGACGGGCTTACAGGCTTACAGGCTTACGGGCTTACAGGCTTACAAGCTTACGGGCTTACAGGCTTACAAGGCTTACAAGCTTACAGACTTACAGGCTTACGGGCTTACAAGCTTACGGGCTTACGGGCTTACAGGCTTACAAGCTTACGGGCTTACAGGCTTACAGGCTTACAGGCTTACAGGCTTACAGGCTTACTAGCTTACCGGCTTACAGGCTTAGGGGCTTACAGGCTTACAGGCTGACAGGCTTACAGGCTTACAAGCTTACGGGCTTACAAGCTTACAAGCTTACGGGCTTACAGGCTGACAGGCTTACAAGCTTACGGGCTTTCAGGCTTACAGGCTTACAAGCTTACGGGCTTACAGGCTTACAAACTTACAGGCTTACAGGCTTACTAGCTTACCGGCTTACAGGCTTACGGGCTTACAGGCTTACAGGCTTACGGGCTTACAGGCTGACAGGCTTACGGACTTACAGGCTTACGGGCTTACGGGCTTACAGGCTAACGGGCTTACCAGCTTACGGGCTTACAAGCTTACAAGCTTACGGGCTTACAGGCTTACAGGCTTACAAGCTTACAAGCTTACAAGCTTACAAGCTTACAAGCTTACAAGCTTACAAGCTTACGGGCTTACGGGCTTACAGGCTTACAGGCTTACAAGCTGACGGGCTTACAGGCTTACAGGCTTACGGGCTTACAGGCTTACAAGCTTACGGGCTTACAGGCTTACAAACTTACAGGCTTACAGGCTTACTAGCTTACCGGCTTACAGGCTTACGGGCTTACAGGCTTACAGGCTTACGGGCTTACAGGCTGACAGGCTTACGGACTTACAGGCTTACGGGCTTACGGGCTTACAGGCTAACGGGCTTACCAGCTTACGGGCTTACAAGCTTACAAGCTTACGGGCTTACAGGCTTACAGGCTTACAAGCTTACAAGCTTACAAGCTTACAAGCTTACAAGCTTACAAGCTTACAAGCTTACGGGCTTACGGGCTTACAGGCTTACAGGCTTACAAGCTGACGGGCTTACAGGCTTACAGGCTTACGGGCTTACAGGCTTACAAGCTTACGGGCTTACAGGCTTACAAGGCTTACAAGCTTACAGACTTACAGGCTTACGGACTTACAAGCTTACGGGCTTACGGGCTTACAGGCTTACAAGCTTACGGGCTTACAGGCTTACAGGCTTACAGGCTTACAGGCTGACAGGCTTACAGGCTTACAAGCTTACGGGCTTACAAGCTTACAAGCTTACGGGCTTACAGGCTGACAGGCTTACAAGCTTACGGGCTTTCAGGCTTACAGGCTTACAAGCTTACGGGCTTACAGGCTTACAAACTTAGAGGCTTACAGGCTTACTAGCTTACCGGCTTACAGGCTTACGGGCTTACAGGCTTACAGGCTTACGGGCTTACAGGCTGACAGGCTTACGGACTTACAGGCTTACGGGCTTACGGGCTTACAGGCTAACGGGCTTACCAGCTTACGGGCTTACAAGCTTACAAGCTTACGGGCTTACAGGCTTACAGGCTTACAAGCTTACAAGCTTACAAGCTTACAAGCTTACAAGCTTACGGGCTTACGGGCTTACGGGCTTACAGGCTTACAGGCTTACAAGCTGACGGGCTTACAGGCTTACAGGCTTACGGGCTTACAGGCTTACAAGCTTACGGGCTTACAGGCTTACAAGGCTTACAAGCTTACAGACTTACAGGCTTACGGACTTACAAGCTTACGGGCTTACGGGCTTACAGGCTTACAAGCTTACGGGCTTACAGGCTTACAGGCTTACAGGCTTACAGGCTGACAGGCTTACAGGCTTACAAGCTTACGGGCTTACAGGCTTACAAACTTACAGGCTTACTAGCTTACCGGCTTACAGGCTTACGGGCTTACAGGCTTACAAGCTTACGGGCGTACAAGCTTACAAACTTACAGTTCTACAGGCTTACAAGCTTACGGGCTTACAAGCTTACAAACTTACAGGCTTACTAGCTTACCGGCTTACAGGCTTACGGGCTTACAGGCTTACAGACTTACAGGCTTACAGGCTTACAGGCTTACTAGCTTACCGGCTTACAGGCTTAGGGGCTTACAGGCTTACAGGCTGACAGGCTTACAGGCTGACAGGCTTACAAGCTTACGGGCTTTCAGGCTTACAAGCTTACGGGCTTACAGGCTTACAGGCTTACGGGCTTACAGGCCTACAGGCTTACAAGCTTACGGGCTTACAAGCTTACAAACTTACAGGCCTACAGGCTTACAAGCTTACGGGCTTACAAGCTTACAAACTTACAGGCTTACTAGCTTACCGGCTTACAGGCGTACGGGCTTACAGGCTTACAAGCTTACAGACTTACAGGCTTACAGGCTTACGGGCTTACCAGCTTACGGGCTTACAAGCTTACAAGCTTACGGGCTTACAGGCTTACAGGCTTACAGGCTTACGGGCTTACGGGCTTACAGGCTTACAGGCTTACGGGCTTACAGGCTTACAGGCTGACAGGCTTACAGGCTTACAGGCTTACAAGCTTACGGGCTTACAGGCTTACAAACTTACGGGCTTACAGGCTTACAGGCTTACGGGCTTACAGGCCTACAGGCTTACAAGCTTACGGGCTTACAAGCTTACAAACTTACAGGCCTACAGGCTTACAAGCTTACGGGCTTACAAGCTTACAAACTTACAGGCTTACTAGCTTACCGGCTTACAGGCTTACGGGCTTACAGGCTTACAAGCTTACAGACTTACAGGCTTACAGGCTTACAGGCTTACTAGCTTACCGGCTTACAGGCTTAGGGGCTTACAGGCTTACAGGCTGACAGGCTTACAGGCTTACAGGCTTACAAGCTTACGGGCTTACAGGCTTACAAACTTACAGGCTTACAGGCTTACTAGCTTACCGGCTTACAGGCTTACGGGCTTACAGGCTTACAAGCTTACAGACTTACAGGCTTACGGGCTTACCAGCTTACGGGCTTACAAGCTTACGGGCTTACAAGCTTACAAGCTTACGGGCTTACAGGCTTACAAGCTTACGGGCTTACAGGCTTACAGGCTTACAGGCTTACAGGCTTACAGGCTTACAAGCTTGCGGGCTTACAAGCTTAGAGGCTTACGGGCTTACAGGCTGACAGGCTTACGGACTTACAGGCTTACGGGCTTACGGGCTTACAGGCTTACGGGCTCACGGGCTTACGGGCTTACAACTTACAGGCTTACAAGCTTACAGGCTTGAGGCTTACAACCTGGGAAACTTATCTTAACGAGTAACAAGTGTAATACTCATCTCCACGCAAAATGAAGGCCGACACCTTTATAATCTAAAGGTGTCGCCCTTCATGGTACCTGGAAAATAGGTAGACCTCGCAAAACATCGACAAGGTTGTTTTCTTACTAAGAAATTCAGGTCAGTAGAGAAATACTGTTCTTTTATCGCCAACTGGATAATTAATCCCAGCTGAAAATGGAGCGGGAGATGAAAGAGTGATCAGTGGTTAATGGCGATGCATTAATCGGATTCATATTCATATATATTATTTCATTTTCATTGTGCGAATCGTGCGGAGGATAAACCGTAACAATAGCGAAGTTTCCTAAAAAAATAGCGCGTCCGAAAAATTGGCCGAGACCGAATTTACTGTGAAACTTGTATTGAGCGGACACCAACGGAACTGTTGCTAGTGCACCTCATGCAGGTACCTTTTACAGAAAATATAGGAATAAGCGTTATGGACTTACTCACGCTTATGTCCGCGTAACCTCTCGGACGTACAAGCAAATATAATTCCTCTCGCCGTAGTAAAACGGGGAGGGCGCTCATCTCTCGAATAATCCAGATGGTATATGTATGCTCATTATTTTATTCAGTACTGATGCGTTGTGCACGTTAGTGTTATCGTGGTGGCATCTACTAAATTGCAACTGGTCTTGGTTATATGCGTTAATCACCAGTAGACAATGCATTTAATTTTGCGTTTTTTGGAAGTATTTACCGCACTTATAGAAGTTTTACACGTTGTTCGCTTTCTAGACTTTTTGTACAAGGCACGTTGGTATTGCTGATCAATAGCATCTGCGTTTTGATACTTATGATAGGCTCAGATCCTTCAAATGTAAACCTCAAAAATGTTGAAAAAATAGACGATGTTGCTGCATGCCTACAGTCTGACAGTAAGAGGAGGGGCTCATCTGCAGCTGAATCTCAAGGTATCGCTCAAAATTGCATTTGTACTGCCTTTTATTGTGGAGGGCGGGGATCGGACAATGTTCCTAATTAGTATACTTGTCGCTGCCTTTCCACGAATGTATATTTTAATGAAAAACTGCTCTATACATGCTAGTGATTTTCGGTGCTCTCGGTTAATTCAAACCACGTACTGAGTATGCGATAATGGTCAACTTTTTTTAACGCGGACTTAGACCCGTCCACACTAATTTATGCGTACGTTTATGCGTTTTGGCCTCGCGTCCCCACTACAACAATCAAAACTAACGGAGGTTTTTGAAAGCAGAGGTTTTAGATAACGCGGAAGTGTGGACAGGGCCTTAAGTTCTTCAATAAAAAGAGACTCTTATTTTCACATAACTCGTAGGAACGGAGAATTTCATCAGTGAGCACATCTCCATCTTATAATACAGGATTGCGTGTCCGAAGAAGCCGCTGATGTAGTCGTTTGCAATAAAGACACCGGTGAAAGTCAGACTATGAGACTCTAAGGAAGTGGTCGCGCGGTCTCCTCCACCTTGTACGTGGGGGAGGCCATATTGAAAGATGGTGCTCTCTCTTGGTGTAAGAATTGCGAAATATCATTCATTCGCACCTTAGTTAGGGGGGAGTACGTGATATGCGCGCGCGTAGTCAGCTTAGTCCCCGCATTTAAAAACATCGCACCCCATGGAAACTTCAAATGGAGCGTACACGCTCCCTCCCCTCCTGGGGTAACTAGCGCGCATATTTCGTTCGCCCCCTTTATAAAGGTGCGAATTCTTAGAATAAATCCCACACATGCTCATTTCGTATTCATAAACAACACTCTGAAAACTGCTTGTTGGCTTCGCCTGAGCTCAGATGCGGAGCAGCTTATAAAAAACAACTATTTCTCCAATTGCAAGCCCTTCTAAGCAAAAAACGATCGATGCAAAAGTATTGCAGTACCTTGAAATTCATGTGGAAGGAGTTTGACACCAAACCGCTGGATAATTTTCGAAAAATGATGGAAAACGAAGCATTGGAGATTTGAGCAGGTTTTGGAGCATTTTATAATATTTACAGAACTAGTGAATACTTTTTAACGGTTTGCACGATTTGCAATCGGCTTATAATTCAGATTTAGCAAGCATTGGGAAGGCTTCTCCCAGAAATTTGCGTTCGTAGATTGTTTAGTCAAAGAGCATGAAGTATTTAAAATTTTAAGAGAATTTTAGGGCTAAATTTTGATGGCGTTAATTCTTCCGCATTTCTGCTCCAACGATTTTGCTGAAACTTGGTATAGGGTATGTATTAAGGCAATGTAAGCTGATTCCAGAAATTTAACAAAAATATAACAGCAAAATTTTTCACAGGGTGCGATTTTGTTCAAAAAGTGGGGTTCATTTAAGCCCAATTTTCACTAAATATATTTTTTCCCATGAAAATCGAATTCTATCATATTATTGCTAGGTAAAAGCTGTAAGTTTTCGCAAAGTTTTAGATTAGAGCCGGAAAAGTTATGAGACAAAGTTTGTCATAGACGAGTGCGCCCGAAATAGCAACGGAGCCACCTTAACTCGTTCAATCCTTTCTGCTTTCTGTATGAAGTCAGCTACACTCTTACTTAACAATTCTCTCATTTTTATAGTGACAAGAAAACCTATCAGCGTAGTGCAAATGAAAGATTACGCAAGTCTTCTGCCATTGGTTAAAGCAGACTCATTTGCATTATACCTTTGAGATCTTTTACTCTGTAGAAACGATTTTCTTTCTAAAATTTCGCCGCTATAAAGCTTGGGTTGCCCAGTGAATAAAACAAGGAGAGCAATATAAAAAGTACAAAGTTCAGACTTGTATATATACCTGGATTTTTGAAAAGGGGGTCAACGAAAATTACAGCAATTTCACTACAAATAGCCCAAACAAGGATTTTTATGACCCCAATCAGCCCGAAAATTACAGAGTCTTTTCTTCTCTCGCCCCACGCAACCTTTCCCATCTTCCCTCTCTTCTCTGTGATTTTCAGGCTGATTGGGGTCATAAAAACCCTTTTTTGGGCTAGTTTTACTGAAATTGTTGTAATTTTCGTTGACCACCTTTTCAAAAATTCAGCTAGATATAGAACGTTTACAAAAACAATCAGAAAAACACTCATTCACGCACAAATAGGCCTTTAGCGAGGGCCTAACATAGGGTTGGCGGGATGCGGGATAAGCCTTTTTTCGATGCCAGGATGCGGGATGAAAGAAAATTTGAAGGCGGGATGCAGGATGGTTAGAGGTAGGCGGGAAGCGGGAAGTTAGTCATTTTAAATTGGCGGGACGCGGGAATTCTTGATTTTACCGGGTGAGAAACGGGATGGATGACGACAATGCACTCGCCGGATATTTCACGATTCCGTGAAGAAAGACAAGTCTGGATGTTTACATAGGTGAGTTTTTAAACCGGCGTTTTTCTATCCTGTCTTTCCTTTGAAAACATTTCAGAAGTCCTGATCAGGGGCGTTCCTGGCCAGTTTTTACCAGTAAGCCAGGGGGCACAAGTTGAAAAAAGAAAAGGTTAATGTAGCATAATATACGGAAAGACATCGCGTTGTCATTTTGTGGCTGATAAATTTTAAAAAACTTGTAAGCCAGTGCTTACTTGGCCTACAGGCAGGTACCCCCCCTGCCATGCCAATAAGCAGACACAAGTACACTTACAACTCCGAACAATTTTCAGCTATATTTCAGTTTACATGCTAGAGGGATGAGAGGCCAGCCTTAAGCGATAAGCACTAAAGTTCAAACATTTGCGACTGCTCTCGTCCGACCGCTAATTTGTTTGCATTCTCATCATCTTCTGCCGCTATAATCGAACTTGAATTCGCGTCAACTCTTAATGATTCTTGCCGCCATATATGGATGATAGTATCTGCTTTTTGGCATTCAAGGGCCGAGGAATGGACGCAACAAACAAAACGTCACTAAGAAAGGCAAACCTTGCAGAAAAACTGACACACCACAAGTCATCCACACAAACGCGGCGGGTAACTGAGTTTCATTCCATTTTTCTTAGCTTACCAGCACCACTTGAGAAATTAACTACTCGTCCCCGACCCTTTTTCACAAGCGGAAGAAAAGTTTTAGTGACGTCAATCATTCCCCACAGATTTACGTCCAGGGGCGTTCCTAGGCTTTTTCTGATTGTAAGCCTTGATGGTTGTGAGTGCCGAAGGCACGAACTTTTAGGAGAGAAATTGGACAGTATGAAAGGCCATTTCATGCATTCCCTGGACTGGAAGTGGTTAAACCGGGAAGGTCTTTTAACGCATTAGAGCTAACAAAAAACTAAATATTTGAATTGGCAATTATGATAATCATCAGTCTACAGGTGTCCGTTTTCAGTAGATTCCAATGGAATCATAGCGTTAAGTAAGCAAAATAAGGCTCAACTCAATCTTTGATAAACAAATACAAAACCATCCGATTTATTTACACTTAAGAAAATAATTATTTCGTGTGAAAGTACCAGACCTTACATGTCAAACGACGGGACGTTACGTCCGGCCTCCGGCCGCAGAGCGAGTCGTGATCGCGAGTACTGAATGCTCTTGTAAATACGCCTTTCAACAAGTCAACACTAAGTCTACAGTTGGATCACAGCTTAGTCGAGCAGCGAGTTTTGTGACTCGTTCTAATACAACATTTTTAAAAAAGTTATTATACCGTCTGAACGGCCTGTAAGCCCGTGCTTATTTGCTTAAAGGCAGGTACGCGCCTGAATACCAACTCTTTTGAGATAACACGCAACACTGAAATTCCACCTCTGGATTCCAATGAAATTCCTATTTATTTATATAGAGATTGTGAATTTCAAAACTTGCAAAAGTTGCCTTGCAGAAAAAAATGAGTTTAGTTTTACCGTATATTTTGTTTTTCCACAAAAATACGTATTCCACATTTTCCCCACTCATCATTTGCCACACTCCTCATTTTTCGGCATACTCCGCGTTTTCTACACTTCGCGTTTTTCACACTCCGCACTCCTCACTCCGCACCCTGCATATTCCATACAACCTTCTCTATCAGATTTCGTGGGTAACCCCTATGTAGTTGGCATTTGAAATTTTGAAGTTCTGTCTGATGGAGGGCCTTCTTCATGGTCACGCAACAAGAGGTGTGAAGCTTCTTCTTTGAGAAAATTATTGGTTCAACTTTTCCACAAATTATCAGCGGAAAAGCTTACAAAATTTAAAGTCCAATTTAAGAATGCAGTATGTGGACTAAGGGCAGAAATTACAACAATAGATGGATATCTTGAAATACATCTCAGTTTAAAAGATATTTTGTTTGTAGATAGATAGATAACTTTATTTATACATGGTATTTCCATCAGCTTAATTTATCATAGTCAGCTAACTACCTAACTTCCTAACTGCAAATAAGAGGTACAATATAAAAAACAAAAACTGCTTTTCATGGAGGCCATGTTCAAAAATATATTTTCAAAATAGATGTTCAAAAATATATTTAAAACTTTTGTTGTTATTTCAATACTTTCAATTTAAGTAAGGAATACCGACTGCCAGGAATTCGGTTAAAAACGTGAGGAAATAAGCTAAAAATAATTAAAAATGAAAATAGTGGTCATTTCCTGGTAAATAGTGATGAAAGGTTAAGTCAGGGTTAAAATATCAACATATAAAAAAGTAAACAGTGCATTGTTACCTAGAAAAACCTAAATTAATAGTAGCAGATCCAGGGGAGGGGCCAAGGCCCCGCCCTTATTTATTGACCAAACTGAGGGCCATTTAAGGGCCGAGAAAATGTTTTCAATAGCCCCCCCCCCCCCCCCATCTCAGGGTCTGGATAAGCGACTCCCCCCCCCCCCCACTAATTAAACATATTTCTACAATAGGAAAAGCTGCCATGGGGCCATTCTATTTTCACCAAAGTCATGGCAGTAGAAGGTATATGTTCAAAGTTACAAATTATGTTAAACTAACATAAAATTAAAAATTACATCTCAATAAAATATCCCTTAACTAACCTATCATACAATACCAAGTCAGAATATCCCTTTAATTTTACACATAAATCAAATATAAGTAAATATCATTTAAAAATTCCATTGCTTGCATTTTAGGGAGTATTCATTATTTCTCAGCAGGGGGAGCTGGTGAATGGCTGGGGCAGGCTTAAAATGTTTGGCATCCCCATGAGGGGGAACAGAAACGTTTTTTGGTTGGTAGAGGGTGGGTCAAAAACGTTTTGGTCGACAATCCACTGACAACTGATAAGTATCATAATCCAGTATGGTTTCTAAAAGTCTATTTGACAGTACCAGTGTGTACAAGTACAAGAAATTGACCAATTGGACATAAATTGCTGGCACCTGTAGTAAACAGTATAAAAGTAAAGGTCTGTACATTAAAGTAAACATAAACTTTAATTCTTTCACAGTTATCAATACATGGAAGGGGGATTCCATTCTACACTTGGTTTGTCTGGGGCAGATCTACTGGTGGTAGTTTGGTCAAACCCCCAAAGCTGAAACTGCTAATTTCCAAGACCTACAGTCTCTCCACCCAGGTGTATAAATGGGTACCGGCAACAAAATGCTGGGGGTAACCCTGCGATGGACTAGCATCCCATCCAGGGGGAGTAGCAATATTCCTAGTCACTTCATGCTATAGAAACTGGGTTTAAGCTCCGGCCGTTATGAGCCTTCTGGCTCGGGTGCCGACTTTTACTTACAGTTATAACCCATTTAACCTAGTGAAATTTCCAAAATGGCACAAATTGCCTGAATTACAGCAACTGAAACACTTTTTTTACCCCTTCAGAATGCTTGAAACCTCATTTCTGATGACTAAACTATCAAAATCCCCTAGATTCTTCTGCTTTCAGCGGTCATTCATTCTATTACCCTCTCATTCAACACTCCTGAATGTTTAAGCCTGCCAAAGAAAATGAACATGTGATGTGTTGCTAAAGATGCTTTTATTTCTAACAATTATTGTTTAATAGTTATAAAAGCTTGGCTTGGAGAGAACACATTGATCAAACATGATAATTCAAGGGTCATTTGTATTTTCACATAATATTATGCAGTGTGTGTATGTGTGGGAAGAGAGGGGGGAATTCTGACTGTTTCTCAGAGGAGGGTGCAAAAAGGTTCTATTTCATCATAAGGGGGGGGGGGGGGGGGCACAAAACGTTTTAAAATCCTTGTAAATAACTAACACTCCCTTAACATTATTTTTGGACCTGATTGACAAATCAGTCCAGTGAAATCATTTCCGTGGAGTATTAAACCTTGTCAATTCCTTTCGCGTGCTGCTCGCATGTGACTTCTTATGGTATCCCCAAATGGAGAGCTTGCTCACAGACTAATGAAAAACAGTGTGTAGGCAGCATGGCCAAGTTTTTTGTTTCATTTTTATATTTTACAAAGCATTGTTACTAGGTGTCAAATGGGTAAATAAACAATTGTATTGTATTGTAACCAGTTGTAAATTATGTCTAAGAACAGTGAATTTAAGTCTGCATTTGATTATTTTCCAGCAATTGAAAACTAAAGAGTCAATACACTTCCACCAATGAAAACCTGAAAATAATACAATGGTCTACATGAGTGCACTGCACTTTTACCTTTTGACCTCCATATTGGAAACAATGGCCTGGTGCATGCTTTTCTATCTTGGGAATTATATTTTCACAAGAGCATTCTGACTTAATATCCATTTGCCATAGTCCTGCTCATGTTATTTAAAGCTGGTTATGCTTGATTGGTGGAAGTTATAAGAGAAATGTTACATATTCTTAGCTTTACAATTAGCAACGTTGAGTTCAGTGTTATTAATGAAGTAATATTAGTATTACTATTATTGTAATAACACCTTGTTAATTCAGTATACATCCTGAAAGAAAGTAGAATGAACGATATTTATTTATAACAAAGATGAGCTATTAGACTAGCTATTCTGTCTTGGAATATTTTGATTTTGATTAGACGAAAACAGGACAATTTACTGGCTCAAGGAATGAAGTGCAAATAAGCTTAACTGGAAACTGACAGCATTCATGAAAAAATACACGGCACATGAACAGTGTAAACAGTACAATAAATTGTAGAAAATGTAAGTCCAAATTAACCTTTACAAAAGCTAAAATAAATCAATGCCTAGAATTTTGTCTCGTAAACAAGCATAGTCTCCGATCTTTATAAGTTAATTTTGTAATGCATCCGTTCCGAAGTTCAAGTTCCTTAAATAACACTGCAAGCCACCGAACCACTTTTGTGAAACGCCTTACAATATGGCCTTCTATTCTGCAGTTGCTTGTCTAAGATGCTGTCAGAATTTTGACAAACGAAGAGTTCTACAGTACCTTGAACCGGTAGACCTTTGTAAACGACTTATTCCAATCGCCAAAGTACGGTTCAGCCGGCTTTGTCGCTCCCAGTTCCCCTCTCCGCTCCCTTGTAAGGTTGTAAGCGGCTTACACGAAAGCTTACGCTGAAAACCTGTCCGTAAATCGTGCCTCAAGTGCTCTCTCCACAATGGCCATCGGCAACATAATGCTCTGATATACTAGCATCGGTACAGGGACGGCGGATCCAGGGCCCCCTCTCAAATTTCAAGCATAAAAATAACAATTAAAAAGAAATAATGCCCCCAGATCTCCTCAAAGGTTCGCGCCCCTGTCGCTCGCTTTCAAGAACCCTCAATTGAAAATACGCTCCGCCGTCCCTGCGGTAACTGGTCATTTAGCCCCCTGTAGCCCCAGACATGTGTTGCGAGAAAGGAAACTTGCCAGAGTATATGTATATTCTTCGTTCCAAAAATGCGTTGCGCGAAGGGAAACTGGAGTATACATATAGTCCTCGGTCTAAAAGCATGTCCAATGAGAGCTAAAGAGTGTGTTTCAGGGGCGGATCCGGGGGGGGGGGGGTGGATTGGGTGGCTAGCCACCCCCCTCTAGACCAGTGGCAGGGTTTCATTAAGGAACTCTAATAACGGTAAAACCACAACAACAAACCAATGAAGATAGAGTACCGGATCTATCGTAGACCTGGATCAGTAAAATCTTGAAATAGTAATGGTAAAAACGGCAAACTAATCCATACGGCAAGAAGAAAAGATAGAGACAGAAGTGAAATAGAAAAATAATAAACAGTAGAATATATTTGCCCGATATTTCGGTTTGCAAAACAAACCTTCTACGGGGGCTAGAAAACAAAAATGAAACCGGCTTTTCAGACGCCGAAATACGAAACCATGCCGCATGACGGCTGACAAGTTAAAATTTAATAACAGACGGCGAAATGCGAGACCATTTAAAAATAACAGACACGATCGTTTCGAAATCGTATATAAATAAACGAAATCGTATATAAATAAACGCGTGGGTTCCCTATGGCAATTGGTTTAATTCCGAAGGGACACGCTTTTGAAAGAATGTTTTTGAAGCCGTTCAAAAAACTCGCAGCACGTGTATTATCAGGTGTAAAAACTCTCGGCTTCGCCTCGAGTTTTTAAGCCTGATAATACACTACTGCTCGTTTTTTAAACTATACACAATTTGAAAATAAAGTCATTTATTTTGATATTTAATATCTCTGCAATATATATAGTGGCTTATGCTTAGTTCTGTGTTACAATTCATAGATTAAATTAAGAAGAAATCACTTTGTACTTAAAATGATCTACAACCCCTTCAATAATGTTGATTAGTCACACAATACCTCTCTCAGTGCTCAAAACGGCCCAAGGGGCCAAAAATGGTCGAGTCTCTTAAGACTGCAAGTCATTGCTTATATTCAACTATAATCAAAAGATCTGTGATCTTGTCTGCGATCTTCTTCTTCTCTTGCTGTTACTTATGCCACACCTAATATTGATATAAAATCATGTTATTTAGCAAGGGTGACCTCGTAAGCACACAGATCCAGTGCTTTATTTCTTATTGTTATTTTGTTCATCATGCAAGGATCAACTGCTCTCCGCAGTTTCCATGACAACAATAAAACCGTGAGATCAGCAAGTTTCTTAAGTAAATGACAGTCAGTGTCAATAAATCATATGATGCACGATTTCGGAGCTATTGTTCTTTAGGTAGAATATATACTCTATGTTATTGTATTCATGGTATACCATGAATTGGCCAAGATGTGTAGTAGCACTGTTGACATCCCACAGCTATATTCTCAAAGAATCCACAGATGTTGCCTGACAAATATTCCACAGGAATCCAAGGAGCCCAAAGCTGAAAACTTTAGAACTCAGGCTGTGAAATGTTAGGTACCGGCTCCTGTTAGATTTAATCAATCATTTTCTTGTGACACTTGCACACAACTTTGTGTTTTCATCACAATTGTGTTCTTTTGTTTTCCATATAATCTGCAAAGGGATGTCCCTCAGTTTCTTCTAATTCACATCTTTGAGCGAGTAAGCCAGAAAAATTCCTGTAAAAAAATACGAGAACAAAATCATTACTTCAATTCTTGACTGTAATGAACATATCATTTCTCCTCAATTTAATACCTGTACCTTGCCAAGAACACAAGTTAAAAAAAATTGATGAAAACGATCATCTTTTAGTGTCTTACAAATGAGGAATTACTGCATTGGTATCTTCACCATATATATTAACTCTCAAAACCAGAACCAAAATAAATCCATGGTAACCAGCTGTAATGCATTTATTTGTAATTGTTGGGTCTTGAGTTACAAATTTTTGTTAGTATTTCTTGATAAAGAATTCTTTAGTCCCAATTTCATTCGAAGTGCTGCTACTACTTTTGTCCATGTCACTTGTCAACAATGATTATTTGATAAACCCTCAGAATCTTGGCTTAGTTCAAAATGAAAAGGTCGTACATATACGGTAAAGTAAAGTAAAGTAATACTTTATTTCAGCAGGGTGGCCCATTCAGCTCGAAGGCTGGTATCCAGAGGGGCCCTGCATTTAAAAAATTATGCTAATTACATTATGCTAATTACAAAGGCTAAAAATATATTAGAGGACTAGGCAAATTACAATACTAATTTAAATAAGAAGGCAAAAAATGTGTTACTAAAAGTTATGATAAAAAGAATTTTTTTTGCTAGGCGGCAGAAAGTCTGTATGTTGGCAGCGCTTGCGATATTTACAGGGAGTTTATTAAAAATTTTCGCGCCACTAAAAAGAAAGGTGTTTTTCCCATAATTTCGTTTGACCTTTGGAAGGGAAAGCCTACTGCTCTGCTTTGTAGTATAGTTATGAATTTCGCTAAATCTAATAAAATATGATATAAAATATATAGCTAGAGAGAGACCAGTGAAAATATTCCATTGCCTCGGAGGAGCGTAAGCAACGAGTAATTATCCGGGCAGATCTATTTTGTAGGCATTGTAATCTATCCTGGTCTTGTTGTAAAAGACTACTCCATGCGATATCGCAATAATCAAATATAGGAAGAATGATAGTATTATACACCATGAATCCAGCCACCATTAGGCCACCAAAATCTGGCCGTATCAACGAGGTGGCCGCATTAATGAGGTTAGTCTAAAGTAAACAGCTTTTGTTCAGGCCAAGAAAAAGTGGCCATAGCAACAAGGTGGTTGTATTTACTCTTTCACTACCAGAGTCAATAATAGAGACATATGTACAGTAGTGTAGTTCTAACTTTTGAGTCTGTGGACAAAATCCTGTGGTGTGACCATTCAAATGAAACCTCTTTGGTAGTACTTTTGCATGGTACCATTTGTTTTTCAGTATTGTACAAAATGAAATTTGGGATTTTCCTTGAATTTTGATATTTGGCACTCTTGGTAGTGAAAGGGTTAACAGTGGCCAGAAGGCAGGGTTCCGCACTTATATACTTAAATAAATTACTTTTTCTTTATTTCTAAAAATGCCGCCTAGTATTTAAATAGCCCGTGGGGGGAAATCTCTATTCCTCATAAGCTCGGCTTCTCGGAGGTTTCCCCGCCACAGTCACTCCTCCCAAGTAATGTACAAATTTCAAATTTAATGTTAATTAACTTATTTATAATCATTTTTATTCTGCTTGTAATCCATTGTGTGTGGCAAAATAATAAAAATAAAAATAAATAAAGTTTTTAGAAAGAGTGAAAATTAAAGCAGTGACACAAAACATATTGAAATTGAGACAAGAGAAATGGGGAGTCCTCTTGGCAGGGCTTGAACAGGATTATTATGTCAAAGACTGCTTAAGTACCTGAGGTTTCCGATCGGCATAAGGACTGATCATCACATTTACCAACACTGGCTTCTTGACTTTCCTTGTCTCATCAAATGCATTCTTCAGTGCTGTTCTCAGTTCAGCTGGTGTTTCTACAAAGTAACCTTTTCCTCCAAAGGCCTCAATGATTTGCTCATAACGAGTATTTGGCTTCAATGCAGTGGGTGGAGCCCTGGAGATAGTAAGAAAAAAACAGAGCTACTGTACATACTTATTTCTAATGTTGTAGTACAGTTATGGGAGGTGGCAGCTTGCGAGAGGTCTTTTCTTTGAATCATATGAACCTGAAATGATTTCAATGTACAAAGCACCTATCAGATGTGAGTGCAAAATAGAATGTATTGAAATTTTGATGCAAGGGACAATATTTTCATTTTATTGGGCAGGAGTTGTACTCACTGTAACTTATTCAATTTGCATTGGTAGTCATTGAAATATGAGTGAGTGGTCGCCAACCAGAGGTTAAATACAATAGAAAAATTCAAATCACCGACATTTAAAGTGGCTGCGGTCGCATACGAGAGGTTCCAACTACAATAATTTGACTGGAAAAATTTAGTATTTTGAAAAAGTGCCAGCATGAGAGGTGGTTGCACACGGTGATTCAACTGTAATCATTTCAATGAACACAATATATATTACTTTTTAATAATAAAATTATACAGTATGACATGGTGCTCACCCTCTTGCAGGATCCACTCCAAACGTTTCACTCCAGCTCTCCTCATCCACACCACTGTATATACCATTGTTGTTGACAATAATGAAAACTATTGGCAGATTGTATCTGTCAGTGAGTAATAATAATATAATATTAAAAACAGTTGGTACAAACAAGTATTGTTCTACACATAGCTTATAATAAAAGTAATGTTTTTCTTTGGGTCACACATCTCAGCAGAAAAATAAATTTAATCCACAATCTTATGATTGATAATGGCAATTTTAACACATCAAATTTTCATGTTTCAATAAAATTACAATTAAATGGATAGTTTCATGGTTGCGGGTTCAGCGCATACATGTGCACAGATTAAAATGCTTTATTCACTTTCTTACCAATTTTATTGGTTAAAAAACACTCACATTTACTTCAATAATCATTTACATTTACTTCAATAATCATTTACATTTACCAAAATGAGAGCAGTCCCTCTCTTCGAGGCTTATGTGCTCTTATAAATTTTAGTCCAAACAAAATGAAGGATGACCAAAATTCACAGAAAATTTCAACAGATTATGTAACACCAACAAAGTCAACACTGAATAAATCCTTTGACCTGAAGGATTTATTCCACGCTCTGGTGGCTGTCATGGTGTACATGGGTATGTATAATCATCCATTCAATCAGCTGACTGACCATGACATTTTCACAGGCAAATTTCCCACCAGAGTTATTCACTCGCTTCTGACTGGTATAAACAATGAAATTAAATGGGTTATGCCATAGATTACACATGCGCCAAACCGTGAAACCTTCCCTTTAAGTGATTCCTTGAAAAGTACAGACATAGGCAAACCTGAGAAACGAGCGGGGTCGTAGCTGTCCAAACGATGTCTGTGATTGGCGAACGATACAATTGATACAATCATGTATATCACTTGAACAATGCCCCTATCCCTAATCCCTATCCCAGCGGCACAAATCTATTGTTTTCTTAGCAAATCACAGACATCGTTTGGACAAGTGCAGGACTACCCAAATGACATATGTAGTAGACAAGTTTGTCACAAGTTGCTTCTCTAGACCCCTCATGAAATATCCAAAAACAGACTTCTGTGAAAGTTTACACAATCCAGTCAATGTACCTGCATGCTGTTTCAAGTTCCATTCCTGAAAATCCAAATGCACTGTCACCTTGTACACACACCACCCTCTTGGGGGGAATTGAACCATCTGCTTGACTTTCAGCTAATAGGGCTGCGGCAATAGCAAAACCAGTTCCAACTCCCATTGTACCAAATGTGCCTGCATCTAATCTGTAAAAAAAGGAAAAATAAGCCAAGTTACATGTAAATTCTGGAAGTTTGGGGTCAAAAGTGTTAATTGGATCTGAGTGCAGCAGCAAGGGATAAAAAATAGGTTCTTTAGGAAGCAAGTGTCTGCTGCACGCTGCTAAATTTTTGATGTACTGTTAATTTAACCTTCTTTTTCTTTTGAAATTTTTGAGTCTCCCTAGTTTTATATGTTGAAGCCAGCTCTACTAGGTCCACTATACTAGGTTGCAAACATTTTAATAACTACATGTAGGTCACTTGGTGTGTACACACATGGCTGGTATGCACAGCCTTCACTGTCTTGTCTGATCCTCTTAGGCCAATTTTTCATCAATTTAAGTGTTACAGACTGTAGCTTTTTTTTGCAGAATTTAGTCTGTAGAAAGTGTGGAAGGTAGTGTAAGTGTGGAAATGTAGAAGGTCTTTGCGAGATTCAGGTCTCGCGCCATTGACCCTTAGCAAATTTGATCTCCTTCTGGTTGCATTAGCTTTGATTTTTGTAACTTTTATTGCAACAGCTTTTGCAGTATGCACAAAGATCCCTCACTCTGCTTTCTGATCCAAGCCCAATCACACAGTCATCAATAACATTACAAAGAACTGTGCTTCAATAAGATGAAACAAATAAATGAAGTTATGTAGAACAAGGCAATACATGTACCGTTTTCTAGGAAGGTGATTCGGCATCATTGTTCGTCCGATATCCATTGTGTTGGCTCCTTCATTTACTATTACACAGTCCTGTGGTAAATACTTTTTAAGCTGGAAAAGTTTCAACAAATAAGTTTTCAGGGTCAGGTTATATAAAATAACAATGTGTAACATATTTATAACACCCAACTTGTCCATGTGCAGATGGTTGATGGATCAAAACAAAACCTGGAGTCTGCCCAGTGTTGCAGTCCTCATACAAGACACTGCTTCAAGTTGTCTCAATAATAATCACTTGCATAAACGAAAACTTTGAACACATTCGCAACCGATTCACCTTAGAATTTTGCTGCCAACCATCGAGTTGCAGTTACTGACCCGTGACAGCCCGCTGCACGAAATTAATCGGTTTCTCGCAAGATAAACCTTTTCGTAATTTGCACTTCAGTGACCTTTGCACTACCTGAATTGCTTAGCGCGCGAAATGCTACGCGACAGCAAACTTACTTTTGGGAGGTACTGTATGATTAGGTATTTTATTATACACCTGAACTGGTCCATGATGAAGGGAGCATTCTGATTGGTTCCTGAGCAATCCAAATTTTGCTATTTTTGAATGGTAACTTTTATCTAGGTAGTTCATGTGCTTGCCAATATAGACATGCTTTAATTGCCATTTTCCCAGTATAGACCTCCCCAGTCAGACTAGTTCATTACAGCTATGCTCTGTCATGCGTGACAGTTATTTTTGAAAATTGAATGGAGTTTTCAAGATTGCGCGTCGGTTCTGAAAACTCATTCCGAGATTCGGAATTCCTATGAGAATTTTACCGCATTTTCGGAAACAAAGAGCAACAAAATATCATTTTGTTTGAAATGTTACATATACAAACAATAAATTATTAGGTTTTTTTATGCATGCAGCGAAGTTATTTTCTGTTAATTCGTGACTTTCAAAGTGTTTTCCACAGAGATCTTCAAGGTTTCATTCAAATCTTGGACGTTACAAAGAAATATTCAGATGTTCATTTCATTCTCTAGATCACTGGTCAAGCGTGACGGAGCATGGCTTTAACATAATATTGTACAGCCTGGTGCTGCCTGACCTTTCCATACACTGCAACTCCAAACAGAAAAAAAAACTAAGTAACTGTATGTAATTATCCTGTATGTGTTAAACCTAACCTGTCCATAAACTTGGTAGTAAGTCATTGGAACTGACAATTCATTGGCAAGTTCCTGAAAGCACAAAAAAATAAAAGTTACATTGATCACACCACACTATTTTTGTTGGTAATAATAGCATTTGCACTGCAATCATACTGATTTTTTATCACTTTAAATCAGCTGCAAAGATTTTCCCCCTTTATACGATTATATATAAAGGTTTTAACTTCTGCAGTTCACATAATGCTTTCAAAATAATATGCGCATCCTCCCTGGTGTGCATGCAATTCATGCCATAATGCAATGCTACATCATGCACAGGCCAAGGATGGTGAAGAAATGTAAGCACATGAAGGGCTGGCAGCCATTTTAACTTTGCATAGATCTAACTTACTTGGATGATCAGGTGCTTACAGTGACGTAGTTGCCAAAATGTATTAATTTTTTTGTCTTTTTTTGTAAAAAATGAAGCAGGATCTTTTGGCCTGATAGGCTCCCTTTTTCTGTAACATGCATGAACCTATTATTACTTTAGCAAGAGAGTGCTTTCTTGGTTAGAAGAAGAAAAAAATTGTGAGTAAAAAGTGTCAAAATTTGACATAGGCCCTACTTAGGTTTGATTTTAGAAACTTGAGGAAGGGCTAAATAATGAATGTTGTTACTTGTCCAAAAAAATCATTGAAAGCTAATCCTTAATATACAAATATTATTTGTCAGTTTCACAAAAATATGGAGTGCAAATTTAAAAGCTGTATAACCTCATTGCTTTTCTTATTTGATTCTGATTTTTCCACCAATTCTTTCCTCCAAGAAGGCATACCACACAGATTGCTAGGAGTCTCCCCAAACATTCTGGTCACTGCTGAATTCAGCTGAAAATATAAAAAAGAAATTATAAAAACCCACTGCAAAGTTATAGCAAAGATGGATTGCGAACCAGAAGACTCTGAACTACTCACGACCTTAGTTAGATTGGTCAAACTACTAAATGTACAATAATAAATTATTGTAATAAGCAGTTTAATCAAATAGACAGATAACTGTTTTCATTTATTTCAATTTGCAAAACTTATTTTTGCAACTTTTATTATGCTGGTATTTACAGACAAAAATAAGGTCATGTATTTGAAAAATAATTGTGCCTTTGAGCCCTTATTTTCTCTGTAATTGCTGCACCAAATAATCGCCACCAAGAAAGAATTACATATAAATTATATGGTATCGAAACAAATAATAAATGCCTATACTGTGATGAACCCGACTCTATATTTCATTCCTACTTGGAATGCCAATCCACCGTGATGCTCCTTGACAAAGTTATAAATTGGTTCAATAGTTCAAACAAGAACAGCTATTTGCCCTCCATGATGGGAAGGCTCTTTGGAATAGTGGACAGTATGGGTAACAACCAAAACTTTTTAAAGCTCAATTTTTGCTTATTGTTTGCTAAATACTATATATAATTGTCAGAAACTTCAATCCAAAATGTGCAATTTTGAAGAATTTATTGGAAAATTGAATGTCAGGCTCAGTATTGAGAAATATCTTTAATTCATTATAATCTAGAATAAAGGCAATTGCTTCTCCCTTTGTCTAATATCTAGTTAATATTTAGTTAGTATTTACAAGTCTTCTTAGTTAATTTAGTTATATAATTAAGTATCAGTTGTATGCACTAGATTATATAATTTCCTTATGTATCATATAACCAAGCAATTGAAAGTGTAATTTTTAAGTTGTACCATTATTTTGTTTTCTTTCCTTCTTGTAATTTTTTTCAATGCTTAATCTCCCTCTACGTTCATTTTCTTTTACGACTTTTTTTTGTGTTTTCACAACGATTTAGTGTAAATTTGGTGTATGTTAATCAAAAAAAAAATAAAAAAATATTGAAATAAAACTTTGCACAAAACAGCTGGTCTGTCAATAATACTGTTTTTTATAAAGTCAGTGAGAATAACTTTTAGTTTAGGTGTATAGTATACCTGTTCTGTGACACTCTTAACATCTCCTAACAGGGCAGCCTCTACAGGAACATTATTTCCCATTTCTTCTGCATGAAGTTCAATCTGCAGGTAATACAACTGAGTTAAAATTTTTGAACCTGTCGCAAGCTTAATTACTACTTCTTTATTAATAATCAATTACCTTTTGAATGACATTTTTTATGATACTAGTATACAGTCATGCATTTGATGAATAAAGTAGAACCCTCTTGCATACCCCCTCCCCCGGAGTGGAACGATGGGGATGCTCATCAGAACTTTTGAAAAGAACTCCTAAAAGGTACCAAAATTCTGTAATACAGGCATTACACAATGTGTACTTCCAGAAAAAAATCCATACCCACCCCATGGAAGGTCAGCGGAAATTCCTAGGGGGAGGAGGGGTCTTAAAAGCCAACACTTTAGAAGCAAAGTATGAAGCTAAACTGGAATTTCCTGGGGGGACGGAGGGTGCTAAACAAAAAACCTTCCGTGGGGGGAGTATGGTTATTTTCTGGAACTGCACAATTTGTTTTCACCCATACAGGGTACCAAAATAAAACATCATTTTTCTCAAAATTGTTAAATTATAGGCAATAAAGTCAGTTTCATCAAAAACATCAACTTGTAGAGAAATTTTGAAAGCAATGATAAACATACCCAACAGGTACAACTTTCTTGGAATTTTAATTAAGTGGACACTTACAAGAGATTTGACTCTATGGCAAATATGTAGTGTTTTTATATGCTAAATGACCTGAATAATTTTAACATCAGCTTTGAATCTTGGAGGTTTCCCAAAATGAAGGATCCAGTTTAATCTTGCTCCAACCAAAAAAATTACATCAGCTTGAGATAAGGCCCTGTTAAAAATAAAAGTCAGTGTTTAATTTGATAACAAGTAATATTGACTAAACCTTCAGCCAGTAAGCAACAAAAGGCACTTATTATGATTATTAATGTATAAATGATTACATCCGACTATTAAAGATGAATTACAGTCTGTACTACGCAATCTCAGCTCGGCAATGTTTGTGAGACTCACAAACAAGGAACATTTACTAGCGAAAATGAAAATTACGGGGCAAACTTACCTTTTCCTTCATTATTAAAGTCAGATGCCCTTGCCAAACAATAATAACAAGTAAAAGAACCCCAAAGTTTTCCCAAACTGATGTTTCAGCTCATCGAGCATTCGTAAACACAACGGTCTTGATGGCGGACTGACGGTTTACTCCCATTTACTCCATGTATGCTATTACCGAAGTGTAACATATCAACAAAATGAAAACAAACCACGAGATTGCGCAGTACGGACTGTATTTCAGCTTTAAACTACATTTGTATAATTACCATTACAAATCAAACCAAGGCTCCCATGAGCCAACTCGTGAATACAATAAGCCTTCAGATCCTCCCCTCTCCTACTATTAACTCTCCGACTACATTTGTATAATTACCATTACAAATCAAACCAAGGCTCCTATGAGCCAACTTGTGAATACAATAAGCCTTCAGACCCTCCCCTCTCCTAGGGGAGGGTTCTTCTCCACCATCTTCAAGTCCATATCCAACTCCCCACCCTCCCCCTCCCTCTGCTCCCTTCCCCCCACCCTCCCCACCCTCACCCATTGATACTCCATTATAATCATACAAATTGACTGGACCTTGATCTGGCTGCAGCAACACACAATGGATGCTCATCAGAAATCACTCCTTTCCCCATGGGAGTGGGGAGAAAAGGTAGCTTGCATCTCTCAACAAATTCCTGAAGAGGTTTCTCGGCATGTGCATATGCTGCACCTGTAAAAAAGGAACAACTTACTGCAAAACTACGTTTAAAACATTTTGGAAATCAGGACTGAAGGGGTTGAATCTGATTTTGAAACGTGCACTATGAGAGTATTAAATAATATTATTACGTAAACCTTACAAAATTGGTCAGACATACAAAAAAAACACACACCTGTCACACATTTTCTTATGAAAATCATGAATTTCAAATGTTTTTCCTTCAGTTTTCAACAGACCTCTTCATAACTTCGCATTTAATCTGTTCATTATTTTACCAGAATTCTCATTTAATTCAATATTTCAAAATGTCTGGCTGTTTCGAAAAATGGCTATATTATCACTGCAAGAGCACATGTATTATGTGCAATTTCATCAATCAAATTAAAAGTTTCATTACCTTTGCCAATTATTACAAGAGGTTTTCTAGCTTCACCAAGAACTTTGACAGCTTTTTTTACAGCAGCTGGATCAGCTAGACACTTTGGCGGGGCTGGAGAACGACAAATTGACCTGTGGAAAAAAAATCAGCTGAATTCAAAAGAAATGGCCAGCTCTCTTATCCCTTTTTAAGGAAAATGTTCTGATAATTGCTACACTAAAACTAAATATTTATCAATTTTTTGTAGACAACAAATAATTATTAAGTGTCCATGATAGAGGTGATTCCCAGAACATGAGGGTGAGAGAAGGAGAGCATGATACACAGGGCCCCTGGCAGTGGGATCAAGCGGTCACATCATCATACTATAACTTCATTTCTTTAGATTCCTGACTAGTAAACAACTACATTAATAAATTAACATTTATCAATAAATAAATAAAAAAACATTCAGTACATTATATTGTTTATATTTAGCTATCATGCATATAGTCACCTTGCCTTACAAGCTGCTACTTGCTCTGTGATCATATTTCCTGGCAGGTCCAGATAACAAGCTCCTGGTCTGCCATATATACTTGTTCGTACAGCCTGCAAAATATTATGTACTTATTGACTAAGTGGGAGGGCCGGATGGGAAAATATTTGGCTCGAGGTCATGGCGTACGGACCGAGCGCAGCAAGGTCTGTGCGCCATGACCGAGAGCCAAATATTTTCCCATCCGGCCCGACCTAACTTAGTCAATAAGCATTTTATCATATGACCAAATTGGAGACAAAATTACTTGAAATTTTAACGCGCGAGGCCGTCCGCTATTGTTGCAGGGCCGTACGCCTTTTTCCGGCCCTCATACGGGACTTTCATCAATGGTTTTGCAAAGAAAAGGTTCGCAGGGCCGTACGGGTCATATAATAATAAAACTTATTAGTAAGATAAACCATGCACATTTATAGATGCAGAGGAAGTTATCTTTTCAACCAATTTTGGCAATGTTTTTAGTATTTTTGTTATGTCAAGAGAAAAAGTTACAACTGCACATTCAAGATTCATTTGGAAAGCAAATGATAATCAGATCAAATTAAAACTTTAAAAATGAAAAGAGGCCACAAAGACTGCCATACATGTACAGTGTACCTTCTCAACAAAGAATGGTATCTGTCCTACACTGCCTGGTCGTGCAGAATACTTGGTATAAGGTCTTGCTGCTTCAACCTGGAAAACATTGCAAAAAATTTACAAATACTGCAAGATGAATACACTGATGAGTTTGGCACTTTAAGGTTCTGTACTTAGAATAAGTATTAGGTTAAGTTCATCCACTGTTGGATGTATACCTGTTGTGGTTCAGTTTTCTTTGGTTCAAATATTTTCAAACCAGTTTATCATATTCTGTGACAAAGGGAAAAAAAGTTTATTATAAACCATAGAAAAATTTGAACCAAAACTAAAATGAAACCACAACATATACTCCAATACTAGGTATCCTGTGCATTTCTCTCCCGGGTTGTTACTTATTCCTTTTAACCATTTCGCGACTAAGTTTCCTCAAATTTCATTATCTCCATAGCCAAAATTGCCAAAAAGCTATTTCCCAAATAGCGTTTGGCAATTATAGTTGTCTTTGGCCACTAATATGAGGATATGATCACCCATTTATTATCTTGATATTTTTAAACAGCTCATTCTTCCCACTGCTGTTAAAATAAATGTATGGGGACAAAAAAGGAAAATTTGCATATTTATACAACATGTATGTTGTCCCTCCAATCTTGTTAGAGGGCTCCTGTTCCCGATCTGGGTCACTAATCTGCTATTCTCTCAGTTCACCATTCTCAGCCATTATTTATTCACCCACATGGCCTCCACAGGTCTATATAAACCGGTCAGTGTAAAACGCAGACTACAGACTGCAGACTGCAGACTGCAGACTGCAGACCGGGGGTAAAATGCAGACTGAGGGTAAAATGCAGACTGCAGACCAGGGGTAAAATGCAGACTGAGGGTAAAATAAAATATTAATAATAAAAAACAAGTCATAAGGATGAAATAAAGAGTGTTCGTACCCGTAAAATGTCACGTCAGGACTCACGAACCTCATACAGTAAAGTCACGTGGTCCTCAAGTCACATGGCCCTAGAAACATGTCGGAATCTCATGGTCAAAATGGTCATAGTAACAATTATTTGAGAACGCCGAAATGTTATAATTTTTCGTGTTTGGATAGCCCACTGTCACCTTTCAGCAAATATCAATTCACAAACCTCTTGATACATTGAAGTCGAGTACAAAGATTGAATGTCTTTCACAAACTATGCTCGATACCTACAAGTTTACCTTGCCTTGTTGTTGTGCTGTCGTGTTTTGCTTGCCTTGTGTTCCGAACAATTCCAAGGCCATATGAAGAATATGAACGCTGAAAGAGTTACTCGGTCCCAGACCTAATCGCGTAAGCACAATTCAAAATGGCCGACACGTAAACAAAGGTAAGATGCATAGAATTACGATTAGTTTGGGTGCTTGTGGGAAACTTGGTTCAACAAAATGGGGAGTTCAAGAACTCGAGGTTGATAACATGTTTGACTAAGGCGAATAAACGCCTTTTGGTTGAGTTTTCGGGATTTTGAAAAACAAAAATTACGGGTACGCGTAGGACCACTCCCAAGTCTTGTTTTTTTATTATTAATATTTTATTTTACTCTCAGTCTGCATTTTACCCCTGGTCTGCAGTCTGCATTTTACCCTCAGTCTGCATTTTACCCCCGGTCTGCAGTCTGCAGTCTGCAGTCTGCAGTCTGCGTTTTACACTGACTGCTATATAAACTAGCAGTGTATATGTCATAGAATGTCTTTCACTTGTGTCTACAGTGTAATGGATGTGGATCAATTCAGGTGCATGGAAAAGTTTTGAATGTTTTCAATTTAGATGCTGTAAACAATATTTACATTGTGTTAAGTACAGCAGTCATTTGAAACCAAACCATAACCTTCATGTACAGTACAACCATAACCTTGAGGTGAAAGCACTCCTTACCTGTGATAATTCCTACATGTACAGTACAACTGTA
This sequence comes from Cladopsammia gracilis, assembly GCA_022457155.1. Classification (NCBI taxonomy): domain Eukaryota; kingdom Metazoa; phylum Cnidaria; class Anthozoa; order Scleractinia; family Dendrophylliidae; genus Cladopsammia; species Cladopsammia gracilis. The sequence goes on from JAJGOT010000583.1 coordinate 263,345, forward strand.
ACCTTGAGGTGAAAGCACTCCTTACCTGTGGTAATTCCTGAAAAGCACCCATACTTTCTTGATCAACGTCACTTGAACCACCGATTACTAACACTGGCCTAAGTAAAGAAGGCATGTTGACAAGAGCAACAGTAATCACACGTCAATCAATACTGTGCTGCTAATAATTGTTTAGAACAATTTAAGCCAGTCTTGTGACTGTGTGTTCTTAAACTGAGCATTAAATTCAGAGAAACAAAGTAATCAAATTGCAAAAATCTAAATCCAATTCTACACATTTACAGAGCAGATTCCTGAAAATTCTTTTTAGCCTACAATTTGACTTTGACTGTTCTCAAATTATTAAAATTAACAGTGAAAAGCCTTTGAACAAGAGAAACAGAAAGCTGGATTAACTTACATTAATCGCCAAAGTGGTGTTAACTGGCTTTCAAACAACAAGGCTGAGGTTTCAAAACCAGCATAAGCTTATGTTTATGATTTTCTTTCTTCAATTTCGATGACTTGTTAATGAGTTTGAGAACATAACTGCGACATGCAAACTCACCAGCAGTTACTCATCGCATTTGCCATTCCTCCCAGAGCATGTAATAAGCCTGGTCCAGAAACCACCAGACAAACACCAGGCCTGTAACCAATTCACCATATATAAATAACTTTATATATACTCAACAAAATATACAGTTTCTGATGGGTCAATGACGAATGCATAAATAGATTATAGAGTGTAAATTAGGTTATAAAGTGCAATACAAAAGTTGCGCGAAAGTGAAAGTTGAAAGTCACGCGCAGTTTACTGTGACGACCTCACCAAAATTTTGTTGAGAATATTATAAACAAGAAATCATATGCACTACTCATGCATTTCATGATTTATGGGCACTCGTGATGTTTTGAAAGTTCTCAAATTGCACTCGCCGAAGCAGATAGTGCAATTTTGAGAACTTTCAAAACATCACTCGTGCCCATTAATCGCGAAATGCACTCGTGTTCATACGATTTCCTATACTTATAGAATGAAGATGCAATAACCACTGTCCCAGTACTTTATATTTCTGGGCTTAAAAAACATAGCAAGAAATGTCAAAAACTGAACATGAAAATCCCTTCTGGAAAGAGACTCACTAACTGAATACAGTTGAATCCCGCTATTAAACTCGAACCCTCGATAACTAGAACCTCTCACTAACTTGAACCAAACTTTTTTCCATTGGCTAAAGATGGCTTGCAGTTTTACCCTACATAACTCTAACCTTAGATATCTCAAACCAAATTTCCCTCTCTCCTGAAGTTCGAGTTATTGGGATTCCACTGTAGTTTTATTAGAAAATTGATGATGAAAATGACTGACAGATCAATCGGGCTGGATTGTTTTACTGAAAGATTGATTGTTGTTTGATTGACTGAGTGATAACAGAGACTGAGTGACTGACTGATTGATTGATTGATTGATTGATTGATTGATTGAGTGACTGATTGAGTGACTGACTGACTGATTGAGTGACTGACTGACTGACTGACTGACTGACTGAGTGATTGATTGATTGATTGATTGATTGATTGATTGATTGATTGATTGATTGATTGATTGATTGGGTTTAAAAACAGGACTGAATAACTATCTTTCAATCTCAAAAATTAATCATTCCATAACTTACCGTCCAGTTAGGTAACCAATAGCTGATGCTGCATAACAAGCCTATAAGACAGAAAACATGACAGGACATTCTAGTTTGGGTAAAAAATGTAAGAATGGAGAGAATGTATGTGTATGAATGTAAGAATGGAGAGTTTTAAATTTAATCAAGTTGCCTAACTTTCATCCCAGCTCCTAATTCCTATGCAAATGCTAGTTTGCGATATTGTGCAAACGATTTATATTACGAATTACACGATTTACTATACAATATTGGTAGGAAAAGAGCAACCATTGGCTTGACAATGATTGAAAAAATCAGATATATATAAGCTTAAGTAAAGTCACAAAATTAAATTTATGGCGTATCAGAATTATTATTACCCGGTCCATTCATTTACATTAATCAGACATCTTATATTAAATCCTGATAATGAAAGGCTGACTTGAGGAGGGTGAAAATTTCATCAAAACCAAATGACCGAGGGTTTACATGAAGAAAGGATGGGGATGCAGTGGTTTTTATCAAGAAGAACCTCCAAATCAAATTTAAGCTACAGTAGCTTTAATATTCTCACCGCCTGCTCGTTTCTCATGCCGATGTATTTGATTCCTTCCGCTTGTGCAGCGCCCGCCACTTCAACAACTGGAATACCAACAACTCCAAACATGTATTCTACACCCTGAATTTTCAAGGCAGACGCCAGAAGTGACGCACCATTAAGAAAATCCCCTTCAGCCTCTTCCTCGACTGTCGCCATCTTGAATTATGTGGTAGGTGCTTCATGTGTTCCCTTGAGGAAGTGTCCGCTGATCTGCGCAATGTCACGCAAACGTCGGGAAACGTCACGCAATAGTCGTTCTTGTTCTATTCGTTCACAATAGATTGCGATAAGGCAAAAGTCGCGGTTATACGATACAACTTTTACCTAAGTAAATTCGAAATAACAATAGCCAATAACAATGCTTAAATTTGCATTTATCTAGGTAACGTTGTTTTCTTCGTGTAACCGATTTTACCTTGGTGAAATTTACTTTTTTTTTTTACCCAGGTATTGGTCACGCCATGGAAAACAATATAATGGAATTTTCCTAGGTAAAAGCCTACCTAGATAGTAGGGTCGATTGGTTTTCCCAGGTAAACCAACCAATGAAATGTCGAGTTTTGACAGCGAGTTGCCAACTGCACGCTCTACACGCTCTCGTTGTCGTTATTTCATGCCAATGGAAATGCAAATTATCACATTGTTTTCTGAAATTAAGGTAAAAATAGGCCGGTTCTCACTAAGGCTCTTAAATGCACTTAAAGTGCACTTGGTACGTATTTGTAGTGTCAACTCCTTTCTGAGAGTGTTTTCTCAGTCTGACTTACGTTTCAATAGAAGCACTCATCTGTATTTACACGTTTAAATCTCATTGTAAAATGTATCAAAGAGGTAAAAATTAACATCAGCTGAAAGTAATCAAAAAGTTAAATAACTTGCAGTAGTTCGTTTTCTAAAAGCTCCATATTTCCTTTCTTTTTTATCAAAACTGTCTTTTTGAATGGCACGTGCTGTTGGTTCGATCCAGCAACTCACGTATCCGGATTCGCTCTAGTACCCAGGGCTCCTCTTTAAATATTGTCAACAGAGCACGCGCAAAGGCCGACATTTTGTGTGCCGCCTTGTGCGAGTTTGGCGGCAAATTCGCTTGCTTTCGCCAAATTCAACTGTAAACACGTTATTAGACTTTAAATAAGTCAAAATGCACATGTAGAGGCATTTTTCGCTCATCAAACCCATTGTTTTGTGCCATTCTCGCTGCCATTGTCATCGTGTTTTCACAACATTTCGATCGGCCATGTTGAATATTCGCGCGGTTAACCGAATATGCCTAGAATAGAGTCCTAAAGTGATGACGTCACAAAAACTAAATTTGTGAAATTATGGGTATGATTAGATATTCGGAAAGGGCATGACGAATAATGTCCGCTTGCCAAAAATCGGCATCTTATTGCAATTTGGAGGTGAGATATTGGCACCGTTATGCTCTGATGACTCCATACAAATCCTTCTAATTTTGGCCTCAGTTCATGACGTAATGAACTGAGGCCAAAATTAGAAGGATTTGTATGGAGTCATCAGAGCATAACGGTGCCAATATCTCACCCCCAAATTGCTGTATCGCCGTCAAAATTTTGGCAGGAAACTCGCAAATGAGCGATCGGTCCGACTCGTCCTCAGTCGTCTCTCTTGGTGCAAGCGCGGGTGAGTAAAGCGCACGACGGGTGATGAGAAGGACGGAGACAGCCAATCTGGGGGGGGGGGGGGGGGGAGGGAAGGCAAATTAACTTACGTCATCTTGGTAGCCTGTTCCGGGCGTTCAGATAGTGGGGAACGAACGAGAAGCGGTGCACGAAGGAAAATATTGCGAGTGATGACGGAGAGGGGAGGGGATAGGCGCAAATGAGCACCCCCCGTTTTCCACGCACATTCCCGCGCCGGTTTTTTACCGGTCCCAATGCCCCACAATCTTAACGTCAGGAACAGGCTATTATCTTGGATGTTTATGGTTAACTGTACTGCGTAGCAAGCACTGAGTACATTAGACTATGAAAGGCTGTGAAAAGGTTAAGTCTTCACAAGCATAATGGCCCACAACTGCCGGAGCTTAACCCGGTTTCTGTAGCATGAAGAGACTGAGAGTATTACTACTCCCCCCTGGATGGGATGCTTGTCCATCGCAAGGTTACCCTACAGCATTATGTCGCCGGTACCCATTTATACAACTGGGTGGAGAGAGGCAACGTGGAGCAATGTTTCATTCCAAGAAAACAACAGGACGGCAGAGACCTGGCTGAACCACCGACCTTCAAGTTGAAAGTCCGACGCGCTAACCACTAGACACTGCGCCTCCATTGGCTATGAAAAGGGAGGCCCCTAAACAGTTCCCGACAGAGGTTTCTTCAGCGCTTACTACGCAAGTTTAACAAAATACTTGACAAAGAAACGGACTACACTGGCCTTTTCTAATTACTTGAATTTAATTTGATAACATTTCTTACAACTAGAACAATATTTCAAGACAGCTAAAGCACATGAAGTCAAGATACCGTTACTCGGGAGTTTTTCCGCCGCAATATTTCGTATAAAAATCAAATACAAAATAAAAATAAAGTCTCCAGAAAGCGGAACGTAAAAACGTCTAAGACGATAACCAAATAGGAACGTTCGAATCCTTGGAGCAAAACCGCCCGTGTTTCGGTGAAGACGAAGTTTAAATTTGGAGCTTGGCGTAGAAATCAGGGCGTGGTTGGCCGCGTCGCGCGAGGAAAGTATTGTAAGGTAAGAAGTCTATTCGGAGCTGTTTCTTGCGCCAGTGTTTCTCATATCCTCAAATAATTCATCTGCTTCATTGTTTTTTATTCTTCATGGTAACTTATACACCTCCAGAATATTGCTCACCCCTGTAAGACAAAAGAGAAAGGCATTTTATCCTCAAAGTCACAAGAATTGCTTCTCTTAATACAAAGACAGCTGTGCGAAAAAGAAACATGCCAAGACGTGCATGCGGCCCTATTCTTGGTTTTCACTTACGTCATATCAAAATTCAAAAGCACTAAACAATAGATTTCGATTCCAAAATGTTTATGGAGTTGTAGAGAGTTTAAAATTACACATCTTGGCCAAATTGTGAAGCGCAAAAGCATTTCGTTCAAGAGTTATAGGCGAACGAGTATTAGAAATTTTTAGTAAGAAAATTTTTTGGAGCGGCCATCTTGGTGGTCCACTTAGGGACACCAACATGGCGGCCAAAAATTCAAAGTCTTAATTACACCAAAAATCTCATCACAAAATATTGTATTCACTATAAGTGCCATTTAATCGGCTTAAAAACATCTATAATGCAAAAATAACTTTCAACTAGTTCAATTTTGTTTATTTTCACGGCTTATCTGAAATAGCGTGACGAATTGCGTGACACATTTAAAACCTTTATAAATCGGAAGCAAGGCATAGTTAAAACCTGAAACTTTTTGTGAAAGATTATAACACTGGTATCCACATACCATGCTAGAAACAGCTTTGTAGGACGTATGCTTTAGATTTTTTAATTTTTGTTGTTGTTGTTAAAAACCAAGAATAGTTCTAACTTTTCAGCCTGTGGATGAAATCCTAAAGTGTGACCATTCAAATGAAAGCCACTGAGCCGTACTTTCCTTTGGTACTGTTTATTATACTGTACAAGGTGGTTCTAACTTTTGAGTCTGTGGATAAAATCCTAAAGTGTGACCATTCATATGAAAGCTACTGAGCAGTACTTTCCTGTGGTACTGTTTATTATGCTGTACAATATGGTTCTAGTTTTTGAGTCTGTGCATGAAATTCTAAAGTGTGACCATTCATATGAAAGCTATTGAGCAGTACTTCCTGTGGTACTGTTTATTATGCTGTACAAGGTGGTTCTAACTTTTGAGTCTGTGGATGAAATCCTAAAGTGTGACCATTCATATGAAAGCTACTGAGCAGTACTTTCCTGTGGTGCTGTGTGTTATGCTGTACAAGGTGGTTCTAACTTTTGAGTCTGTGGATAAAATCCTAAAGTGTGACCATTCAATTCTAACAGTACTTTCTTGGGGTGCTGCAGACTGTTCAGTTTATTTTACAGTAAAAGTTTAAGACAAATTTCTCTATTTTTTTCACTTTGAAATCTGACCACTGAAATTAAAGTCAATGAACGTTAGTTTAACGTCCTTCTCGTCGGAGTCGTAATCAGAAGCGTATCTAGTGAAAATAAAATCAAAATAACGGAGTTGTAAGCAGATGTTTAGATTGAAAAGTAGATTGTCGGAGTCATAAGCAGGTAATAGGCCTTGTGATTGGTTTATTCGCTTCTGCTAGCGACTCCCACAATCTAGTTTCCACTAGATCGTAAGCGACGGAGTTTTAAGCGCAATCGAAAGAAAATGGAAACCTCTGTTCCGCTTCTAACTGCAATTCCGTCGAGCTTACGACTTTTCACTACAGTCAACTCTCGACTTGCGGATACCTCGCTATAAAGGACACCCCGTTATTACAGACAGGAGTTCAAGTCCCGACGAATAAGAATAACTGAAAATACCTCCCGCTATTACGGACTTTCTCTATTGCGGACACCCAATTGGCTTCCCAGGGTTTCCGCTATAGCGGGAGTTGACTGTAGGTCGTAAGCCCCTAACGACTCCAATTACGACTCTAACTCCGTCGCTATCTAGTGAAAACAAGTCTAAGAGTGAAATACTGTTATTAGCAGACAAATGACATACACATTAAAAATTCATTGTTCCTCGCTGTTCACCTGCGGTCCGCTCTGATTCGGGTGTTTTGCGGCCGTGTTTTTTCCCCGTGTCTTGCTGGTGAGGCCCCCGGGGGCTGGCTCTCCGGTCTTTGTACTGTTTTGTTTTCTGTTTGTTGTATGACTGATACTGATTCCCCGACGAGTTAGCAGCCTGTCCGGAAGAGCCATATCTACAAAGATTTAGAACAATTTAAAAAATTGTATTCTGCGAGCAGTCGCCTCTTTTCTGCCAGATCTGAAAGTGTGCGAGCTGCATTATCATTATGCACCGTTAACGGTAAAGGCGAGGGGGATTGGGAAATGAACTTTGCCATTCTTTTATAAATTTTGACTTTGGGCATAATCTCGTGCACAGATACGGGGGAGTACGAGACTTTGGGTTTGCATTAGATATCATCCACCTGCGTAATGTCGACACTTACTTTCAAGAAATAAAAATAAAGTCCAAAATCCCCACTCAGGACTATTAACCTCAACTATGTAGATTTAGGCTTACAGAGCCTACATCACTAGAGCACCACCTAGCTTCTCGGGTTGTTTAGGTCTAAATTTAACTTAATGAACTGCTTACCAGTTAATCCGTTATATAAGTCTCAATAAGGTGTCCAAGGTGGTGTTGGTGGATGTTATATCATGCTAACCCACAGATTCATGTACGGGGTACGAGATTTTCGGCACATGTTGGTGTGAATGGCCAGTAAAGCCTGGTTTCCATATGATCGCTACGATCGCTGAAAAAAAGTTGGACTAAGCCACTCTCCAGCGATCGTGGCGATTATGTTGAAAGTATGGAGAGTCAGAGTGGCTTAGTCCATTTCGCTACAAGCGCTGAACGTTTTCTCAGCGATCGCAGCGATCATATGGAAACCAGGCTTAAGAGAGCCTGTAAGTGTCTGGCACCCTGGCTATACGTGATCGTTTTTTGGAGATGTCCGTTTACATTCATCTTTTTCCACGCGATAGTTCCATAACATTTGCCAACCTGTTCCAGCACTTTTACATCCTCGCCTGCACCTGCATGAACCAATGTTGGCGAGAACTACCTTATTACATGAAATTTTCGCGACACGTTAATTTCGCAATTTTGAGGTTCGCATATTTCGCGACACCTTAATTTCGCGATTTTGCGAAAATTTTGCATTTTGACTCACTTTAATTTCGCGTTTTTGAGTGAGACACACTTCTTTCTTTGTCAATGTTATTTAACATGTCCCTGAAGTTGATCAAACAACTTAATCAACAATGTCCAAATAAACAGAAACGCAACTGATTATGTAAACAGTAACAAGAAAGATGTTCTCACAGTGTATACAAGGCAGGGTTTGTAGTTCATGCTTGAAGGACCAGAACATTACCACAGAATAGTTAAAAATGATTGTTATAAACGTGTGTAATGGTAATAAAGTCGTTTTTTAAATTATTGACATAATGTGCGTCACTTAATTTTCGCGTCATGTTATTTTCGCGACATTTAATTTTCGCGTCACTTAAATTTCGCGATTTTTTTCAAATCGCGAAATTCGCGAAATTAACGTGTCGCGAAAATTTCATGTAATAAGGTACAATGGAAGTCACCAGATCTAAGTGTTTACAGTCAAAATACTCAGCGCGTTCCGCTTATCATTTGGGAATGACTTTCATTACTGCGCTTTTCAATAACATGCGTAATTTAAAATTCAAAACTCCAACGACGGTTGCGTTATTCCCTGCCGTCAATCATAATTAATACGAAAGCCAACGGACCATGTAAAAAAGAAACAGACAAAATGGATCGAAATCTACCAATCATAATGCACGGACGTGACCTTTTGAACTCATTGAAGTGAAGATGTGTTTCCTGAGAGGTAAGCTAAGATGATTGACGGCAGTGTAAAACGAAACCGTTGGTGGAAATTTGCATTTCAAATTCCGCATGTTATTGAAAGGCGCAGTAATCGGGAACGTATTTCATTATTGAAATCAAAATTCAGGTTTAAAACTGATTATTGGAATCTTCCAACGCTAGCCTCATAATGCAATCCGTCCCCGATTAATGAAAGTCATTCCCAAATGATAAGCGAAACGCGCCGAGTATTTTGACTTTAAAGGGGCTCTGTCAACAGATTCTAGCATCGCTTTGGAAACGAAACCCCCAAAAAACATCTGTATCAAAGGTCCTATGTTAACAATTACTAATATCAGTGCACCAACACTATTAATGTGTGTATAAAGCAGCAGTTGGCCAGGATGGAAATGGATTACAACTTGAACATTTTAAGCTAAAGTTTTCAAGTTCTTCCCCGCATCTTTCAAAAATGGATTTAAAAAGAAGACTGTGGTTCACTCTCCCTTTAAGAATTCACTTGGTATCTTATCAGTAATTTTAGCACAGGTTTGAGAAAAAAATCAGCTAAATCATCGAATCTAAACTGAACGTACCTTTGGTATTGAAAGTTGTATTGGCCCCTTTCTCCCGGAATCTCGTATCCAGTCGGAATTGCTCCATCGCCGTAAGACACTAAAGACGAGCCCTGCATGACGGCTTCGGAGCCGTACATTTCTCCCGCTTTGGGAACGCGCCTCTCAATGTTATAAATTCGCCTCTGGCTAGAGGGGTACTGAGTTTGTACGTGGACTGGAGTCTGTGGGTACTGCGAAGCGATTGGTCCTTGTTGTCCAACGGCAGTTGCCATAGCAACCCCTCGACCTCCCTGAATGACTACGGGCACCATAGGCCGCATAACTTGCTGTGGGGTGTGGGGTGAGGTGGTTTGTTGCTGGTATGGGGTGGTGTGTGATTGTTGCGGAGACTGTTGAGGAATTTGTGAAGAAAACGTCAACTGCTGTTGCTGCAAGAACTGATTCGCGACAACAGGCGACGCTGTTTGGGGAGGGGTGGGTGGTGTTTGAGAACGGGAGTGTTGCTGGATAACGGAAGAAGTAATATCCTTGGGAAGGGCACCGTAAGGAAATTGCTGATATGGCGTTTGCGTTGGGGATACAACGTAACTTTGGAACTGCTGTGGAGAGACGGTTTGAGGCACTGCTTGTCCGGCATAACCTTGGCCTTGTAAAACAGACCTTATTTGCGATTGCACGCTAGAATGTGCCGGTAACACAACGTATTGCACTTGACCTGTCACGCCAGCTTGCGTGACACTGTTCACATACATTGGTGGCGTGGTAGAAGTTGAACTAGGCACGCCAGATTCGGCGTATTGTTGATAAGCGGTTGGATCGAGAGTAGCTTGTTGTCCAGACAACGAAAGGCTACTGAACTGGGCCGTCATGTCTTGGTATCCAGGATTTGATGACGCCCCTGACTGACCAGCTCCTGCCCACTGGCTTCCCGGCGTTCCCTCTGTTCCCTACAGCAGGATAATAACTTTTGTGAAATCCCTTTTTAATGACACAAGTGAGACCAATGGGTATCAAATACTTTGTTTAAATTAAAAGACATCTGTTTTCAATGGTATTTTATGACCAAAAACTGGAACCAGAACTATCATGGGACAAAATTGTTTGCAGCATCTCTCAACCTCGTCCCAAGAAACTTCTCCGCTTTCAACATAGCGGGGCGGCCATTTTTAAAGCGGAGTAGGTCCTGGAGACAAGATTGACCATATTTGGTTTTACAGCTCCGAATTTTTTAGGGTTCGTAGAGGCGGTGGCAAGCAATAATACCTCTTTTGCACTTGGAAAGGGGAAATTGTTTTATTATTTATAGCTGATGAATTGTCCGTGGATAAATAAAGATTATCTTATCTTATCTTATCTTAAATAAACTTACGCTCGTTGCACAGCCCTTCAATCAGCGAAAACACTTGGGGTTAACAGAGTAGCCCAAAAAACTATTTTCAGATCAATACCAAACTAATAACTATGGCCAATCACAACAGACTCAGACAATCCAATTAACCAAATAGAACTTGAAGCAAATTACGTCGCAGGTGCTAAGCGCGGGAAAACGCGTACGAGAAGTCGCAAATAGTTTTGGTTTTACCCCTGATTGGCTGAGAATGTGGCGCAAGTTTTCTTATAATCACAACTCGTAGCAATGCAAAACCAACGCAAAGGCGAACTACGCTTTTGACACTCCACTGAAAACCGCTCTCAAGGAAGTATCCGCCGATCTGGATTTTTAAAGTTAACGTTTCTAATGGAATTCGTTAGAGCAAATGTAGTGTTTGTTGATAGAACGATTTTCAATTGAGTATCGTAAAACCAATAACAAAGTAATTACTCTGATCAATCACAACAGACGCAGATAATCTAATGAACCAATCAGAGCTCGAAGCAAATATAGGTAGCCAACGGCAAGCGCGGGAAAACGCGCGCGAGTGATTCACGATTGGTTTTGATTTACTTCTGTTTGGCGCGAGATTTTTTAGCCGATCGTACAGCGTAGCAATGTAAAATCAAAGGAATTGCTAAATCACTTGTGGAATAGGCTACTAGGGTAATACCACTGGTGAAACCGCAGCAACAACGATCCGCAACGACGATTTTTGGCAGAACATTGACGCCATGTAACATGGGGCGCAAATGATTTTCAGCGCAATGATTGCATTGCCAACACGTTGCCGCGACAAAATGTTGCGTTAAATATCGTTCACGTGTTGTGTCGACACTGTGTCGACCAATGTTGCGTTAAAAATTGTGTCGTGAACTTCTCATCAACACGCTTCAACGTCTTGTCGCATACAACAAGAATGCTGACATGGTCATTGTCAAAGCAAGAGGCATTTTAGTTAACCCTTTCAACTCCAAAGAGTGCCAAAAATTACAATTCAAGAAAAATTTCATTTCGTTTTGTAAAATATTAAAAAACAAATGGTACCAAGCAAAAGTACTGCCTAAGAGGTTTCATTTGAACGGTCACACCATAGGATTTCATCAACAGACTCAACAGTTAGAACAAATGGTACCATGCAAAAGTACTGCTGAAGAGGTTTCATTTGAATGGTCACACCATAGGATTTCATCCACAGACTCAAAAGTTAGAAAAAATGGTACCATGTAAAAGTACTGCTGAAGAGGTTTCATTTGAATGGTCACACCATAGGATTTCATCAACAGACTCAACAGTTAGAACAAATGGTACCATGCAAAAGTACTGCTGAAGAGGTTTCATTTGAATGGTCACACCATAGGATTTCATCAACAGACTCAAAAGTTAGAACAAATGGTACCATACAAAAGTACTACTGAAGAGGTTTCATTTGAATGGTCACACCTTAGGATTTCGTCAACAGACTCAAAAGTTAGAACAAATGGTACCATACAAAAGTACTGCTGAAGAGGTACTACAATACACGTCTCCATAACTGACTGTGGGAGTGAAAGGGTAAAATATCACAGACAAGAAAAACAATCTTTGGTTCTCCAGAATAATCTCAATAAGCAAGTTACTATAATTTCGAACTGACTTCCTGGCTATTCTAACTGTGTCAACATAGGTAACTATGGCCTGCCCTGCGAAGTAATAAAGCGCGCGATTTCAGGTACGCGCGCACGAGCCACGAAAGGTCCTAACTTTTACATTCTAAGCGTCGAAGACGTCCCAAGTTAATTTATCAATGGGCGGGAAAGAAGGTAGATGGATGGGTCGAGCGTGAAAGGGGTGACTGTTCACAGTTCTCTTTAATTAGTCATTCCCAATAAGGAAGCCACTTTTTACAACTTAAACAATCAAACGGTATTGGCAATGTAAGAGATATAAAACAAACGTTTATTGTCTCACTTTCCATTACAACACAATTAACACGGATCGCTTCTCAGGACATCTTTACTGAATATTGTATGGCTTAAAATCACTTTGCACGTTTCCTTTAAATCTATTTCTAAAACTTGAGCTTTCGCTGGGATAACATTTTGTTCGCATTTTTTAGCCATCCAAAAATACAAATATTAACGACTCAGCCTTAATTTCCAACATTGAACATGATTAAGATAACTACCTACTTCTCTTTCTGACTGAACTACTTTACACTGACTGCTAAATCACTGCTTAATGCCTACTACAAGAAAAAGCAAAACTCACGTTCACGATTACAAGGTACTAAAATTTTCTAAAAGAAAGTGAATTGAAATCTCTAGACAAAGAGTACACTTGCGGAGAAGCTGAAAACTGACTAGGAAAACTTACAGCCTGTTGCTGAGCATAAGGTGGCCGGGATGTAGACGGCATCACATACATGGGTTGCGGCATGCCGACATATTGCGGCATTACAATTTGACTCGAATTCTGCTGTTGCTGTGGTGACGGCTGCTGTTGCTGCGTTATTGAGGAAGACTGCTGTGCACCTTGAACTGCAGTGCGGGCTGTAGATGGTTGAGCATAACCTGCTGTTGCGCCGGGTTTAACCATGACTTGCTGGTATGAAGGTTGCATGACAAGTGCATTTCCATCAGCTCCAAGCAAGGGAGTGCCTGTGGAGAGATGAACAGGTGAAGAACAGAACTACTCGAAATTCAAATATGCATCGCACAATCTTCCGATCTAAAGAAATGACAAAGACCCCAACCTGGAGGATTTTAATTTGAAGCTGGTCTTCATTCGGATAAGCAAAGTCTGGAAGTTTTAAATTGAGTGTAAAAAGCAAAACGAAAGTAATTACTCTGGCCAATCACAACAAAGGCAGACAATCGAATGAACCAATCAGAACTCGAAGCAAATACATGTAGCGGCACCAAGCGCGGGAAAACGCGTGCGATCAACTCACAGCTGGTTTTGGTTTTCGTTTTACTTCTGATTGGTTGAGAAATTGGCGCGAAATTTTCCAGACAATCCAAAGCTTAGCAATGCAAAATCAAAGCAATAGCTAAATTACTTTCGACATTCAATTGAAAACTGTTCTAAATCCAGTTTTACCGGTATTTGGGTTTATAAGCATAACTCCATGTTGAACAGGCTCCTGAGGCATGGCCCACATCACTCCACCTGAATTAATCAAAATAATGTAACAGGTTAAAACAAAGACAGAGAAGGAAATAACATCCACTCAAACATGAAGGTCACTCCCAGAGTCAATTATGGAGACATGTACTGTAATTCTAACTTGAGTATGTGGACGAAATCCTATGGTGTGACCATTCAAAAGAAACCTCTTTAGCAGTATTTTTGTATGGCACCATTCGTTTTCAATATCATACAAAATTAAATTTGGGATTTTTCTTGAATTTTGATGTCTTGCACTCTTGGGAGAAAGGGTTGCCAAGGCGACTCTCCACCGTGGTCAAACGAGAGAAATTTGCAAAAGTCAAGCAAAGTACTTCAAAGTTAAGGTTGTCATTTTCACTGTTTAAAGTTTAATGTATTACCAAGACATTGTCAATTCACTAAACGTTTTGAAAGATTACTAAAAAAGTTCAAATCGTTTGAAAACTATGAACCGCAGAATTGTCAGCGCCATTTGCCAACACAATTTTGCTCAAGCACGAGGCGTCAGTTTTCAAAGAAAATAAGTCATTATTGTGAGAAAGATCAAGATGAAAAGATAGTTACATAAACTAATTATTTTATACATCCTTGCCAATGTTTCCACTTAATATTAAATGAAATACCACTAAATAAAACGAAAAACGCCTCGGACGTTTGACCGCGGTGAAAGGCGCCTCAAGCCAACTGGAGGGTCACTTAATATGACATAATGGCACAAAATGCATAGTAAATTCAATTACCAGGTTGTTGCGTCGTGGGGGCACCAGGCGTGGCCATGACTGGCACCATTCCTTGCATTCCAGGAGTAGCTGACTGGATGGGCATCATTTGAACTTCTCCAGAAGGCAGGTTATGAGCAACAAAAGGCACTCCTTCTGCTGCCCAGTAAGGTAGTGGTGTCATCACAGTCTGCGAGCTGGGTCCATGACGCTGACTTGTTCTCTGGCTTCCATCAGACCCTCGGCGAGTAGGATTTGACACACGCTCAAAGGCAGGAGAGCTACTTAGATTGCTGATGCCTGGACTGCTGCTGGATCTCAAGAATGGCTTGTTGGTCATTATTCTTATACCTGGATTGGAACAATGGAGGGTGCTTAGAAAAATTTGTTTAATTTTTCTCAAACTCATTAATACTTCACCAAGTTTGAGCAGTGAAAATCATAAGCACAGCAGTACTTTGGAAATCTAGTCTTAATTAGCATAGATTTTGACCATTTTATTCCTTTGTTTTATCTCAGAAGCTATATCAAACACTCACTCAAAAAATTGTTTCATCGGGTACCCAAACACCTTGAAGTCGGTTAAAAATACTCGGCTGCACATTGTTTTTTTCAACGCACTTCCCTGTGTTTGGAAATCCTTATGAAACTCTCTTAGTGTTTGATGTGTCACTGATAAAACTTGATAGCTGAAAAAATGCAGCACACACAACAAACTAAAATATCACAACTAGAAGGCTTTCATGGATTTGCATTGCTAAGAATAATATTAATAAAATATGGATCTCAAGGTGTTCTTACCAGACGTCCCCATGGCAGACCTGTCCCCTGGTCCATCTACCTCCTCAGATTTGGATTTGCCTAATTTACTGATAGGATTTCTCTGTGAAGTCTCTTCCGAGGTAACTTCAGTATCGACATCATCTATATCCTCTCTATAAAAACATGTATGTTTTAAAAATCCTTAGCAAAAAGATCAAACCGTATTCGCTTTCATATACCGGTAGTTTCCTTTAAAAGTGCTAAAATGATATGGAAAAACGGTATGATGGCATTCCACGCGTTCTCCTGAACATTTCTTTTTGTGTACCCCTGAGGAAATTCTTGGAGTAACTGCATTTACCAGGGGGCCATAACCTGGAGTGAGCAACTGTAATTAATTCCTGTAACGGCATTTTTACAGACTGGATTATTTTTAGATTCCTTTTCTCCGGGAAATTAATGTGTGTTTCCGTTCAACATGAGTAATCTGATAATTAGAATAGAGCAGTTTTCAATTGAGTGACATAAAACCAAAACCAAAGTAATTACTCTGACCAATCACAGCAGTCGTAAACAATCCAATGAACCAATCAGAGCTCGAAGCAATTACATGTCGGCGGCGCCAAGCGCGGGAAAACGCGTGCGAGCAAGTCACGATTGGTTTTGGTTTCACTTCTGATTGGTCGAGAAAGTGGCGCGAGATTTTTTAGCCAATCACAAAGCGTAGCAATGCAAAATCAAAGCTATTGTGTAATGCACCTCAACCAATTCTTTCTCTGCTTCTGTTTTCTGTTTCTCAGCTAGATATACAACCTCATCGCAAACGGTTGTGATTGGCCAGTAGGAATCTAAACTTGCGAGAAATTTAAACTAAAAATAAATAAGTCTGTGAATACGCCACGACAAAGGCTCCTGCATGTTGCTTGTCATAACTGCAATAATTACCTTTGTAGGAGTTGTGGTGGTAGAATATCACCATCTCTTGAAGATTGCGAAGACTGTGATGACATTGACTATGACAAGGAAAAAGCAGTTGAATTATTTCTATTGCAGGAGAATATTACGGTACATTCTTCTTGTTCTTATTATTAAGATTATTCTTTTTCTGTTAGGAACTGAGGAAGGGTTTGCATGGAGTCATGAGAGCATAAACCTGCTCATATCTCACCCCCAAATTGCAATAAGATGCTGATTTTTGGCAAGCAGGTATTTTTTGCGATACTCTTTCTGAATATCTAATCAAATCCCATAATTTCACAAATTTAAGTTTTTGTGACGTCACACTTTAGGACTATGTGAATAACATAAAACACTGTTCAGTGACACTAAAATGCTAAAAAATCTAACATCTTAAGGAGGCTAGAAAGGGTTTTCAGCTGCATGCACACGAGACATGCACTCATCATGCATTGACGCATGCGTCAGCTGATTTTCCTATCAAAAAGTAGCATGCACAGCTCACTGGAAATGAAAATACTGCATAAAATCGTGCATAAAATATTCCTCTTCATCTCAAAAATTGTTAACCTATGTTGAAATTTTTCATGCAAGTAGCATTCAACTTTATCTAACATTTGAGACATTTTAGAAAAAATTGTAGAGTGGATTTTTTTTTAAATCTTTAAAAGGCCTTTTTCTTTTTATTGTCAAATTTACACATGAAGTGAATTATATTGCAAACTTTTAAAAACGCTTATAAAAAACATACCGGTAGGTAACCGAATTAGTTTTAAAGATAGATTTAAAAAACTGAGTTTCGAGGGGTATGTCTTTGGAGGGTTAAAGTTACCATGACAACAGATATGACGTCATAAATGGTCTTGAAGGAAACTTTAACAACCCTATCATAAGCTTATCTATAATGTGTTTCAGAGACTAAGACCATTAGATTTTAATGTTTAATTGTTCTGACATGTACATAAGCTGTAAGAAACCCTTTCGAGCCTCCTTAATAACAGTGACACTTATTAAAATGCTTGAAGAAATATTGTAAAATAAATGTTGATTATTCAGTGAAATTAGGTCATTAACAGCCCTAAAGACAACTTACATCCTGATTAAATATTCTTTCCCTTGCTTTATGATATTCCTCCTCTCTTTCTTCAATTGATTTTGAGCGTTTATCCTCCATAGAATGTATAAGAACTGGACTATCAATCTAAGGAAAAACAGACACATACCAACTAGATTTAACACACAATTCAGCCATTAATTCAGTGATAACCCTTTAACTTCCAACAGTGCCAAAAATCAAAATTCAAGAAAAATCTCAAATTCCATTTTGTAAAATATTAAAATACAAATGGTACCATGCAAAAGTACAGCCAAGAAGGTTTCATTTGAATGGCCACACCATAGGTTTTTGTTGGCAAACTCAAAAGTTGGAACTATGTCTTCATAATTGACTCTGGGAGTGAAATGGTTATAATAAAAGCTTCACCTGACCAATACCTTGCCTGACTTGTGTACAAATACCCACAAATTATAGAAGGATCAAAACAGTGAAAGGATCTGATCAAAACAAAATGTCTCCTAGTGGTTTCAAAATGCTGCAAATATAGTTATTTTGTACCTTAGGAGGTGTGCTTTCATCTGAAGGTGTGTTTTGCCTTTTAAGAATTAATCGTGGAATAGCACCCTCAGAGTCTTCAGATTCTTCCCTAGGAATCAATTCTAAAAATCTGCTTTCAGGTCTGCAAATAAAGAACAGAAATAAACAAAGTTAAGACAAGTAAAATACAACACACTTAATATTCAGTTAGTTTTCATGCTTGTACTAACAAAGAAACACAAAATTGACAGGGAACAGCAAACCATGTCTGTCTCAGAGAGGTGTCACCTTACAGGGGTGTCCACATAACAGGGGTGTCTGCCTTACAGGAGTGTCCGCCTACAGAGCTGACCACCTTACAGGGTTGTCCACCTTACAGGGGTGTCGACCTTACAGGGGTGTCTGCTATACAGGGGTGTCCACATTACAGGGCTGTCTGCCTTACAGGGATGTCAGCCTTACAGGGGTGTCTGCCTTACAGGGGTGTCTGCCTTACAGGGGTGTCTGCCTTACAGGGGTGTCTGCCTTACAGGGATGTCAACCTTACAGGGGTGTCTGCCTTACAGGGGGTGTCCACCAACAGGGGTGTCCACTTTAAAGGGGTGTCCACTTTACAGGGGTGTCCACCTAACAGGGGTGTCCACCTAACAGGGATGTCTGCCTTGAGAGAGTTCCCTGTATCTGTCAAATGCACCTTTTAAAGCTTATTTTACCAGTATCAGTCAAATGACACTTACATTCTTGTGTTTATTGTCTTGTTTATGATGACTGATTTTCCAGTTTGTTGATCAACATTATGATCCATACCAAAGTATGCTGCTACTCTGTGGACAATCATGCGATGGTAGGACGTCATTGGTGGGTAATGAAGAAAGAGCCTGATGATGAATGAACACGATGCACAACATTGAATGAGAATTTCCCTTATGATAAAAATTAAAAAATGAATACAATTTCCTTGAAAACATGAAAAAGAAACTTTGATTGATTTTTCAAGGAGTAGTTCCATCAACTAACTCAGTTGTATTTTGCCATCATAAAACAATGTTAATGCAATTCTTTTTGTAAACCATCAATTTTGATGCAGTTATGCCTTCTCCTTACAATAAACTCCTGCACGGTATTTGGAAGGTCAAACAGCACTCTGTAAGACATTCATTATTTTATGAAAAGGCAAATTCATTTTTCATAAGAAACATCTACTTACGCTGGTTCTGGGATAAAATTGAGGAAGTCCTGTTCAAGTCTCATTAGAAATTTTCGATCCCTACAAATTAACAAAAAAGGTTTACATTAACAAAGTAATTAAAAAGTTAAGACCTAATTTGCCAAATATTGTCAACACCACAACCGAAAAACTCAGTCATGTAATGGGGTTCTCAATATTAGGAAGTGGTCGATCAATTAAATGAAAGCTGTTAAGGTGATTCCCAGAAATAAAAGTTGACATAAGATTTTCTTTAAACTTTCCCTAATTGTTTCCCACAATATAGTGATCAGAAAGCTGCAATAAAAAATATAGGTCACCAAGCTCGTTTAGGAGATAGAATTGTCTCAAGTTACCCTTTAAATCCTTACAACTGCACTTATCAAGCGCATGTTTATTCCACAAGCTCACACTAAGTTTCGCAGGGACAGGAAGCACAGCTTTAAAGTAATTCTTGAAATAACAAAATAGATGTAATGTATTGTGCTGTACAAGGTGGTTCTAACTATTTAGGGATTAACACAAAAATGTTATTGACATACGTAACAAGGGGAATTAGGTCAAGCTAACCTGGGATTCTTTAAAGTTTTTATAATAAAATCATGGAGATCTGTTCCTGTAGAATCTGTATATTCAAATGAACCATCTGCAAGAATAAGAAAAACATAAAGCAAATGAAACAATAGCCTGTTCCAGGCTCCGAGATAGTGGGGAACGCGCAAAGTAAAAAAAGGGAAAAAATCGCGGGGGACCTGGGGAGGGGGCGGGCGACGGAGCCTGTAAACATTTCTTTACCAACGCTCTTCCGTCTCTTCCTTTTGACAAGTTTTGCGATAATCCAATTTTCTGTTGTCAAAATGTCAATTAACAGAAATAGCATGCAAAAACGTGAGGAAATCCGTATGTCTTGCAAGACGCATACGCCAACGAAAATACTGTCCTCGAATCTCGAAGTCCACCCTTCAAAGTGCTGCAGATTTTGTAGGAAAAACATAGCATGTAGAGGAACCAAGGTTATTGGCTAAACTAAACAAGCCAATAAAAAGATAGAACATTTTGATCCTCCCCAAGCACTCATAAGTTGCCAACATTCTACAACGTCAAATCATTCTACAAGACCTTTCTACATGGGAGCAACCAGGTATACCGGAAAGAGCTTTTTAAAGAAATGTTTACAGGCTCCGCCACTCGCCCTCTCTCCAGTTTCCCTTCGATTTTTTCCTTTTTTCACTTTGTGCGTTCCCCACTATCTCGGAGCCTGGAACAGGCTAATGAAACAATAAAACATAGGAAAAATTAATTTAATTATCAGCCAAGTTTGTAGTGAGAAAAATTTGGTAAATGAAAATTGTCATGATTATATCTTTACTGTTAGTATGTTTTCTTATAAAATTTGTTAGTAATTCATAAGGAAAATACAAAAGAAATGAAAATTAAATGAAGTTTTGTAAATCCTGATACAAAACAGCTAAGTACATACCGTATCATTGATACAGAATACAGTCAACTCTTTCTAAGACGGACACCGTCGAGACCGGCCCCAACTGTCTGTCTTAGAGAGGTGCCCGGCTTATAGAGAGTCAAGGTAACATGACATCAGTAATTCTGAGACAATTAAGCTGAACCTACGCACAAGGAATACATGTTTGTTTTAAGTCTGTTTAAAGTCGTTTACTTAAGCAAAACCTACAAACTGGAACAAAAATAACATTAGAAAAGTGGACTTGTTTATTCATATTCAGCACTGACATTTCCGTTTTGAAGTATTTTCCACTAAAAAAGCACTTCTCAAGTGTCTGTTGATAGTTTCAAAGTGTCCGTTGTCCATCTTAGAGAGGTGTCCGTCTTACAGAGAGTTTAGTTATAGTAAAATGACTTAAAAACGGCAGGGACCAACACCAGATGTCCGTCTTATAGAGGTGTCCGTTAAGAGAGAGTTGACTGTACTAGTAGGAAAAATTATGCTAATAAGCTTCATTGCTATTGCTCTTTTGAAAGTAAGATACAATATGAGTGGCAGAACTGTAAGCTGCAGGCAAACCATTGCAAATATTCATACCATATAGTAAATATCTTCATAAAAAGTTCTGGGTTGACGTCACATTCATTAGCATATTGGAGATAATTATGAACAGCTATTGAATGCAACATTCAAATCAAGAAATATTTCACCACGGATTCAATTATTCACTTGAGGTAGAATCAATATTTGTGATAAAAATAATAAGGGTTATACACACTTTAATGAGATGACCATAAGCCTTATATCAGTACTAACTTGTCTGCTTGACTTACCTCTAGAAAGTGAGCTCTGTTTAGAAGCTCTTGCCAGGGCCTCCAATCTGGGCGGCAATTCTCCGGCTATTCCACTGTCACTGGAATCAAAACTGGTATTCTTATAAGGTGGTGTACCCTAGTAAAAGAGGTGATAATATGCAAACTTTAAGCTATAAGCTTAAACTGTAGAGACAATGCTACTCAATATAATTTATAAAAATATAAATGCATATATATTCATTGCAGAGCAGCCCACGGGCCTTAGCATTGTGGCTGACCATTGGGGTGGGGGTTGGGGCGGGGGGGGGGGGGGGGGTCCCATCTCCCACCCCAATATTCCTCCTATCATTCCCCCTTAGTTTCCCAAGTTACCCCCAACCCCAGGCTGCCACCCCACCTCCTTTATATGTCATTGGAGATCAGAACACTAAATGCACTTCAAAAGTAAAAAAAAATGATTCCATTAAATACCTCAGTGACCTCATCTGGGTACTGTAGGGGTGGGGGTGAAGGCACACTTGTCACCGCAGCACTTCGCACGAGGGTTTTCCGAGGATGGTAAGAGGGCTGCAAGTTAAAAGAAAGATATTACATAATTACAAAATGATTTAACAAGATTCGCAAGGTTCTTTCTTGGCAACCATTTTCTTGGCTTTTCAAGGACTTTTTCTTGGCTTTTCAAGGACTTGCACAGATTTCAGGGCTTTGAATGCAAAAGCTTTTGTACTCCCACAAAAAACTAGACCATCTGCCACAGAAAATGCCTATTAACTCTTGTATACATATCTCTACAAATTTTCAGCAACTTCCACGACCTGCACGACAATCACTCAATTTTCCAGAGCTTTCCAGTTCTGAAAAATCAAAAAAAAATATCCCAGAATTTCTGGAATTTCAAGGACCTGTTCAGACCCTGTGTGAATAGAGCAAACTGTTTCAAGCAAACCACGGCAACAGTGGTTTTTATAAAGAGACAGCAATGTTACCTCAGAAGTTGAATGAGTGAGGACTGGTATTGACGTACGCATACTGTGGAAGCTCTGCTGTACATGAACTGTACTCAACGATGCCTTGGGTTGGGTTGCCATGGTGATAGCTTGAGGCTGCTCAGGGGACTCTGCTTTTGTGCTCTCGTCGCTGGAAACTTCAGCGGTTGTGACAACAGGGTTTTTAGATTTCTGTTTAAGATTGACATTAAATGAATGGTTTTTTGGCAAAAACTATTAATTGTATTATTTTTAACTCATGAATTCCCGAAGTGTAATGTACAAGTTTTTGCAGACAGGGACATATACCTTTCGTTGAAAATGGTACCCCTTTCAAATTGCATCTGTTTGATATAATTATTTTGAAAGGCTCCACAAAACATGAGCTAGACTTTGCTTCTATCCATCGAATCATCATGTATTGAAAAAAAAAAACACAATTTCAGCAGTTTTCAGCACAGCTCGTTCGTTTGCCCGCCATTCGTTCAGGCCAAAACAAGCTTGGTAACCAAGCAAATTTTCTCGAGCACATGTTTTTATTTAGCCTGGTTACTAGGGTTAACCAAGTTGGCCGCTTGTTTACAGACTCTTTTCTTTGGCTTCTTTCGTTTGTCTTGGTTGTTCCTTCATTGCTAAAAGCTTCGAAATGTCTGTCAAAGATAGTGAGCACTGTTTTAACACAGGTATTTTGACAATTTGAGGCTAAATTTTACATTTTATAAACACAACGCTCACGTTCATGCATTACGTGTTCAATGCAAAATTGTTCAATTTGATTTTTGGTCTCAGAGGCATTCTGTTAGACAGACAACTCACTTTTCTACATCATCGAAAGTTAAAGAATCTTGTTCCACGTTATACACCTCTAATAAATAAAATCTTAATTTCGAGGCTCAAAAAGTCTGGTCAACTTATATCACCGGAAAGTTTGATGACCTTTTGCAGATGTTCCCATAGATAAACAGCACCCTCGATTTTGAGCAAAAATTTTGGGTAAAAAAGTGCGGCTTATACACTGGTGTTTACGGTATGTGGCAAGTGTTGTCATTAAATCTATTTACCATGGTAATGTCGCTAAATGTGAACTTCAATATGGATCTGTTTCTGAAGTGTATACCTCAATATATCATGAATTTTTGGGTAAATAACCTATTTAGAGCATTCATATTCATGAGTTGGCTTATTCAAGGATATATTACGGTATATACACTTATTTGATATTTAAAATGAGACAAAAGGATTAAAGGACACAATCTCAAGAAATATAATAATGTACCACTGACCTCAACTGAAGTATGGGTGCAGTTTTCCTGATGGTTTGTCATATCCGGATCATTATCTATAGGAAATCTTTCATCCATCATCCGAAAAAACAATTCTATGGAAAAAGGAATAAACATCTCAGAATTTAGAATTAATGACTCGTTGAAATGTAAAATATTGCACTGGCTAGTTGAATGAACCATGGATTAACAGATATGAACTGATTTTCCTTAAAATGAATACAGGAGCCAAAATCTGGATTTGTGCAAACCCCGCATTTCATATTGAGGCTCTCCTGGAAAATTAATCTGTTTTATTTGGCTAAAAATTTAAGAATGGACTTCCTTTGATATGGAAA
This sequence comes from Cladopsammia gracilis, assembly GCA_022457155.1. Classification (NCBI taxonomy): domain Eukaryota; kingdom Metazoa; phylum Cnidaria; class Anthozoa; order Scleractinia; family Dendrophylliidae; genus Cladopsammia; species Cladopsammia gracilis. Next base: position 287,345 of record JAJGOT010000583.1, read on the forward strand.
AGAATTACCTTTCACAAACATTTGCATAAAAATTTCATGCTTTTCATGCTTCAGCTTGAATTACAAATGAAACAAATAATTTAACACATCTATAAGATACTATAAAGGCTGAAATCACTCTTATTCTGGTTACATGCAATTGAAAGTTGTATTCAACGCTAAAAATACAATTTTCATTCAAGAATTTCCAGTACACTTGTAAACACAGACTAATTATCATTAATTACATAAATGCATACAACAAACTTTTGCAGGAAAATTAAAAGAATTCCTTTGCAGGACTTTTATTTATCACATTTTAGAGCCAATGTTTTATGTCACTAGTGTGAACAACACAACATAACGACATAATACGAACATAATAACATGGACATAATGACATAAGGAAAAAACTGATCTTTTCTTTATGTCATTATGTCTATGTTCTTATGTCGTTATGTCGCTAGTGTGAACCAGGGCCGAGTTGTTCAAAGCCTGATTAGCACTAATCCTGGATTAACTGTCAAGAAAACATGAGTTGCCATGGTAATTAACCCTGGATTAGCGCTGATCGTCCTTCGAAACAACCCGGCCCAGGCTTTAGGGAATGCAAATGGAACGCAAATGGAATGCGTCTTCTCCTGTTGTAGCGTTTCTGTTTCGACAAATTTTTTTGTAACTTGGCCACATTCTAGACTATATCAAAGGAAGTCAATTCCCAAATTTTGAGCCAAATAAAATGGACCATTTTTTTTTCTAGGAGTTCCTTAATATGAAATGAGGGGTTTGCACAAATCCAGACTGACTCCTGTATTTATTTCGAAGAAAATCAGTTCATTTTTATTAATCCATGCTGTATTCTACTAGAAAACACAAAAAGAATTATTGCAATAGCAAAAAAAACAAAGAAGTTATAGCCAAAAGTTTGCCATTGCAAAATTGCATCCAGGTCACAGATGAGCGCATTTTGCATTTCGAGCGAGTCACCTTAAATCCTTGCCTTGTGATAGGCACTTTTACACTAGCAAATAAATGAACACCTTTATGCAAAAAATGGAACAATTCCCAACCAAAAAAGGAAGGATTAAAAAAAAACACTGTTTATACAACTGTACATCCTGGCCTCTTTTTGTGCGAAATGGTTATCCTCTTCAGGTTTAATTCTAAATGGCACCGAAAGTTCTAGATGGAAGACAAACCAACGAGAAATCCTTGTGGTGTTTCTGGACACACCCACAATATCTCAGAGACCCCACCAACTCTGTCAACTGTGATATAATACTAAATGGCACTGAAAGTTTTTATTGAATATTAATTGGAAGTCAAATCTATGAAAAATTAGTAGTAGATGTTCTTCTTCTTTTTCTTCGTCTAATGCAACTAGCTATTTGAAACATCAAACAAGAAACAAATACGCTGCAGTCAATTATTGACAGTGTAAGTAGTCTGTGCATTTTTGCAAAGACAAAGCAATAATTTCACTCACATCAAGCCTTCAAACACTACATGTAGGAAATATGCTGTCAACCTTTGGCCATGATGCCTAAAAGACTCACTATTATAGGTGGTATTTCCAATGCAAGCGAGAGACTGAAAGTTGTTTTGAAGTTACCAGCTGACTGAGAGAAACAAACAACAAAGGCTACACTTGGTCCAGGTGCAAAATCTACCAGTACATTCATTACTGTTGGCCATTCAACTAATCCTCTACTTCCCACGCCAACAACATTAAAACCAAACAACTTTTCTCCTGAGATATGTCTTCTTTTTACATTGGTAGGCAGGCTTTTAACACAGTGACAAAAGCAATATTCCATGCATGTTCAATCTTTGAGTTAATTTTTTTTTATTATAAATTTTCCTTCAAGGTGGGATTCCATGCATTGCAGTTAGGGAGTTCAAAAGAATACTGAATGAAGTTAACAGCCATTGTAACAAGTAACATGTAATCCCACAGCCTAATGATAGCTAACAGCCCACAAAAGCTAACTGCTAAACAACAAAAAACAATAACTGCTAGCACTACCAAAACACTAAATAAATGCTAAAACGCTAACACCATTTGCAAACCACCACCAAATGTCACACTAACATGTGTTCCAGGCCCACCATAAAGAAGCCGGACAAGAGACAATTGCCAACAATACTTGCTCCATGTAATTAACTATGTTAAATTGCATTTAAAGGAACACTGTCACCTATTTTTAGTATCACTTTGAAAAGCCAAAAAACATATTTGTTTCAATGGAAAACTACAAATAATGGTCCAGTTTTGTTGTCAAATACTCTACCAGTGCACAGATTCCAGAAACTAGTGTTCGTTATCTTTGGCTGCAGATGGCCAGGATGCAAATGGATTGCAACTTGAAAAATTGGCCAATTTTTTCAAGTTCCTCCCAAGAGTCATGAAAAAATTGCAGAAAAACTTATTATGGTTTGTTCTTCCTTGAAGAAATCACTTGATATTATCTTCTTGGTGTTCTAAAAGCAATCTTATGTTTGAGCAAAGTACTTTGTCATATATTTAGTGTATTTTGACCAAAACACAGCAAAATCTCTGTGACAATGCCCCTTTAACTACAATAAAATGTGTTTGACAGTTTTCAGTCTGTTTAGATATGACCTCACAATCAATCAAACTAGTGAAAACAAAAGCATGACCGCTGATCACACCAACATCAAAGCACCTCGAAAAACAAACTATAAGTAAACACACATGAATAGGCCTGCCAAGTCTCACGCCTTATGTGCGAGTCTCATGCCTGCAAGTCCAAAACTCCAATCTCGCGCCTACTCATGCCTATGGAGCAATTTCTCATGCCTGTATGCCTGACTTACAGATTTGGCCATTAACCTGTAATAACTGATCACGTGATCCAATTAAAAATATAGTTATGTTCATCAAAATGTGGCACTTTTTTGTACGTTTTTATTGTTCTGAACATTACTATTACAGCTTAAACGGAGGTGTGAGGTCCATACAAACTTTCAAATTCTTCGGAACATCTTCGGACAACTGCGGACATCTTCGGAATATATTGGGTTGTGTTCAGATTTGGTCGGGTAGCCTTCGCAAATCTTCGCACTCCCACGAAAAAATTCTCACGCCTATCACTCAGAAAAAGTTGGCAGGCATACATGAACAGTGCAACACAGAACATGTCACCATCAGGAAACTCATAAAAAATTTAATGGCTGCAGCTCTTAATTCATTCATTTGGTACTTACATAAAAACTCTCATTCTTTCCAATTTTAAACCTTGTGCATAGCTGGTGCAAAGTTGTTGTCTTAAATTTCCACTTTACTTCTTTGATATAAATAGTCACACTTTGGGATTTCATCCACAAACGTGAAAGATAAAAGCAACTGATATAGAATATAAATGGTACTACAGGAAAGTACTGCTTAACAGCTTTCATTTAAATGGACACACAGACTTAAAAGTTAGAACTACCTTGTACAGCATAATAAACAGCACCATGGGAAAGTACTGATCAGTGCCTTTATTTGAATTGTCACACTGTAGGGCGGTTTCATGATCCACAGACTCAAATGTTTTTAGCCACCTTGTAAAACATAATTAACAGAACCTTACATGCAGAGAAGTACATGTCCTGCTCACATATCACTGAAATAAAATGAATTAAATGCACTTACAAATGAAGTTAAAAACTTAAAGCAGATTTAATGGAATTCATTTGAATGGTCCACGCTTCAGAACTTCAACCAGACTCTAACGTAAGAACTGCAAGCGAATGAATCTAAGTTCAACACTAGAAGTCAGAGGGTTGACATAAGCAAACAATTCACTCTCACTAAGTGGCAAAATGTCTGTGTTGTTCCCTTTTCAAAGGAAAAAAAATGAAAGAATGAAAGGAATGTTGCATGCTTGTCATGGTTTTTACAACTTATAAAATATTAATGCATATTAACATTGTATATTTCTTCTCATGGCAATATAAACTTAAGACAAGAATATATAAAAACACTTACAGTGATATGCCAAACAAGCCTGGATATTATATATAAGCTACAAGTTGCTATCATTAGAAAAAAGCACACTAAATTATTGAGGTTTCCCACAAAGGATCCAATGCCGTATTAATCACTATATTATGACAATCACCTGTATCATCATTGTTTTATACAGTGTGATGTTAAAAATAACTCTAAAAATCTGTCTTCCATAACACAAATTGTTACATTATCAAGTCAAATATCAGGAATTAGCATAAAAGCTTAATGAAGTGCATAAAATTTATCTGCAGCTTGAATTGTCAACCAATCAGGTTATTGTCAACAATTGGTACAGTATTCCCAAGAAAATTCTAAATCCTTTAAATTTTGGATCCCTAGGTGATTACAGTGCAATACTTGTAGTATGTCATCGCAAAGCAGTGGAATGCATCTGGCAATGTACGCACAACATTTATGCTGCAGTCCAAACTGCAAACTCTGAACAAGTATCAACATTCAAGACCAATATATTTGCTTACATGTATATATTAAGTATGCTTTCTGCATGAGTGCCATTACAGGGCTAATATTTTTTTTTGCTTGATAACTTTATTTAGCAAACAAATAACAATACAACATATTACACACAAAGAAGCATCACTGACATATTACATCACAATAAATAAAACTAAATAAGCTTTTCGATTTGATACTTATACTTAAGTTTACTTAAAAATTCTTGTATATCTAATTCTTGATGGTTGAGTTTTTTATTGTACAGATAGTATTTGGCATACAAGATACAATAGTTAAGTTTCCTCGTAATTTTAAGGAACCGAGGTTCTGTAGGTGGGGTTTTGCCAAAGATAATGTCTGAATCACTTATTATAAAAGAAGTGGCATTGTCTTTGTTAAAATTAGCCAAAACACTTTGAAGAAATGATTTGGTAAAGCAACACTTTAAGAACGTGTGGCCAATAAAGTCTACTTGGTCGCAATAGTTGCAAAGAGGGCTAATAAATAATATTAATTTGTGACATCCATCAACATGCAGTCAAAAGGTAGATGTTATTTAACTATTATAGCGTGAAAGTGCGCGTGATATCGCCTAATTCTTAGCCAACGGGGACGTAGGCCGAGTCGGCTAAAATTTGGCGATATCATGCAAGCTTGAGCGCTATAATAGTTTTATAATTCAACACATTGATAACAAAGCGCAGTGTGAAGAAAAAATATTGAGGCCGGACCGTCATTTTTGCATTCTCTTGTCAAAATGCAAAATTTACCGCCATCGTTGCATATACGTCATGTAGACATAGCGTATATCGATAACTTTCTGACCATATTTGGGCAGTGTATCAATGTGTTGAATTATAATAATCAATGGCTGAAAATGGATCATGAGAGCAGCAAAGCAGAATGCATTATGCATTGTTTGGCTTGTTTGTTATGGCTCATGTTTAATCAATAGAGAGATTAAGCATAGTGTTTACAGCAAACAGGAACAGCAGAATTTAGACCAAGTGATCATGATTTTCCTACCAATTTTCATGTTTGCCATCAATGCAAGCCTAAAGCTGTTTTTACATGCATAAACAGTGCTAGTGTTTACTTCAATATTTTTAACCATTCTGCTGCACTGACAACTCCATTTTTAAGCCCAAAGCTGCATTTTATTTTTTTGTTCTACATGTATGTAAGATAAATGGTAAAATTTAATTTACAGGGGAAAAGAGTGAAAAAGTAATAAAGAATTGAAGTGTTCATTGTGTGTGGCAAAATAAATAAAATAAAAAAAAGGTTGTCACATTTCACAAAATAAGTCTAAGATGTCTTAAAATCTTACCAAACCAAACTTTACTAATAACACTTGAGAGTTAATATTCTAGAAAATGATTTTCTTGCATTTGAGCTTTTTAGTAAGCTTAAATTAAGCCGATGCAACAATTTGTGAGTATTTCATGGCAAATGTACCACAAACAGCAAGCCTACGTCCGCTATTTGCCGTAAAATGCAATGCACGCTTATCCCTTTAACTCCCAAGAGTGCCAAAAGTCAAAATTCAAGAAAAATCCCAAATTTCATTTGTAAAATATTGAAAAACAAAAAGTACCATGCAAAAGTACTGCTGAAGAGGTTTCAATTAAATGGTCACACCAAAGGACTTCGTCCACCGACTCAAAAGTTAGGACTACACTACATGTCTCCATAATTGACTCTGGGAGTGAAATGGTTTAATTTCTCTAATATCATCTCACATTGCACAAACACCATTATATAATCACATTTCAAGGGTCTATATACATGACAAAGCTGTTTACAAGTTTTGTCTGCATACAAAATCTGGTGTACTGGACAGATGAAATTCAAATACACTGGTATTATGCTACAAGTATGTATACACATGGTTTATCTTCAGTTGTATTTATTTTCAGGCGAAAAAAAGCCAACTTAAAACTGGGATGCACAGGGACTTCAAGCTGTTAATCACAGAAACCCTGCACCAGCATCTCAATCAAATTCTATCGCTTGTTTTTGAATCACAGCCAAATTTAATGGGTTGAAAAGTAATAGAATCTGAATCAACTGAGTTATAGAGCTAAATTTACAATCACAATTTAGAATCTAGATCCTTGGATTTTTGATAGTTCTCTGACTACTACTGTAGTTAGATTATATTTACCTTTGCAGCAGGAACTTAATATGCACAAAAACCTACCACAAACCAGAATCAAGGATCTGCAACTCTTTACAGAAAATGCACTGCAACCAAGATATAACATAAATGACGTTTTTGAGTTTGGTCTGTTATTGCAATTCTGCACAGCTCTCCCAAAGCTTGCACAATCACCATTTTACACCAGCAAGCAAACTAGCTTGGACAAGACTCCTGTGAATCTATATCAAAACCTTTTAAATAAATAATAAAGACAAGGTTTGTCTCTCACAGAATTTTCTAGAAAATCAATTTGGTGGAACAGAATATTAATTACAAGTGTGGGTTGGTTTGGTGCAAATTATTGTGGTTTGATAACACGTACATTCACCCTCTTAAAAAGCTGAATTATAATTAAACCTTTTATGAATGGCTACATCTTTTGAATCTTATTACGGAGGCCAATTTACTAAATTAACCCAGTTGATACCACATTGTAGCATTATCTCCTTTTTTTTAGAAGATTCTAGCAAAATACTGTTTTCAAAACATACCATCATTTACTCCCAGAAAGGATTCTTAAAATTAATTATCAGTAAATATAATATGGTACAAACAATATAAAAGTCGGCTTCAAAATTGGACCTGGGGTGTTATCTTCAAAACCAGTTATTAATGATGTAAGTCTATCTTATGAGGCCATGGATGAATAACTTTAATATGTCCATATAAATAAAAAGTTTCGCTGAAAGTTATTCAAAATTTCCTTACAGTAATGTTGTTTAATTTTTCAATTTACCCAAGTGGAAATTTCAAATACATAATTATGTAAATTTGTCAACTTTATAAACATTACACATATGTTGGCATACAGTGGATAAAAATGCAATGCAAGTTCACACTTCTAAACCAACTACTACATTTTAAGTTGTGAGAAGTTTGAAGTCCATCATGTGAGTTGATTGTTTCTTAGTTATCAACACCTGTCTACACACTAGATATCAGATTGACATTATATGTAGGAAAGAAGAAAACTATACCTATTTATGTTATTTATTCTTGCAAATTACTAAAGTTAAGGTTAACAAAACAGTACATGTAAGTATGCAGAGTCGCATTAAATGTCCATTAACAATGGTGTTCAAATTATTTTCTATGTGACTAAATGTCATGGAATTCCTTAACTTTGTGGCTTGCTTTTATAAACTTGGAGGTCTTGGAGTGACAAAGAAAGAAAAGATTATCTTCTTTCATCCATGCATAACAGTTTGACTGTGATTTAATTGACTGTCTGTTGCACCACATACTGTGCAGATAAAATGAAGCTTAAAAGATGATTGTTTGATTCCACAACCGTCAGTTGCAAAATGCCTCTCAATTATTTTGCTTCTTTGTTTACTGTCACTGTTTATAGATATATATATTTCCCTTATTCTGACACACAAACATCTTTGTTTCACACAGGTTAATGTCAATTCTGTACCTTGAAGTTAATGCAATTAAATGAAGGGAAAATTAGTGTCCATTCCAACTGATTGACGAAATCATTGAGCTGCTTTAAGAGACATGTGGTGTAGTTCTAACTTTTGAGTCTGCTGATGAAATCCTATGGTGTGACCATTCAAATGAAACCTCTTCAGCCGAATGTATGGTACCATTCGTTTTTCAGTATTTTACAACATGAAATTTAGGTTATCTCTTGAATTTTGATTTTTGGCACTCTTGACACTCTTACTGTATAAGCTCCAATTATAACATGAACTTGAATTTTAGCACTTGACCTTCCTATGTGCTTCTACATTGCTTCCTTATTACAATCAGATTTCCGACACTTAAAGAATCTTTCCAAAACAGAATATGCCAAACAAATCTTACAATAATTAACAGCCCTGCATGCTGATACATCGCTTCCTTATTACAATCCTGAGTACAGGTAGATAAAAGCAGATCCCTGAACTTCAAGAATCATTCCAAAACAGAATGTTCCAAACAAATCTAATAATAACTGACCACCCTGTATGTTTTTAAATCGCTTCCTTATTACAATCCTGAGTACAGGTAGATAAAAGCAGATCGCCGCACTTCAAGAATCTTCCAAAACAGAATGTGCAAAACAAATCTAATAATAACTGAGCCTTGCAGGCTTGTAAATCACTTCCTTATTACAATCCTGAGTACAGGTAGATAAAAGCAGATCGCCGCACTTCAAGAATCATTCCAAAATGGAATGTGCCAAACAAATCTTACAATAATCCAGGCTTAACTAATCAATGATATCAATGACATCAATGTAATCAATGAGTAATCAATGGGTAATCAATGAGTAATCAACTGATTATTCATCGAGTATTGCCAATACTCAATGAATACTCAATGACTAATCAATGACCCACAAAATTTTTGGTCATTGATTAGTCATTGATTAGTCATCGATGCCATTGATTTGCATGAAGAGGTGTTGACAGGCCAGACATTACTCATAAGCTCGTGATTACGTGGAACGTGACCTTTAGAGTTTTGCTCTAACAAGTATAATTATCCCCAAGGATTTTCCTTTTTTGTATGAGATAAGGGGAGGCTCTTTGTATATTTCTCTTAAAGTTGGTTGGTTCTGAATTAAATGCCATTTGCTAATTGAGATGTTTTTACGATTAGGCATTGCGGGTGGTACAATGTTACGAAAGGCAGAATTATTTTTCCCACATTCTCCTTTTGCTGCAAAGATGACTTCCGTTTATTGAATTTTACCTCGAAAATTATTTTCTCAATGAGATTGTGAGTCTGGCGACTAGCACGAAGGTGTGTTTTGAAGTTGTTGATATTCTCACTGAATGATTTCATTGAGGAATTTGTTCTTAAAAGTCTCAGGGCTTCACCTTTTATGAGCCCTTTTCTGACCCCTGGTGGGTGGCAGGAAGAGAAATGGCTGCACTGGAAGGTCTCTGTTGGTTTAAAATGAGTAATCAATGACATCAATGAGTAATCAATGACCCACAAAATTTTTTTGGGTTCAATTAATCATTGATTACTCATTGAGTATTGGCAATACTCAATGATTAATCAATTGATTACCCATTGATTATCCATTGATTACTCATTGATGTCATTGATCATTGATTAGTTATGCCTGGAATAATTAACAGCCCTGCATGCTTTTAAATTGCTTCCTTTTAACAATCCTGAGAACCCGTAGATAAAAGTACATCACCACACATCAAGAATCTTTCCAAAGGAAATAAGTGATTAGACAAGATATTTGTTAAAGTGCAACCAATCCCAATTTTTTTCTTTCACTAAATAAAATTTCCTGTTTGTCCTGATTACTAGCACAAAAAAATTATCGTAATTGATAAAATCCCAGCGTTTCTACAGCTGTTTGAAGTTAGGTGCTTCAACCCTATTACCGAGCATTTGTGGGAGCTGGGTACAAACGTTGCTGCGACATCATCGAAGGAGACCATTTGCTGCATTCTCATAAGCATATCACCGTGAAGTGACAAAGGAGAAGGCATTTTAACGCGAATGGTACTCAAAAGCCAAAAAAGGGATTTTGTGCACTCTGATGCCTTTTTTGTATTTGCCCACAGTTCCTTTGCTCTTTGCATCATGAAAATCAATCTCCTTCGATGACGTCACAAGACGTCCAAACATCCAAACAAAACTCAGACCCATTCTTCACATTGCTCAGTACTGGCTGAAAGAACCACCAAAATTTGAAACTTTAAAAAAATTATAAAAAGTCAAGGAAAAATGCTACGATAAAAAAATTTACACACAGGTAATCAGGACAATTAGGAGATTTCGTTTGGCAAAAAACATTATTGGGGGTAAGTTGCACTTTAACATTAAGTATTTTGAAACACCTGTTCTGAAGTTGCAATATTGCTCCATTTTTTTCGCTGAAGCTAAATCTAGCTAAGCAATATATAAACAAAAGACAAAAGCACAAGCAAAGATTGCAAGATATTTTAAGTGAACATGGAAGATAATACACATGTTTTATGTTGGTCGAATTCAAACCACAACTGAAATAGCGGCATGCATCTTACAGTGTACATGATCTTACCTTGAAAACAATCCGAACACCACCAGTTTATAGATTTGTCTTGGCAAGTCTACAAAATAATCTTAAAGAAAACCACCCAGAGCTAAAAACTGTTTTGACTTCGCAAATAGCGAAAGAACAACTTCAGACATTACAGGCTTCGTTGGCACTGAAGTTGCCAACTTCATTTCGAAGTTCGCAATTTGGTTGGCTAACTGACAACTTCACAATGTAGTTCCAAACTGCCCAACGAACTTGGCAACTGGCATGGCCAAAGTAAGCTGAAATCCACTGTAATAACCCAGACTGAACTACAGTGTATGACACCACAAACGGTTGTATTTCTATCATCACCATAGCCTGCTTAACAGACATCAGGGAGAAGGGAACTGGAGATCAGAGAGGGAAATGATGCTTGCAATAAACGCCAACTTTTGTTCATAGCGGTTGCAAAATTTTGATTGACTTATTCGCAATGGGCCATAAACATAGTAAATTCCCACATGAAGTCAGCCATGAGTAAAAGCACATGCCAGTTTATGATTAGCAAACGTATTGACAGTTGACATAATTTGATTACCAGGAAGTGGTTTGGCATATTGCAAAAAGTCCAGTTCATACAGCAGGTGTTACATGTACTTCCTATCTTCCAATCTCCTTTTTCATATCCTCTCTCCCTCCCCCTTCCCTGTTTATAACTGCCATGCAGGCTATCATCACCAGAGATGTCACTAAGAGTGCTTTCCATTTGTTAGAACTGACTGGTCGGACCAGCCAGTTCTTAAATGGAACACGTCAGTTCCGAGAACTGGTTCCTGACAGACTGGTCCTACTCTGCGTGTAGAACCTGCCAGTTCTGCCAGTTCTATCCCACAATGCACACAAACGGCACTGCAGCCGCGCGAAACCTGCGCAAAAAAAATCCATCATCCACCATTTAATACGCAGAAACGGGATGGAGGAATCATCATTAACTTCGTGGACTTCTGAAATAACCAAATTACTAATATCCATAACTCAATAGATGCACAGCTAAAAGCATGAACCAATTCTTTTCAACACAGTGAAAGAAAAAAGAAAAAACATGATCGTATGACTGAACGAAAAAAGGCGCGAAAAATGTCGCCGCGTATCGCAGTCGATTTTGGTGAAGCTAAATGAAAGTTCACCTTGGAAAAGCAGTTCAAACCGCTTGATCTGTTGAAAACGAACAAGCACAAATTTCTGAATATATCTTTTAATAATTGGCTTTGAAATATGGCATATGCTAAACATTGTTTGAAGCGGATTGGAACCGAAAAAGCTGACCATCGCGGCTGTAGGAACTTAAACGAGCAAGTTTTTCACGAGCTGTTGTGTGCATGTTTTGTCGAACTCATTGGAGAAATAGTTTATAAACTGAAACGGAGACTCGCTGTGCAGCTCAAAAGCCAATGTTAATTGATGAGCGAACAGCTTATGCTTTCAGTATGGATTGACTTCAGACTTGAAATGTGTGGTGTAAAATGCAGGTTCTTTAGCGACTGGTCCACGTCAAAACAACAACAAGAACAATTAAACTCATTTTAACTTGTAAACTTATTTTTTGGAAAGCAGGGTGCTAAAGGAAGGGACTAAAAAGCCACATCGAGTGCAGGCAATTTTTTCTAGTGTTAATTTGTGTCCAAATGTATTAATTTTTGAAAGACTGCCTAGACTGTAGTTCCTTCAAATTGGATAGCTTTTTGCTCTGTTCAGTCGCATGAAGAAAAAAAATTGAGGTTAGATTGTGCAGACTTTTGCTTCCAGCCGGAAATTTGCGATGTTGTTCTCGATTTAAAAAGCGTTAAAAACGGAGTGAGTGAAAAAAAATTGTGCTCAGTAGCATGTAAACATTTACACACGTCATTTTTATGATTATAAAAATTTTTATATATGCATGGGCATTTGATGTTGAGTTATGGATGCACGCTCGCGCTACTGAATTACAATGGCTGAATTTTCTAGCTGTGTTAATACTATTTCATCGTCACAGCTCAACAAAGACCCTGAACTCCCACATAACCAGGAAAGGTGGCATATTTTGTAACAACACCGCCATGTTTGTTGTTTGCATTACTTCTGCTTGAAATACATGCAATTCCCATGCACATGTTCACGCAGACCGGCCTTTTGCCTTTCCATTTAGACCAGTGAGAACCAGTTCTTTTGGGTCAGTCAGTTCTAACAAATGGAAAGCGCTCTAAGTTTCAATCTAAGCTGGAAATGGCAGACCTGTTGTTTTGTGAGCAAACTGAATCTACAGTCAAGACCGCCCTTAATATAAAGGGCCGATCGCACAGTCTGCTATAAAAGGGTGTTATGTTTTACAGCCCTTATTAAATGCCTTTACTATGATTGTTTTCCTTTGAACCAATCTTAATCAAAAATTCAATTTTCCTTTCCCTTTAGGGACAAACCAATCTTGGATTGCAATCTGAATGATCAACATCCAGAGGGGGATTGTTCACATTGGTATCCAAATCTGGTTTCAGATTGTGCGTTCCATTTGGCAAACTTTTTTCAGATCAATAGCACACCCGCAAACAAACAAACAAACAAACAGAGACCCTTGGTGAAGGGGCCTGAGGAAGATGAACAGAACAGAATGATCGTTTTGTTCCAGCTTACATGAAAATCCAAATAATCTGGATAACCTAAAGCAGATACTGGATTGTCCAAAAGGAAGCCACCTATGCATAGCTGATGTACAGTCAAAGTTTGTCTAATGAACACCTCCATAATACAGACACCTCTATACATGTATAACACTAGTTTTACTGCCTCCAAAGAGTGACCAAAAGTCCACATAAACTTAACCTTTGTAATGCAAATGCCTCAGTTCTATCTCTTTGGTGTCTATATTAAGTGGGTCCACAGTATTATTTTTATATTTGTTTTTCTGTTTGTGGCAAAATGTATTTGAAATGAAAGGAATTGAAACTAAAATGGCACAAAAAATTGCTAACTGCACAAAATTAAAACAAGATTAGCACAGCTATCAATTATTTCTGCTGGAAACAAAAACTTATGGTTTAGATTTGTAAGATCACTATTTACTAAATTAATTGGTTTGCATTTTAAAGATAAATTGTGATCACAATGAAATTTTCACACCACTCTAAAATCATACAACAAAACTTAAAATATGCCAATTTTTGTCAAAATAAAATCTTTTCTTTCCCATGGCCTTGTAAATGTAAGAGACAAAAAGGATTTTTTATATATATATCTTTTTATCATTTTTATCATTGTAATTTTTAGCTGATTTTACTCGATTACGTTACTTGCTGTTTGCAATTGTCTTGGCATTCAGGAGCTCTGTTCGGGGAACCCGTTATTTTCATGTTGGCTTGTCGTTCAGGTGCCCCAAGCAGGGAATTTATTACTACTATTGTTTAGGGGCCCTGCTTGGGGACCCTGTTACTACATTGGCCTTGCGATAATTCGGGGGCCTTAATTAGAGAGCCTGTTATGCTTTTACAATTGCACAACACCATTACATTGTCATGTTTTTTACTTTTTAGCTTTATTTTTAGTTTATTACGTAGCTTGTCAGCTTTACTTTATTACACAACTTTTCTATAGTTTTAATTGCAACTTTTGTTATGTTAGAAGAAGAATTATTATATATTAAGGAACTTATTTCTGTAAGAATTTTTATTCCAAGTATTTTTGATCCTGTATATAAGCACTGAAGAAGCCTGAAGGGCGAAACGTCTGCTATTAAACTTCAGGACATGTGAAGAGTTCGCTTCTCACTTTTGTTTACACAATTTATATATATATATATATACATATACATATACATATACATATACAGCAGTTTGCAAAAATTTTGAACCCCCCCCCCCCCAAAAAAAAATATATCATTATATCCCTGCTCCCTAACAATGCTATTTATCTGGATATAATGATATATTTTGGTAGGTTCAAATTTTATATATATAAATATATATATATAAATATATATATATATATATATATATATATATATATATATATATATATATAGGCTTGAAAGAGTAGTTTTTTTCTATTTTCCAATAATTTATATATATATATAAAAGAACATGTCTTTGAATCTCACTGTTTTCATATTTCTTCTTCTTTTTTTTTTACAAATAATGGAGATTCATTATGATGTAATAACTTCAAAACAAGGCTATTTCCATTAAATAACAGGAACAATTAACAAACAGAAATCAAATCCACACACCAGGACCTCAACCACAAAATGATCAAATCACTGCTGTTCAAAAAAGTGAAGAGATTTGATCAGAATTTTCTGATATAAAATAGCGTAATCAAACTATAGACAATTCAAAATCAAGAAAGCATAACTTGTTGAGTTTATCCCTACAGCCACACAAAAGAGGATTAGTAAACTAAAGGCTTAATTCTATGAAATCTAGAATTTAACAAATGCAAATATGCATGAATATTAAAAAAGTGGTGTTTACAATAACAGTTACTATTTCAAGGTGAAGGTTACTGTTCAGGAGAATTACCTCTAGGAATATTCATATTGTGAAGAAACAAAACTGCTGGCAAGATGAAAGACATTGATAACAGGAAGCAGAATGAAAGATTTTTGTGTTCTGCCTGCCTGTTTCATGTACATTACAATTTCTAATCAAACACCACAAAATATGTAGTTTACTGTGCCTTTATAATATGAACACACATTATGTGAATATCTCCACAGGGATTTAAAATTTCCACCCGATGGGCTCTTTAATTTTTTGGCCAATGGCATTCAAAAAAGTGAATTAATTAACATTCGCGTACACTTGCTAATAAATTAATGCTGCACTTCTGAAGTTGAAAATGCAGTTTTCTGAAGGGAGATGTGAACTGCTGAAAAATGGTAGATCATTTAAAATTATGTTTATTTTCAGCTCACACGTTAGGAGAAAAAAATTCACGCTCGTGGAATGAACAAAATAATTAGCATGTTGTGTCCTGAATCGCCGTTGAAAAAAAATTTTTGTTTTCGTTCAGGACAAGTAGCTTTTGGTTAACCAAAATCTCATACTTCATCTTGCCATTTACGGCGACATTTTAAACCATTTGGTTAAGTTAAGTCAACTCTCAGCCAGACATTAAAAACAGTTTGAATTTCTCCATGAAATTAATCTGCTTCACAACGACGTATCACATAGTCTTTCGACAAACCGTGGGCAGATTTTAAACGGCTGGGATTAACAGCTACCAGATCAAAGACCACAAGAAGATACATTCCTTTCCATATGCTCTGTATAATAAAAACTGAGCTTATGGTTCAAGTTAAAGAGCTGCAACCTGTTTATTCCAGCTATTGTTTTAGGCTGCTCACTCTTTAATAATTTTAATCTAAGGCAAATAAGAACGTTTTTGTAGGATCTTACCTCAAAAAGTAGCCAGCTTAAGTCCATTTTCAATCATCGTCGCAGTGAAAGAAGGAAACTTGTAAACTTTCAATCATAACGTTTAGGAAAGTCAAACGATGCGGAAAACGTAACAAAACTCGCCCAAAATCGCAGAATCAGTCCCGGCGACGTATTCACGGCCTTAAATCTGAAACGGGAAGTACAATAGCCGGGATTAGATTTTTTACACGAACCAAACTAAAGCTAGAAAGCAGTTTGCAATAAGATGACACAATATAAAGCTCAGAACTTGCAAACAGTAAAGAAGATAGTAGATTTAACGAATAGCGAACAGAGAAGCACCTCCATAGAATATATTTGCCTGTAAATAAAACAGTGGTTCCAACTAAAATTCTCATAAAAATCGTTTCTTCTGGAGAGACACGAAACCACAGAATTCTCTCTTAGATTCGGGAAGAAATGAACTAAAATACAATAAACAAAAGTTCAAAAGCAAGCTATATGCTGGACAACTGGAAGATTTTTTTTTTTTGCTTGAATTGAAATCGACAACATATAAAAACCTTAAGCTTAATTAATAATTCACTCCAGTCGACTACACTCCCTCCAAACATCGACCCAAACAAGATAAAGCCAAAAAATTCTACATTAGGTGAACAACGCCCATTATAAGAAAAAGCGCGATCTAAAACCTTACAAAAGGCCACCTCAATATGACGCAAACTTCGCACAATCGGTGGCGCTTTGCAGATGAAATCGACAACAGATTCCCAGCACCATAGGGAAAAGTTCTGTTCGTCCACGACGATATTTTCGTAACACATTTTTGAGCGTGGGCGAGCTTAATTTAAGTCTAACTAACAAATCCCGGGAATCCCACTCGCCGGCCACTTTACCTCACCTGAAATTTTGCTAGACATGTTTTTCTTTTCGTTCGTACAAGCGATGGCAGTACAGGCCGCCGAATAAATGCACCAAAGTGCAGTTGGTTTGAAAACTGTCGAGGATTTCTCGGCGATGAAAGGACGCGGCGTTTGGGAGCAAAATTGCAACCGGAACTTCAAATGCGCTGCAGCGTCTCCCGTTGGTTACAAAGAAAAGACGTCGTTAATTCAGTAGTTAAAACAGATAACTTTTCCCCCAAAACAGTCGAATTGTCATGGCATGAACACAGAGAGAATGCAACAACCGGCCACACGAGCATCATCAATCACCCACGAGACTTCTGGGTAACTGACGTCACAGGAAACTGCGAAAATCACCGGAAGTAAAAATACTTGGAGGACTTCCGCTCTGAACGCAAGGCAAGAAACAAATTTGAGCCAATCAATCAATTTTGAGATGCAATATTTAATCTGTATTGACGATTTCATACGTGACAACAAGGAAAAGTGTATCGTTTAGCTTTTTCTAGAAAAAGAAAAAGTTTAATTCTGTCTTCCACCACCGTTAAGAATAAAATAAACGACATTTGGGGAGAGAATATCGGCAGATTATTTTCTCAATTTAGAATGTAGAAATTTTAAACTTTGATCGTGTCGAACAAATGGATATTGAATTTCTACTTGCATTTGCGTGCAAAATACATTTAATTTCGCTTTCTTTATAAATTCATAATTGATCTATCTATAGTCGAAAGGTTAGCTGTAAACCGTTACAATTTAAATGATGATTATTATATTTTTATTTTAAAAATATACATGTACTGATATTTCGTACTAAATCGACTAAGTGTCACTGAACTGTTTATCATGTGCATATTTATAAGTAAATGAGTCTCCGTGAATACAAGCAAGGTAGAAGCATCTATCCACATACCACGCCCGGGTATGAATAAAATAAATCTTACTAGAAGTCAAATTGTAAACTTCCATCAAAAGACATCCTAAGATTGGAATCAAATTGAAAAATACTCACCTCAAAACGAAGAGATTTTAAGCTCAGTGAGCCGTTGGCACTGCCTGTTTGAAGGCGTTTGGCGTGAAAGAAAAAATATGATACGCTCGACCGCGCGCAATCCACCTTTACCCTTTTGGAATCAAAACATGAAATGGACGCCTCCGAAGCGAGAGTCTACTAAGACTTGGAATACTTGCTTGACGTCATCGATTCTAAACAAAACGCAAATCTACGCCCACTGGCGGAAGGACAGGATAGAAATGCATACGTCTTTACGTGAACCCAAAAACCTAAATTTAATTGGACTCGTAAATTATATTCACCAAGGCAGAAGAGAACTGTTCGAAACAATTGTGCGCGAAGCTAGATAAGTCCGTGCACTGACGTCACTCTGACGTCATTTGAAGTCTGTGTGTATAAATATCGTCTAAAACGAGTTGAAATGAAAACATTGTTTTTGTCAAGAAAGTGTATGCAAATGAAAATATTGAAACTGAATAAATTGTCTTTGCCCTAAAGGGGCTTGAAATCTTTTCTTCCGAATGAACGATGCCGAACCGTTCCAAAACCATATTTTACTCGGGCAAATTCGATCTGAAGGTTGTATTCTCGTATCATTTTTGCTAGAAATTAGTGAAACAAAATACTTCCAAATATGAGCTTGTTGATTGATCACAAACTAAATTTCAAAAGAAATCAGTCGGTAGGCGCCTATAAATTATTCACGAGGTCGCTGTTTTTGCATAATTTGCAGAGGGAAAAATCCATTTTAAAATCCTACGCATTTCAGCTCGTTGTGTGTCTATTTTTGCCCGATTTAGCAGTGCGTGGGTGGCTTTAATTTGGGAAAAGAGGCCAAAGCGTCACATACAGTCGTTTTTCCGGGAAGTTTGAACACGGGTAAGCGATTGCAAAAAAATATATAATTTTTTTGCGTTTCAGCAGGGTCCATAATGCCGAGAAGCAGGTGGAAAATGCTCTTGATTGCAAAAAGATGAAACCGCATACAGCTTTTCAATTTAAAAGCAAAAAAAAATAAATATTTCACTCGTGTTTCTCGAAATTTTGGGCAGTGTTCGAGAAAAACCGACGCCTCTTTGCTTCCCCTTCGTGAAATGGAATTTTTCTTCGAAAGGCGAAAACTATTATTTAAAATATTTTTTTTTGCCGACATGAGTTAAAATTATTAGCAAAACAAGGAGTGTTTTCGTCTTTAAACATTAAGCTAATGTTTTTACTCGAATGACAGACTACGGAGAGATCGAATCTCGTCTTGAATTTAGTCGGGAATTCTTACAATACAAACTTTAATGTGAAGCTTTTTAAGCATTTCAGCAGCCTTCTCCGGCTAATGCAGACAAACAAGATTGCTCGAAATAAATAAAATTCATTTTTCAAGCGATGATAATAGATCATATTTGATGCAAAGACAACATAAGATCCCAGTTCGTGAGATGACATGCTAAACAGCTATGCATATTCTTAAAAACAATAATCTCTAAACGTTATTAGAGGGAGAGTGCACGAAGATACGGGAACGAACCCATTAGTTAGCACTGAGGTATAGTTTTGCAAAGACTTTGTCGGCAATAAACCATAGATTTTTCTGCACTATAACTAAGGGGTGACATTTTGTATAAAATGCTGTTTTAATTTGCATCTATGACCGAACTAAGGCGTTTTAGCAGGCATGCAAAAGCTACTTAAGACTTTTTATTTACCCATTTTTCATTCCATTATGCATTGCCGTAATATGGTCTGGTACACAAGAAAACTTGAAAACCTAGATTGGAACTGATTAAGCCTGGCTTTATTTTTCTCTCATTCTTTTTAACGTTTTTCATAAATAAAAACCATTTTTAAATTCAAGTGTTTCAGCCTCAAATAGAGCCTAATATGCTTGTTAAGTGAAGAAAAATTCACTTTTTACACAAATGTATAAGTAAAAAAGAAACGAAAATACAAGAACGTTTCATAGAATTTAAAGTTGATGTGCGAAATAAATAGGGTGTATTACACCCAAGATGTTTTTGGCTCAATGTCAGCTCTTCTCGAGACCGCAGCGGTTTGTTGTAATTCTGAACTTATTGAACGCAGTCGGTCAATTTTCATTGCGGTAAAGAAGCGGTTATTTGCTGACGAAATACATGCTGTATATGGCGTCACATTCTTCGGCTTCACGAACCCGCGAGTGAACTCTGCCCGAATTTTTGTCTTATTTTCCGTTTTTGTTTTTATCCTTTTTTATGTTCACTTTCAATAGAAACTTGGTTGTGTAAATTTAATACATTTTGTCATGGGTTTAAATGTATGATATCGTTTGTAACGACTGTTGAGAGAATATTGTCTTTCACAACATACACTGCGTTGACGCTAATGTGTTCAGTACCGGAAAATGTGAAGATTATGTGTTGTTTTCTAACATTTGTTTTCAAAACTTTTATATTTCAATATAACACTTCCTTAATCATCGCCAAACGCCCTTCAAGTGAACAATACTCTTTGTACATAGCAATGTAAAGCCATTAACAAAACTCCTAGTAATGAAACACGACAAACACATTGCTTCGTCGTTAACGTAAATTGCATTTGAAGGCTTGAAAGGTATCGAGCGGCCGGATTGTGACCGTTCGTTTGGAAGCGAGGTATATAATTTCGAAAAGCATTGGTCGTCACTTGTTTAGAAAAGTGTTACCTCTCTATCTTTTTTAATATGGGAATATCAATACCTTTTGTTTTCGGTAAAAGAATGGCATTTTGCTTACGGAAAGTCAGCTAAGACTGGTTAAGATTTTGGAAGGCCGGGCAACGGCAGCTTGACGAGGAACATGAAGGGCTCCGATTTCCTGAAATGTCTGGCTCGTTCTCTTTTGTTATATAAATTTCAAAAGGACAATTGGATATTTTTGTCCCTGATTTAAAAACTTCAATAAACGTAGCCTTGTATGATAGTAAAAGCGTTAAAATTTCTGCCAGATGTTGAACCGAGAAGATGGTCATGGAGAACTTGAAAGCGCCATGCAATATACATTGCTGCGGCACTGGGCCTTCGAAAATGGGAACACAACTAGCAGAAGTACCTCAAAACTCAGTTATAACTGATTTAACTTAGCAAGCATGTATTGCCATTTTCTTATATCCAGGCTCGTTCATGTATAGGAAGAACTAAACAATAACAACGTTAAGCCTTTTGTTGAACTTGCAGTGGCTAAAGATGAGAATTAAGAATCTAAGTTAACGAAAGTATAGTTCATAATTATATAAAACTACATGTATGGCTTTCTGCAGCTTAACTGATAGATCATTTTGATACTTCCTTAGGGCTGTAGAAATTATAATGTGAAAACTATAGTTGTTATTCTGATGAATGTCCACCTTTTACTGAGCTTTTCAGGAGATAACTGACGAAGTATTGATCAACGATATATGCGTGGACAATTCAACACAGAACACAATATGGAAACGAAATGCATCGGCTAAAACAGTCGAAATTTAGAGCAATAATTTACTAAAATAAACCATTATGACATTTTCCTAGGGCAGTCAGAAGTTAACCAAATGAAAACTGATCGATATAAATACACATATCCTTACCTTCTACTGAAGAAGCTGTTGAATAACTGAAGATCTGAGTGAACTTTCAGACACAGCTATAGACAGCGGAGAAGAAATAACAAGGTGTTAAGTTTATTTGAATCTTTAAGCTCTTTTACCACGAAACAAAACAAACAAATAAACATAAGCGACTTAAATTGCTCACTAGAAACTGTCTGCAATCACACGATGGTTCTAGCTCACGAATATGGCCAAGGTAAACATCGATCTTTCACGTAATAAGCAACGCTTGTTTGTGCGAACTCTTCGACCTATCTGTATAGTTTAAACGATTCTATGGACTAATTCTTAAACGGCTTGGTTGGTCTGGGCTTTGAAATGTGTTCATTAAGAAGTTCGACAAGAAAGTTCGTGTAAATATACGTCGTACTGGGCCGATGTTGTCTGCTCATATAACACATTAAACTCTGGATTGCAACAACTGTTGCAGAAAATGGCGGATGCTTATCGAAGACTATACACTTCCTTTTCAAGGGCGTTTAGATGCATTTGAATATTATTTTTCTCATCTACGCCTTGTTCCTGTCACGAAAGTAAAAGAAAGCTAATTCGAAATTGTAAAATTAATATATGTTATTTTCGTTGTTAATGCTTTGGAATAGGGTTGGTATTGCAGATGTACGTTCTTGCTGAGACATGCAAGGATTCTTCGAGGGCGGTTGTTGCAAGACAATGTATTGCGACCATAAACTTTTTGCTGAACAACAAGAGATGCACTGAGTTAAAATTAGAAAAATACAAGACTTCAAGGAAATTTTGGGCCTGTTTGATATGTCAATCACAATAAAATATGAGAAGGAATCCGAGTTATGATCTTCCTGTTGCAAATATTTGGGCAAATATTAGATCGACGGTTTTCTTACTAGTATAATGGCCAAACTTTGCCGATCACAATAAAAGGCCAAAATAATATTTGAAAATAAAAGTTTATTCCCTGTTAACACTTTGGTAGAACACCAAATATTAAAGTAAAGTTCCGTTTTTTAATAATTATTTGTTTTTTTCCGGTCAAGCCGGCGGGGAGGAACTACCGGCTTCAGTAAATCTAACCATTTCTAATAGCTTCAGTTTCAAGGCCATGAAATACCATTATTTATTTTATGATAGACTATAAATGATACGAACATGCTTAGTAGGATTTAGGGATTTGTTTTCTGCCCATGCTGTGATCATATTAAGTGAAATAACGACCATATTATTGTTTTCATTGTGAGTTCTGTTGGCGAGTATAGCCGACTAGCATTTTGAAAATGTGAACTGTTTGTCTCAGGCTTTTCCAACTTCAACTTGAATCGGTAAGACAATAGTAAATTTTTATTTTTTTCCCTTCGGCGTGAACCTTAGCAAGTGGTTCATTTGAGCTTGATTAACTCTGATGTACAGCTAAAAGGCCTCTGCTGGTGAACAGTAAAGTTTGAACAACCTATACCGATGAACATTTCTCGGCCCTTCTCATTCTCAGTTCTCATATCTCTGAACGCTCCAAGTCTGACAATTTTCTACTGCAAAGAGCTTACCCACAACTAATAATTTTTGTTGAATTCTGTTTCACTTTTCAAGATAACAACTGCTGAGTTTCGTTCGATAAACTTTTGACAAAACGATTTGGTCCAGTCTGCACGAGCAGAAGCACAAGCCCTGGCCTTTATGATCACTAAGGTTGGTGGACAATCAAAACCGATATTTTTCTTCAAGCCAAGTTCTATTTATTAACATAACCCGTTAATTCTCATGGAAGAGTGCCTGAAAATAGTTTCCTAAACTGTGTTGAAACAGTAACAACAGCACTAGACGAAATAAAGCTTAAACATCGGTAGTCGGTTCTGCATGGAGTTCTTTTGACCATTCCGCACTGAAACCGACTGAAACAGTCAAGTGCTGATCACACTGCATAATGAAACGTTGTCATGTGGCGAGTCGTGAGTTTGTCTGATTTAATATAGAAACTACAAAGAGACTAAATGCAAGTGTGAAATGAGGATCATTTGACCAAGTTCTTCTTGAACATAGAACTGCGTTGCCGGTAGTTAAGGTCGGTGGCGTTGCATTCAGCTTTTGCATGAGATATCTCGGGTTCTTTATAGACACTTTATATTAATTTACTGGATGAAACACGTCTAATTTGTCATACTTCTATTGCAACAACTCAATGCAGAGAAACATTTCAAGACATAACAGTTATATCTGTGTTAGCAAGAAGAACCTCGAACTAATCCGAGGTGACTAAGACATTAGGAATGATCTAGTCAGCCGATAATAATGTGGGCACATTATCTCAGTACCATATGATTGTATTTTCCCACTAGTTTTCGAGGCTTTCCTAGTTTAGAGTCAAGAAGCACAATAGTGTTACATTTCTATCTTACTTTACTGTTAGTAAGAACTTGTTTTACCAAAGAATACTCACTGTTCATTCAATGATATTGTCTGTGGTTCAGTGTGTGTTGGCGTCAGTCACCTCATGACAGAGATCGACAATTCAAGTTTCACTGGCCGTATTTTCAGCTTTATTAAATTACATTTTTATGACTTATTTAACTTCAAACTAGACATTCTCGTACATCTCGAGGCAATATAATATTATATCTTTTCTTCCTAGAAACGATAGGTTTAATTCCTGTTTGCCAAACAAACCTGAAAGCAATGGCCGGGATGATGAAACAAAATGGCGTGGGCATATGCACTGACTCCTCCCACTCGTCTCAATTCGACTTCCTCATTTTGAACTCGCAAGTTTACTTCAAAATTGTCGTTTTTGGCCGTAATTCTTGTAAAATATTCATTTTCTAAAGCTCATGACAGGTCTGAGCTGCAGTAAACTGCATCAATAAAATTGTTTTAAGTGCCCATGATGAAAAACCCTAGTTTCATTGCTTCCATAGCCGACCAACCTCGAGTGATACGGTTATGCGGTCGTAACTTAAGCTTTTTGCCGGACTTTGGATGAAATCTCGAGCCGGCCGGCATGCATGACCACCATTCAAATAAAACGGCTCTATCGAGCAGTACGTTTCGTGCTACTATTTATTCTTTAGCGCAAGGTGGTAACAAAACATTCTAAAGTATGGGCATTCAAAATAAATTAAGTTATTGAACTATAGGTTAATTCCTGTGATACTGTTCCTGATTATGCAATGCAACGTGTTTCTACTGACGTTTTAAGTCTGTGGTTAAAATCTTTAAGACTGGCCACTTAAATAAACTTATTGATTAGTAAGTACTATCCTGTGTTACTGCACATTTCTCTTTATTTTGCAGATTGAAATTTTGGACTTTTTTGGCCCAATGTTAGTACACTGACAGCACTGAGGAAAGGATATAGATCAGTGGTTTGCCGTGTTACGGTTACTGAGCCGAATTATAAAACTAAACTTGGCTAACTACTCAAGCCATAACACTGTTCTGCTTATTCTAAACATCAGCTGGGACATTTTTTTTAAAATTTGTTCATTTTGACACAGTGCGTTCTTTTACGTTGCAAAAAAAGAAAAGAAATTTGAGATTTGTGAATGGCGGATTTCTGCAGCCTCGAGCAGCTTGCATGTCAGCGTGTCACAAAAACCAACATTTTCAAGCACGATACTCATTTGTAAGTCACGGTAATATCTTGAGAGTTTGAAGCAAAAAAAAGAATTATAGGAAAACAATAACGATGGACAATAATTTTTGTTGGTACAATAATTTTTGTTGGTATTCTTCCTTGTTCGTGTTTGGTTTTTCCTTGTTCGTGTTTGGTTTTGATACACCAACATGGCGGGGGTTTCTAGTAATTTCCCGGGAATTTCAGTCTAATTTTCAATCTTTTCAGTTTTCGAAAACTTCTGTACGAACATTACTATTGATCCAAACATTGGACAACCTCTTTCTATCTATACTATAATCTCTCCATTAATTGGCGTTTAGTTTCAAGAAACAAAACGATTTTACCTCATTCGGCAGAATCTAGAAAGGCCTAAAAAATTACATGACTTTTGTTGTGGAAGTTACATTTCTAATTCGTTTGTATTCCCTTAATATAAAAAATATGGCAAAAAATACCGATGAGAAACGCAATGATTTTAAAGGTTGGGTAGCATGCTGCCAAACTGTAATCAGGAGCTATTTACAATGATGTAAGCTTCGCTTGGTAAACTATCCCCCATTTTCAGAAATTCATAAAAGAGTAATCAGTAGACAAGACGAAAATACACCAAATGTCATTTTTAAAATATCGAGCCTGAGACAAACAGCACCGAATAAAAGTTGAATGGTCGAACTTTAGGGTCTCGTCCACAGACTCAAAAGTTAAAACCACACTGTATAGTTAGAATTATCTTGTACAGTATGATAAACAGTACCACAGGAAAGTACTGCTCAATAGCTTTCATTTGAATGGCCACACTTTAGGATTTCATCCATAGCAACTCAAAAGCTAGAACCACCTTGTACAACATAATAAACAGTACCACAGGAAAGTACTGCTCAATAGCTTTCATTTGAATGGTCACACTTTAGGATTTCATCTATAGCAACTCAAAAGCTAGAACCACCTTGTACAACATAATAAACAGTATCACAGGAAAGTTTTGCTGAATAGCTTTCATTTGAATGGTCGCACTTTAGGATTTTATCCACAGACTCAAAAGCTAGAACCACCTTGCACAACATAATAAACAGTACCACAGGAAAGTATTGCTCAATAGCTTTCATTTGAATGGTCACACTTTGGGATTTCATACTACAGAAACTGAGGAGAAAAAGGGTGTAATAACAAGGTTGCAAAAGAGTTATCCTTGGTTGCTGAAAACATATCACTTTAATATGTGTTTACTGTCTTCTACTTCCCTTTTAGATGCCGGCTGAAAATCGGTACAGCTTCCACTATAGCTGTGGAAGGTATGCTACAGTATTATTGATTGCGATCCTTGCCATAACAGAGTGCGGATTTTAGCCTTGAAGTAGCGATTTGAAATTTCTGCTTTAGCAATCTGTCTTTAACCCCCTTCAGTCTAAACATAAAGTGTCGTTGTTCTTACTAGCTATCGCAGTGAACTATTTCTGTTTAGGTGAATGATTTGAGATAATCGCTATCCAGCGAACAAAATGTACCCACTTTCAGTTCACCTTTTATTCGCTCAAAATTATACAAAATATGAAAATGTAATACATATTGGCCCGATTTATACTGGAGATGGATGATCCGTCTGGACGAACTTGGGCAAACATTCGCTAGTTCGTCTGATAATCCGTCTGTGTATAAACACTGGCAAAGAGACGGATTACCCGTTAAGACGAACTATCTGCTAACATTGAAGTTCGTCTTGGCAGACGAACTAAGCAGATAGTTCATCTAGACCGATAATCCGTCTCTTTGCCCGTGTTTATACACAGACGGATTATCAGACGAACTAACGAATGTTTGCCCAAGTTCGTCCAGACATATATTGCGAAATTCTCCTTCTGTATTACATCGAATATCGCATTGCAAATTTAGTAAAGAAAAAGGAAGAAGAAGGCTGGTCAGGCCAGTTGAAATATTGAAGGAAATAAATGTCATTTAATTCTTTTTGGCTGAAGCAGATCCTCAAGGATCCAGCGTACATGCTGCAGAATGCTTTTATCATTTATCCAGTTCTTATACAAAGTAAGGTCTATATCTATTTCAGACCTATCTAAAATCCTTTTCTTCTTAACTTTATTCGTCTTTACTCCAAAGCCATAATGTTACTGGTATAATTTTCTATTTACTAATGTAATATCTTAATTTCTGCAACGAGGAAGTAATAATCTATAATTTATGGTTTCTTTTTAGGCTTGCTTGCTTCGTACCAGTTGTATATATTTTTACTTGTGTGAAATTTTGTCATCTTTGGTAGGCAAATAAATGAAATAGAATAAATAAAATGGAGAAGTTATGTTTTACTGTTATGTATTTGAATTCTGGAAGCGCGATGGTCAAGAGTCAGAAGACGTAAAAGAGTCAAAAATTAAAATTATAGAAAAAGCGAAATTTCATTTTGTACCATGTTAAAAAACAAATGATACCATGTTTAAAGTGCTGCCGAAGAGGTTTCATATGAATGGTCATACCATAGGATTTTGATCACAGATTCAAAAGTTAGAGCTACACATGCCTTCATAATTGACTCTGGGAGTGAAAGGGTAAGCTTGTCACACTTTCCATCTGAACTGAGGTGGATGGGTGGGTGTACAAAACTTCCTCTGTACTCTCGCCGCCATGTGTCCTCTCAGTAAGACAACTACTCCCCTGCATATCTCTGCATCGATCGGCATAACGAAAATATCTATTGTATTAGGACAGGACTCACGTACCGTTCGACGAAAATAGTTATTTGTACCACCATCCTCCACTCAAACGATGGTGTATATTATAGCTCCACTCTCACTGCTCTGTCTGGAAAAAAAATAAATTAAGAAGAAAAAGAGTTAAACCTCCTTATGTTGTTTTCAACTGTTTTCAACAGAAGCCAGTAAGCGGGAATAAGTTTTTTTGCTGCAGCGTATCCGTGTATATTATGGAGAATCAATTTCTGTTTCAAACATAGACTTTTTATTTCTCCTTTCTGAAATCATACACTGTACGTTATACATAATTTAGTTTATTCCACCTACTCAACGGAGTGGTGACAAAATTAAGTAAAAGCAGCCGTAAGCCGCCAATTTAAGGGACAACTTTCAAAAATGAACATGGATGGTTGACACTCACATGTAGTAAATGATTAATTACATTTCCATTTCAGCAATAGATATATTTCTGCTAAAATCTAAATATTGGATATAGCAGGAGATCTTAGCAAGCTCTGCTGAGCTTTTCTAAGAAGATCCCCATAGTTCAATAATCTAATTTACAATTTGTAGATGGGTCTAGTTATTAAATCTATTACTGACATGTACGGTGACTAAGAACTGACAACTACAGAGAGTACACTT
Organism: Cladopsammia gracilis; assembly: GCA_022457155.1. Classification (NCBI taxonomy): domain Eukaryota; kingdom Metazoa; phylum Cnidaria; class Anthozoa; order Scleractinia; family Dendrophylliidae; genus Cladopsammia; species Cladopsammia gracilis. The sequence goes on from JAJGOT010000583.1 coordinate 315,817, forward strand.
GATTTTGTTCATAAACTTTTGTTAATTTTTTAAACGATTTTAGTATTTTAGTATGAAGTTATAACTTATTATTCATGCTTTCGCATAAATGCGGTGTTCCGACTGACATGGCGTATTTTCAATGTGAGTACGGCCAGGAGCCGTTGCTTTGATTAACCCTTTCACTCCCAGAATCAGTTATGGAGACATGTAGTGTAGTTCTAACATTTGAGTCTGTGGATGAAATCCTATGGTGTGACCATTCAAATGAAACCTCTTCAGCAGTACTTTTGCATGGTACGATTTGTTCTAACATTTGAGTCTGTTGATGAAATCCTATGGTGTGACCATTCAAATGAAACCTCTTCAGCAGTATTTTCGCATGGTACCATTTGTTCTAACTTTTGAGTCTGTTGATGAAATCCTATGGTGTGACCATTCAAATGAAACCTCTTCAGCAGTAATTTTGCATGGTACCATTTGTTCTAACTTTTGAATCTGTGGACGAAATCCCATGGTGTGACCATTTAAATGAAACCTCTTCGGCAGTACTTTCACATGGTACCATTTGTTTTTCAATATTTTGCAAAACGAAATTTGGGATTTTTCTTGAATTTTGATAATTGGCGCTCTTGGGAGTTAAAGGGTTAAGGTTGCTTTATTATCTTGATATAGGAAGACAAAGTCGTCAAAAGCGATGAAAGCGAAGAAATGTAACCGAAAGAGAGAAAATAACGGCCAAGTTAAAGTTCCACTTTCACCTTTTTCTCAGTTATCCAATTTAGGAGTACAACTTAGTGGCATTTTGCTGGAAATTAGGAAGCGATATTTCAATATTTCGACGGGATGTCTCTCTAAAACTACGAAAGATGGCATTTTTTTTTGCAATTACTTGCTTTTGCATTGTGTTCAAAGTAAAATCAATCATTGTTTTCGTATTTCCTTGCATTATAGACGTCTCTCGATTAATCGCCCCCTCAAATAATCGCCCCTTTTGTGGGAAAACATTTAAGATAATGACCTCCCTCGAATAATTATGGCGCCCCTCCTCTTCGTTTTCCCTCAGACAGACTAGTGACAGTAAACCCGGAGAATAGCGCCAACGAGTTCAGGTTAACGAGTATTAAAAGTAAGATGCGATATAACTTACTTAAACATTAATAAAAGAATATCCAATTGGGAATAGTTGGAAAGCCTATGGTCAGTTTTCGGAGTAAAATCCACCATTTTGAATCATGATGGGCCAACAGGTCATGAAATAATTTTCGTCAAATTAGATATCTGAGAAATTTATGAATGGTGAACTTAACATACCAGTTAAAATATTTTTGTGTTAAAATTTAAGCGATGTACCTGGGTCGCAAAGCGAGTAATCGAGTGTTGACTTTACCATATATTTGTCTATAAAAATGTCCGGTATATGAAAAACTTAAAACGCGATTGAACGCTTTGTAGGACAGATCTATTTCTCAAATTTCGCAAGAAAAATATTTTACTTAGTATCTCAAGTTTGGCGGAAATTATTTGACATTTCAAAATGGCGGATTTTACTCCGAAAAAAAGGTCTATTTTGGGCAGAAGTTCCAGCGAGAAATATTTAAAATAATTACCCTCCTCCGTATCTAATAAACGCCCCAACAACTGAATCACCTCTTACTAACTATAATTTGAGGAAATGCGGTATTTCATCCGACAGGAGTTTTGTTCTTCTCTGACGATCTGTATCAAACTAAATAACAACTAATGCAGCTAAAGTGGGCCCATGCGCATGAAGTACAAAGCTTCCCACCTCCGTTTTACTCTCATCACAGCAGTACTCCAGGAAAAATATGGTTCACTACTTCAAAAGAGATCTCTTTGAAAAGACATAACGTCTATCTATTCTTCTCACCGCTGTTCCTAGCAGTGATCTAAACTAAGCTAGCCTGCGAGCAAGCTAGCGCTCGCGTTTTGTTCGCAGGCTAAAACGTATCGGGAGATAAGGTAGGTGTATAATCCGAATATTTTTTTTCTAGTCGTAGAGACTGAGTTATTTTTTTGGGGCACGCCTTCACTTTGCTTATATTGTTTTCTAATCAGGGCAAAACTGTTGCCAAATACAGTGTTTGTATCGTCAAATAATTTCAACATAACTTTAATTTTCTCATTAATATTTGTGAACTGGAAACTTACGATACTGGGAAAAAGACTTTAATCATCAAATTTGAGGATTGTAGCTGTGCTAGGTTTTGTCAATAAAACCCACGGAAAAGTTCAAGTGGGTTGAAACTTGCAACTGTGTCTTGCACGCTTCAAAACAAGCTTCCGATTATTATTATTATTTTTTAATTTATTTACCCCATTATTTATTATTACATAAGTTCTTTGAAGTTAACAAGATAAGAAAAAAAAATGTAGAAGGGCAAGATATAGGTAAACTAATTATATGCCAGATAACTAAATTACATTTTTTTTTAAAGAAAAAGAGAAAACACACTACTAAGGCCCCGTTTACACGGGTCTGGACAAATTTTTGCACGGACAAAAACTTGCACGGTTCCACCTTGCGTTTACACGGGACCGGCGGAACTGGACGAATTTTTGAACAGTTAAGCGCGCAAGATCCGTGTAAACACCACTGCAATCTGTAACAAAATTTGCACGGATCCATGTAAACACGTGGTCTAGGAACAAACTTCGTCCGTGCAAAACTTTGTCCGGACCCGTGTAAACGGGGCCTTTAAGAAGTTGTTAAAGCCATATTTGGAAAATCAAGATAAAAATATTAACCAATCAATTTGCTAGAACAACTTGCTTCCAATCTCGAGGGACCGAGGGGTTTCCATGCAAATATGGTACTAAAAAAAATGAATATTCGGAAGCTGTGAATGCGCGTTACACGTTTCAACCCACTTATGGGTTTCTGTTTTAATCTAATTTATCATCAGTTACGAATTTCTAAGAACACTCCTGGGGCCCCGTTTCTCGAAACTCCCGGTAACTTTTCGGGCCCGAAGCCAAATATTGAAATCAAAATCTAAAGAATAAAGCGCGGGTCCTAGCGAACAAACCAGTCCATTTTGTTTTGCTAACTGATAGTTTCATCGTATTATCTGCAAAACTTTTGAATCCTCGATCTTCAATGAAAATAAACAGCTTTCCGGGCCCGGTAATTACCGGGTCTTTCGAGAAACCCCCTGGCCTGGATCACTCCCTTAAATTTTCTGCCACTGAAATATTCAGCCAAAAGAACCGAATACAGTAAACACCCGCATATAATAACACATGGATTAAGAACATCAGGCTGAAATTTTGCAAATAAAGCACCATTTTTATAAGAACAAAATCAGCCTGGAAATATAAAATGTTCTTATAAAATGGATAAGACATTAAAAAAAATTTAAGATCATACAGAAGGCCTGCTGCCAAATAACTACAGCTCATCAGCTGTGATGCTGTTTTGCATTTGTTTTGAGCTTTTTTCCCTTCAAATGATCTAGTTACTTGTAGGGAGACATACAGTACTGTGCTACATTTTCTTTCCATTAAATATGCTAATTTAATCTCAAGCATTTTTTTGCATTGTTACAGTTCTGAATTCCAACAACAAAATTTAAGAACAATTTAAGAACACCTTCAGGCTGATTTTTCACTAAGCACCCGATAAATAAGAACCTCCAAAATCATGTGTTCTTATATGCGGGTATTTACTGTAGCTCAAACTGTATAGCTTACACATAGTTTCATAGTTTTTAAAATGATATGAAAAATAAAACAGCACAACGCCTTTCCGGGCGTTTTCCTAAACCCTGTATAGTAGTCCATGATCCGTCCAACAAGCGCAAAGTCCTCTATTGTCTCATCTATTCTTCATACTTTACTCCAATTTAGCGAAATACGTTTAAATAACGCTCCGACTAATAGCTTGTTAAGCAGGTGGGATTATTCGAGCGAATAATTCGTGGTTATCAGGCATTCGTCTACGGGTAAACAAAAGAATGAAACACAAATTCGTCCGTTTTGCTAAGTGCCGAATCTCTGTAATACCCATATTTGCGTCGACTCAAATAATTAAATTCGACGATTTGATTTAGATGTCGAATTTAATAGAGCCGCGTTGAATTCATGAGCGAGTTTTTATAAAGTTAGGAAAAAATGTAGATATTGTGGGTAAAACATAATTTAAACATTCGATTCCGCACATGTGAAGGTCGACGAATAAAACAACTGTTGAACGTCTGTCGAATATTCGACTGGCTCAGTCGAGGATGCGGCCGCAGAAGTCACATTGCCGAATTTATTTGAGTTAAACGTTGAACTTCACATGCATTTCAGAATTCCTGAATTAGATTCGACACATGTCAATGCGACGTTTAAACCGGGCCAAAGCCGATAAAAGGTACTACCTCAATGAATAGATTGTTCAATGTTTTCGCCTGACCCTTTAATTACGTCCGTTCAAAAGAATAATTCGGAACCTAGTGACCCTAACATATCGTAAAAAACAACATGTTGTTTATATTATGCAGGGCACCCAACAACGAATGTTTTGGAAAACGCTTTCGTATCATTTAAGTACCTTTAAAAGAAACTATGTGAGAGCTAATATAGTTTAATCGTTTCAGTTCTTTTACTGGCTGAATATTTCAGCAGCAGGTTAATCTTATCTAACGAATTTGCTCAACTGTTTTCACCTTGCGAAGATCCTAGCTAACTTTATTTCGTACCCAAAACGACGTTTTTTATTCCTGTCCGATGTTAAGAAGGTTTGAGGCGACATTTCACTTAGAAAACTCTAGTTTTAATGTAATTTATCGCAAATTTTGAGGATGACAAAGGCCTTCAGATCAGCTTTTCACCTAAACTATTCGTTGGGTGTGTTCCTGATTAAGGGATATGTTTACGTAGCAGGAAAAAAAATAACCAAATAGCAATAGACTATTTTTAGGATCTAAACACACGCTGAATGCATAAACACGTCACTAAAGCTATATTTAGAGGCACAGAAACATCGAGAGGCTAAAAAAAATTTGTTTTCACCCTGTTTGTTTTTCAACGCAAAAAAAACTAATTATGCAAGCAATTAAAATTAGAATTGTTTACGTCCAGGGCTAAAGGGTGGAACATTATAAGATAAAAATAGCTCGTTTCTTTTGTCATGTTATGATGACCTTGCCGTGCATGTGCATGTGTATGTTATGTTTTTTTTTTAGTTCCGTTCTTGACTTTACTGGAGGGCTGTCAGCGGGGTCATTATTTTATAAATTAAGGGCTTTGTTGTGCCTAGGTACTTGGTGTATCCCTGATCATAATGTATGGTACTTCATGTATCCCTTATTCTAATGTATTTAGATATATTGCAGTGTAATTTAGGGTCGGATTACAGTATCTAGGGTTGAAGCACTGATTTTAGTATTTAGGGTGAAGCACTGATTCCAGTATTTCCAGTGTATCGAAAGGGTTAGTTCTTATATATGGTCTGGGCTAGCAGCATATTATCTTATATCCCTTAAAAATTACAATTTCCGGCAGCTAGTCCTCGGTGGTGTAGTGGATAGTGTGCATGGAGTATATCATACGGCCCGGGTTCAATTCCCTATTCTGCTGTTTTTATCTTCTTTTTCTACTGAAATAAAAACTAAGTCTTTAAATACAAAATAATAAGGGATACACCAAGTACATACCTTGTTGTGAAACCATTCAAACTTTAAACCTTTATAAACTCCCAAGAGAGCCAAACATCGAAATTCAAGAAAAATCCCTGTTTCATTTTGTCAAATATTGAAAAACAAATGGTACCATGCAAAGTACTGCTGAAGCGGTTTCATTTAACGCAGGGGTACACATGAATTTGAATGAAATTTTAAGAGGTTTAAAGAAGGGATAGAAGAAAGAAAATGAGTTTTGGAACACCAACAGACAAGACATGATACCCATTAAAGGACCCCAGGTTGCTGGTGGACAAACGTGGTGTCCGTCTATTAATTATTAACTACAAATTCTAATTTTAAAACTTCATTAAATCTTCAATATTTCTTATTTCTCTAAATTTTACCAATCTTTTCAGAAAAACTGTTTCCTCCAAAACATACCCAAAAATCGCCTCACAATTTACAAAACACCCCATAACATAGATTCATGAGATGAGCAGAGAGTAATTTGGATTGCTTGAAACGTGAACGAGATATTTCCATTAAAGCCATGTCAAGTGGCGGAAAAATGGCATTCAGGTGTACCCCTTCCGTAAATGGTCACACCATAGGATTTCGTCGACATGACTCAAAAGTTAGAAATACACTACGAGCATCCATAATTGACTAAGGGAGTGAAAGTGTTAAAAGCGATAACAAAAGTCTGCAATTTATCTTGTGGCATGGAAATGTCGTTTAGTCTCTAACATCGAGACTGTTTCGACTGTTTAGCATATCCTCGCCCGGATTTAAGTAAGGCAGCCTTCGAGTTGTTTGGTTCCATTAGAGTTCTTGTCTTGTTTCGCCAGCCCTTTATCGCTCGTCCGGCTGTATACATCGTAAGTTACAATCCTAGGCCACTTTATGTATAATGGTCAGCATCGCACCAGTTGGGATTTTTAAAATGTTTGTGTCCAGTTTCTAATGTTACTTTCTTCTGTTTACGGTGTCCCTCAGTAATTAGCACTTTCGTGCTTAATACATTGACACATAAATAAAGTCATTACCATTATTATGTTATTATAACTGCAGGGGCGGATCCAGGGGGGGGGGGAAATGGGTGAATTTTCACCCCTCCCCCCCCCCTTTTCTGAGACCCTTTCTTTCTTTTATCTAACAATCATGCTGCTGATGCACTGACCTCAAACACCTCAACCAGGCTTTGGTTCTATTGCATTTAAAATTTCAACCCCCATTTCAAAATCCTGGATCCGCCTCTGAACTGTCAAGGATGGAAGTGAATTATAGCTGATCAAATTTGATTTGGTGACAGGCTGTCAAGAAATCAAACGATTTGCATTCGTGTAGAATTTGGACTGTTTAAGCCGTTATTTTGTCTAGCTCTTTAGTTAATGTTTCCGCTTTGTTTACATCGCTTTTGGTGAGTTTTTCTTCATATTTCAAGACAATAATGGAAGCTCAGTGAGGAAAGCTCCTGCTCATCATGAAAACACGATATATCAGCCGGTTTACGTAAGAAGGATATCCGGGAAGGATGTTCAAATGTTCAAATGTACAATACAAGGCAAACATTTATGGTTAAAAATTATAAAGAAAAATACAGAAGGTTAATTCACCACGACGTTTTTACAATAAAGAAATTAAAGCCGATAAATTTACAACAAAGAAACTAAAAATAACTTTAATGTCCTATTATTAATGTAATCCTTTTATCGTTTTTATTTTCGACGTCTTCGCGTTGCGTAATAGAACTTTCGTTTTTTTGTGCGTGGTTCTCGTTACTCCGAATATAACTATCCGGCGTGCTGCACGTTTGTACTGTCAGGTGATTTCCTTTTTCATGTTGCACAATGACTATTATTTTGTGCTGTACGTTTTTAGCGTGTTTAGTGTTGCACAATGAAACTTTTGTGTTGTATAGTAAATATTTGACTGATATTTTATTTGACGGAAAACTGCCAGCGTTTAGGACGAGGCAAGTTGTCTAGCCCTTTTAGCATATTGATACTTTGGCGTTAACACAAAAGATAATTTAAAAAAAAACTGTATACGTGTGTCAGTAGAATTTATAATCCATGAAGTCTGATTATAAATCTAGAAATTGGTAGAAATAAGCACTGTTTATGTTACCATAGCAACGCGTGCGCTTGTTCAACGACTACGTGATGTATTCATGCGACTACGTCTTCGACTACGTGATGCTCTTCTACGTCATGTAAAATACACAAAGTATACCTTTCGCTACCCACACTGAAAAGTGAAGTGATTTTTAACACCAACCCTGCTATTATTACTCGCTTATCTCGATAACTCCCACAAAATGACGTGTGTTCATGTATGTCTTCCTGTTGCGAAATTTAGAGAATTTTGCAATGCACTCTTCGTGTTTTTCTCCACCGTTTTGACTCGTTCTTGGCAGGGATTTGAACATATGCATGCAGAGCACGAAATTAAGGGCCGGTTATTTCAACGAAGTCTAACTTGGACCGTGGTTTAAAACAATTAATGGACCTTAAGTAGATAAATGTTTTTTTTTCTAGTCTGTGCTATTGCCTTCAGGACACTTTACAGTAAAGATCGTTTAAATACTATGGTTGGCCAGAATAAAATTGGTTTAGACCGCGTTTTCAGTTAAACATTGTCTAAACTTCGTTTAAATAATCAGCCCTATGTGTTCGTGTAAGAAAATACAAGAAACCGATCTTTAAGAATTTCTGTAAGATTTCGATAACGAAAAGCCCGGGGTCGTAGCTGTATTAGAAAGCGAACAGTTGCAGCATTGTTGGTGGTCTCCATGCATTTCTCTGCAAAACCAACGAAGATCGAAGACTGTCTGTCATGTTTAGGAAAACCCCGGCTGGTTGTACTGTTTTGTCATATCATTTTAGTGCTATATGAATGCTAATTTGATTTACTTATTTTATTTTTAAATACATACATACCGGGAAAAAATAAATTACGTGGCTTGCACCCCACTTCAGATACAGCCCTTTGAGCTAATAATAGACATAATAAAGCATGCAAATAAACTGGTCAAACTAGAACTAAGGGGCCGATTATATGGCGAATTTCAGCCCGGGGCTGAGGTTTGACCGGGCTGAAATTTCGTTGTGATTGCATGACAAATTTCAGCCCGGGCGCCATGTTTGAAATTGCGCGGAAAGATTGATAACGAGAACCAATAATAATCACTGCACATGCCCAAATTCACTTTTCAGTCCTGGCTTAAATTCTGATGCGATTACATGGCGAATTTCAGCCCGTTTGGCCGGGCTGAAAATTCCAGCCCGGTTTCTGGAATTTTCAGCCCGGGCTGAAACTCAGCCGGGACTGAAACTTTGTTAATGTAATCGCTAACTTCATTTTAAGAGGATTTATTTCGGAAGCCGGGCTGAAATCTCAGCCCGGGCTGAAATTCGCCATGTAATCAACCCCTAAAAGGTACAGACTAACTACAGTTTCAGAATCTTTTCGGTTCTTGAAGCGAACCGATCTGAAGTCAAAACCGAAACCCCATGGGGGTACTCTGGATTTAAAGCGACGGGGATGTGCGACGGATTTTTTGGGTTTGAAATTTCGAATCCACAGGATTTCTTTTGGGTAAGAACATTTTGGCAAGTATTTTTTGGGTGGCTTGAGTGAAGTAGAGATTTTTAGAGGTATTCATTCGTGGTAACGAATTGCTGCCGTGCCTAGTGCCCGCGTAGTGCTATGAATGCAGTACAACCAAACTTGTTATATCATTTTTATCCCTTCTGGGTATTTTTAAGGGTCAAAAATGCAGCATGGTTTTTTTTTTGGTTTAATGTTGGTTCGGGAGATTTTGGGTTTTGCTGGAAGTCCTGGGGATGTTTTTGGGAATTGATTTCTGCCCGCATTCACACATCCGCGTCACTTTAAATCCGCCGGGTACCCACCTTTGGGAAAAAAAACAAATATAATTATAACTTGCTCGCACTCTGTGTGCTCGCACGCATTTTCCCGCGTTTGACACTGGCTACATGAAATTGCTACCAGTTGTGTATGCAGTAAACTCTTTAAAGTGCCAATGCGAAGAAAATTTGTGTTTTGTTTTCGATTCTTTTTTTATTTCAATTTATTCAATGGGTTCAAAATTACACAAATCGCTATAATTTAGAACGATATAAGCTTACTCAGGATCGGAAATAACGGCTGAATGAAAACCGTCGAAACTCCGTCCGCCCGTACTCACTTCGCAAAAGGTCGCAAAACTGTAGTCTGCAATTATTCTATTGAAATAACTGATCTTCCCGTTTGAATTTGAACTTAAAATTTGGCATGGGAAGTATATAGTGTCACCAATTAGTGTGTAAACGCTAGAACCACTGACACTTTAATAAAGTTTCAGTACTACTACTACTACTACTACTACCACTACTACTACTACCACTACTACTACTACCACTACTACTACTACTACTACTACTACTACTACTACTACTACTACTACTACTACTACTACTACTACTACTACTACTACTACTACTACTAGAGTGATTTTACTTCAACTGTGAAACAGAAACTATTAGTTAGTGTGTAACACTATCTATCACTATTACACTATCGTTAGACCTTGCTAGAGTGATTCACAATCTAAATAATCTAACAATAAGTGTGTGATAGTCCAAATTAAACAAAAGAAAACAATGGAATTATTGTCCAATAGTGCGTACTACTACTACTACTACTACTACTACTACTACTACTACTACTACTACTACTACTACTACTACTACTACTATTACTAGAGTGATTTTACTTCATCTGTGAAACACTATCTAACAATTAGTGTGTGACAGTCCAAATTAAACAAAAGAAAACAATGGAATTATAGTCTAATAGTGCGTACTATTCTACTAACTATTTCACAGATGAAGTAAAATCACTCTACTACTACTACTACTACTACTACTACTACTACTACTACTACTACTACTACTACTACTTCTACTACTACTACTACTACTACTACTACTACTACTACTACTACTACTACTACTACTACTACTACTACTAGTAGTAGTAGTAGTAGTAGTAGTAGTAGTAGTAGTAGTAGTAGTAGTAGTAGTAGTAGTAGTAGTAGTAGTAGTAGCACCGACACTACTGTAAGATGGACACCTCTCTCCAAGACGCGCATCAATTAGCTGGTTCTGGCCGAATTCCACTTGTTCATCTGTAACTAAACTCTCTATAAGGTGGACACCTGATATAAGACAGCATTGCTGTCGGTTTAAATTGGAGCGCGGGGTCTTTATCTTCACTGTGGCTGTTTCCATTAGAAACAAGAACTGATGACAGATATCATCTCGCTCCTAAAAAAAAATTCGTCCCCAGGCGTCTCTCCTTGGTCCATCTCAGTCTGTTTCCTGCGCTTTACTGACAAAATGCAATCAAGCGCAGAAAATACAGAGTAAACCAAATCACGACTGTAAAACCCAAAATACTTTTGAAGCGAGCAACGTGTGCTCACGTGTGTTCACTCATTCTAGCTCTTCTTTTACTCTCTTTAAATTTGCGTAGTCCACTCTTTGTATGGCTATCTTTCCAAGCCTCAAAATAAGCAAAACTTTTGGCATTTGGTGGTGAAGACAGAGCCTTCATACTGAAGTACTGCTCGACAACAAAACGTAAGTATAATTTGTCTGATTGAGAGATTGTATAATTTGTCTCATAACGTAACAAGCAGCTGTATCAGAAAACATTCTTGTGAATCAGTGGACAATGAATCAGTGGACAATGTTTAGTGGTTTTGTTTCTGTTCATTCGACTTAAAATTCCGATTAGAATTTATGAAAATTTCGGCGGCAAATGGAGCTGTTACAGCAACCTTTGGTTTTACCGGAGTTTTCGGGAAAAGAGGACAACCTCGCGATGTATTCCCAAATTTTCGAAACATTCTTCCCGAAAATTTCCGTTCCATTCGGTTTCCTTCCCGGAATTTCCAGAAATTTCGGTTGAAAACGTTCGCAGTTCGATAATACATCAGTTTTCGAAATTTCTGAACACTTGCTTTCGACTCTGTACCGGAATCCGATGTTCTATAAATTTTGGTAAAGCCCTTTAGCTACACAGGCTACGTTCAACGTCAACTTCAACTTTATTACTTCCATCACTTTTTAATACAATGTATATTATAAATATTCTCAGTAACAAGCTTAAAATCAAAAGCGATGAGGAGTCTATAGAAAAGAGGAAATGCTTGAAGTAATAGACCCCCTTCAACGGCCATTACATAACATAACTTTAGGTTGAATGCTTGTTTTACAAGGTTTAAAACAAATTTTAATTCAAAACTTATTAATATGTTTTGCTTTCCCTTCGAGAATTCAATTGTTGTCTTCCTCGTGGTGTTGTAGAGTATTTCAAGTTATGTATGAACGAGGGAACTTATTTATATTAGCACAGTTTGGACAGTGAAAAAACAGCAAAACACTTGTTACAACTCGTGATATAGATCCTGTTCAGTAGTCACATGTATTTAAGCACGCGTTTTAGATTTATTGGTTTACCACTGGCATGGGTTGAATGTGAGGAAACCGAAAGAAACACTTGTAATATTTATGTGTTTGTTGGCTGCGACGACTTTTGTTTCGACGTTGTGCGGATTTTACTGAAAAAATCTTTAAAGTCAAGCAGTAAAACTATTCAAAAATCGAGAATTCACTTGTTGTCTTTTTCTTGACGTTGTTGGAGGATGTCTTGTCAGAGCCGACGAACTCCAGGAAGTTATCGCGGTTCGGACAAGAAAGGAAAAATTCCCGTCAGGGCTCTATCTAGGGGGTTTGAGGGGTGAAAGCTCCCCCCCTTCCCATACCAAAAAAAATATCAGAAAACTCGTCCGAGTTCAATGTACATGAAGTAAGCATTCCCTGTTAAAGGACACTATATGCAAGGAACATGGAGTACTACAAACCCACGGCGAAGCTTATTGTAACATTGTCAAAGCGTTATCACGACTAAAAATTAAAATAAATTGCAAAATTCATTAATAATTCATAAGGGTACTAACAAATAGAAATGAGCCATTCCAATCACATGATTACCCTGTATAGGCCGATACAATCTTGATACAACCACCAGTAACCACTAGTGGCTGTATCTAATTTGCATTCCCGTGTAGATAACTCACGAGTGGTTGTATCTAATAAATTTACATGTGAATGTGAATTTCACAAGTTGTTTACTACATTCGCGTCCGTGCTGTAACAGTATCGGCACTATATATTCACTCGCCTTCGGCTCGTGATTGTGTAGGCCGATACAACACTCCCGCTCATGTAGTAAACATTATGTACTGCTTTGATAGTAACATTATCTCGAAACTGTCTGAAAATGCACTTAATTACATCTCAGCGCATATTTATTTCAAAATTTCGGGGTGAGCAGCATGCACCCGGACCCCTTTAAAAATCGTGAACTACGGCTGATTCGGAACTTCTCTCCCATACGAAAAATCCTAGACAGAACGCAATTAAGCACGTTTTAGATCGATTTATTGGTCTACCACCATCCATTAAATTGTTAAAATTACGCAGAAAAACTGCGGTTTCATGTGGCCTTTGTGTCCTTTGTGGACTTTGTGCGTTTGTTGGTTGTGGTGACTTTTGTCTCGATGTTTTCCGGTTTTTACTTAATTCACTTTAATCCAACCTTCTATTAAAGTATTAATCCCGTCTTCCCTTTTCCTTTTTATAATATTTAAAAAACAGTAGTCGGATGTTTAGTTTCACAGCAGTACACTAGCTTTTAAGTTTACATTACAAGAGTTTTAGTACTGACCATAATACATTGATGCGTCCCAGTGCTTTTGCTTCCCCTAACTTTCTTGTTGCCTTTTTAGAAATAAACTTTTTTCAAAAGCCCCTACATCGTAAGAGTACTAAAAATAAAATTTGATAAGTAAATTGTTGGCCGTTAATTTCTAGTTAGGAGCAGCGGTATGGGAGAAGTAAAGTATTGATCAGTAACTGTCGTTTCGAGTCGTTTAAAAAAGGTCAAACCACAAGTACCCCAAGTCTGTATGTTTTTCTTGTTGGAAAATCGTCGCTCTGGGCGGAAAGGGCGTAAAATATCCCTCAGTGACGCCTAAAACGCATTAAACAGACGAGAAAACACTAAAGGTGAGCTCAAAAAAGATATTTATTGCTGGAACATTTAGCACTTTTGTAGAGCAAAGAAAGTCATATAATTAGCGAGTTTGGGTGACTCGTGCCGAGATTTCATAGGGGACGGGCATTTCATGCACATACAAACTGAAAGATTAAACCACCGTTTCCGGCATACCCTTAACCAGTAATACAGCAAAGAGGTGCTCAGTTGTGTTCATTTAAATACGCCGGATTCCATGTTGGAGTCACCTTGTACAACAGTACAACAAAAATCGGTACTGCTCAATAGCTTTCATTCGGATCACTCCCGGCGTTCATTTACTAATTTTTATCGAAATTGTTCCCCTTCAGTTCTATGGGACTTCCATAGACCTAAATTAAACACACACACACGCACACCCACTGAAAGTACAGCAGGACAATTCAAAGCAAAGCATCATAACCATGAATTGGGATGTAATTTTGTCCAATTTTGCAACCCTTCTTAATACCCATTATTTTGGCGACCCTTTGAAATACTAAAATAGCAATTTTTGCTTCCCTTTCCGTACACTGCGAGTATCAAAGTCCAAGCCTCTCTAGGGGATGGTACCCCTGGGGAATCGTCACACTATTTAAGGATTCATCCTCACACTCAAAGGTTAGAACCATTTTGTAAAAACAGTGACTTCTTAAACCAAGTAAGTACCACTTAGCTGGACAAACAGCAGCACATTGTAAATCAGGATTAGCATTGGACTTTAATAATATTATATACACTTTAAACAAAATACAAAGCTGATCGAGAAGCTAAAAAGGTGTTTTTTATTGCCCAATATTTCGGTTAGACAAAACTAAGCTGGCAAAAAAGGTAAAAGGTAATAATTAAAAGTATTCATGAGCCTAGTGGCTCACAACTGCTCGAGCTTCCACCGCGGTTACAGGATTATTATTGTAGTTACAGTGTAGTTAGGTGTCCCCAATTAGTGTACATCGTATGCCAGCGATTTTGACATGTTAATAAAGTTCTTATCTTATCTTATCTTACACGTCCGAGGCGTTTTTCGTTTTATTTAGTGGGATTTTATTTCTATTAAATGGAAATATGGGCAAGAGTGTATAAAAAAATTAGTTGACTTTACTATCTTTTAGTTTTTCTCAAAATGATAAGCTTTTTTCCGTTGAAAACTGACCAAAGTCTTTGCGCCTGATAAAAAATATGTTGGCAAATGGCGCCGACAATTCTGCAGCCTTCACAGTTTTTAAACGCTTAGAACTTTTTTCAGTAAACTTTCAAAACATTTGGTAAATTAACAGTGTATTGGCAATATATTAAACTTTAAACAGTGAAAATAACAATCTTGACTTTTAAGTACTTTGCCTAACTTTTGCAAATTTCTCTCGTTTCAG
Source organism: Cladopsammia gracilis (assembly GCA_022457155.1). Taxonomy (NCBI): domain Eukaryota; kingdom Metazoa; phylum Cnidaria; class Anthozoa; order Scleractinia; family Dendrophylliidae; genus Cladopsammia; species Cladopsammia gracilis. The sequence continues at coordinate 330,944 of JAJGOT010000583.1, forward strand.
TGACCGCGGTTAAGCTGGAGCTTAATCCGGTGCGTGAAATAACTGAAAGTATTACTACTCCCCCCGGATAGGATGCTAGTCCATCACAGGGTAACCTGGTTTATATACTATGAAGTGACTGAAAGTATTACTACTCCGCCAAGATAGGATGCTAGTCCATCGCAAGGTTATACCCCCCAACATTATGTCGCTGACCCATTTATACATCTGGGTAAAGAGAGACAACGTGGAGTCCTGTTGTTTCCTTAGACAAGAAACTTTGCGGCGGGCTGGCAGAGACCGGGTTCGAACCACCGAACTTCAACAGTGAACGTCCGACGCGCTAACAACTAGATCACCGCGCCCACGCAAAAAGCTATGTGAAAATGGAAACAAACGGTTACAAAATTTATATTTTGTTTCCATATTCACTTAGCTTTTTTCCAGTCCCTAATGTCTAATCGAAATATGAGGCAATCAAAACAAAATTTATTTGTGAAAATGGAAACAAACGGTTACAAAATGTACATTTTGTTTCCATTTTCACTTTAGCTTTTTGCCAGTCTAATGTCTAATCGAAATATTGGGCAATAAAAACACTTTTTTTAGTTGTTCGATCAGCCCCGCATTTTGTTTTGTAATGAAGAGTACACCAAGAAAATACTGATACCTTTGATACAGTATCTTTCATTTAAATGGTCGTGATAAATGATTTCATCCATAGATCATGAAGGAATTTTATTTGAAACAATACTGACCTCGCGCGCCGAGTGTTTAACCCTTTCAAACCCAGAGTCAATTATGGAGACATGTAGTGTCTAACCGGGTGTAACTTGTGAGTCTGTTGACGAAATCCTATGGTGTGACCATTCAAATGAAACCTCTTCAGCAGTACTTTTGCATGGTACCATTTGTTCTAACTTTTGAGTCTGTTGACGAAATCCTATGGTGTGACCATTCAAATGAAACCTCTTCAGCAGTACTTTTGCATGGTACCATTTGTTCTAACTTTTGAGTCTGTTGATGAAATCCTATGGTGTGACCATTCAAATGAAACCTCTTCAGCAGTACTCTTCCATGGTGCCATTTGTTTTTCAATATTTTACAAAATGAAATTTAGGATGTTTCTTGAATTTTGAATTTGCACTCTTGGGACTTTATATAGGGTTAAGGGTTAAAAGTTTCCTGTGTGGTATCCCATTCAGTGCATGCATATCATCCGAGCATCGCGTGCACACTCAAGATCATTAATTATCGCATAAGGAAATAGCTTTTAAAACATCTTAGAGATAGACACGAGACGTGATGAATATAAACCATCGGCATACATCAAACGACCTTTTGCCTTTTCTACGTAGTTTGCACAATTGAGCACGGTGAGACACGAACAATCGTTTGTTGTACAAGAAACAAGTTTGGTACACGCGCCGCCTGGTAGGAATGCATTCTTCTTTTCAAGAGCAATAATTACTGCAAATCTGTTTCGACTCAGGAGTTCAGAACACTGAGCATTTTAAATTGCTTCTGGTGAGTGTATGTTAATAATAATAATAATTAACTACCCTCTTGGTTTTATTATGTTCCGGGCGATTTTTTATGACAGATCGGGTGATCAATTGAAAAATTAGAAAAAAATTCGAATCCAGGTTTGTAAGATTTTAAAAATCTATAACGGTACCAAAAGATAGCGCTGCTATAAAGCTTTCATTTAAATGGCTACACTTCTGGATTTCATCCAAGGCTTAAAAATTAGGATTACGCCACATGACATCATCCGAGTGAGTATTAAAAAAAACATTCGTTTTGTGGTTTTGCGGGTTTTTACCACGTTTCCACGTTTTTTGGATACACGATAAATATATAAAATCTAGTTGTCAGTTAATGCGCATTTAAAGGAAATAAATGAGCACTGGGCCGCCATGGTTACCTGATTTCATAGGAATTTTTTGAAAGTGGCAAAAACCTTTTAAAAAAATGTACCGCTTTGAAAAAATATCGCCGGTAAACTCCAAACTTGTGAGGATTCAAAACGATTTTTTTTAAAAAACTAACTTTATTTCATTGTGTTTCAATACGGTCAATGATTCTGGCATACTATTCTCGAGTTGAAATTCACGGGCAATCATTTTTGTTCCGTTCTCATGCACGGCAATGAATTAAAGCCCCATTAAAGCTCACCTTACTTTTGAATGATATACGGTTCAACGTTGTCAAGAGTTGTTGCGTTAATGTTGAACGGTGTTACAACTTGTTGAATGAGCAGATTTGCTATCGTCGTTCAGCAAGTTGCAACTTGTTAAACGGAATATAGCCTCTCTATTTTCGTTCAACAACGCAGCTGACAACGTTCAACATGTTGAATGGCCTATTTCATTTTCACAGTATGGCATAACACACTTCTCAACTGAAATTTATTATTATTATTATGAGACAAAAAAACTAAATGATGAAAACTTTGCAGCGTGGAAGTAATGCTTGAATCAGTCTAGTCAATATATATCTCTAGCATATTGCTTTTTCATAAACATTTCTTGCATTTTGCTTTGACTGAAAGAATGATCTGTGAAATCTAGAACATTTTTAGGTATTAAAGTTACATAATATTTTACTTAAACTGCAGCGTGCAGAGCCGGGTTTTTCAAAACATGATTCACTGGCTATGATTCGCCTGTCATGGTTGGCCTAAGATAAGACAAGTTGTGAAGAAAATCGCCAATAAAATAAGCTCAAAGAGTAAATACTGACTTAGTTCCTGAGATAGAAACATCCAAAAGGAACAAAAACAGTCACTGAAATGGATGGGGGTTTCAAGTATCAGATGATGGAATCCGACCTTCGGTTCTGTTTTTAAATCAGTAGCACATCATGCATATTGTTGCGGTGTGGTCAAAAAGCTTTAATTTTCATTTGACAGATTAAATGCTGAGCCGCAAAATCTTTTCAGAAATTCGAATAGCCTCCGGCCGAGGAAAAGCCGTTTTCAAGACCAAAAATTCCCTCTAATAAAACCACCCTGCAGTGAATGTGTCACCAAGAGACCTTGTAATCCCTTAACTTCCAAGACAGCCAAAAATCAAAATTCAAGAAAAATCCCAAATATAATTTTGTAAAATTTTGAAGAACAAATGGTACCATGCAAAAGTACTGACGAAGAGCTTTCATCTCAATGGTCACATAGGATTTCATCCACAGACTACAGTTAAAACTGCACTACATGTCTATAATTGACTCTGGAAATGAAAGACCGGTTAATAAATTTTGGAATTTTCCGGCTAAGCGTTTACATGCGATGCAGCACGTACGTGAAATAACCGAAGATATTATTACTCAAGTGCTAATAACTTGCTAAAATGTCGTCCAGCGGGGGGTACTTTTTGTGTGGGGTGTCTGTGTTAGTAGATATGTGTGGTGTGTCTGTGTAAGTGGATTTTCATCAGCAATTCTGGGGCACATGGTAGTGTGTAGAGTACAATTTCACGCAAAGACTATAGATGGTTTTCACGTGACGTCACGGCGGCCATGTTGGTGTACAACCTACAAAAGAATTTTAATGAACTTTTTTGTCATGTACACCAACATGGCCGCCATGGCCTTTGTCATTTGAGTCCCACAGGACTGAAGGTCACGTGAGTGAAAACCATCCTTTATGTCCTTTATAGTCGATCGACTGAATTCACACGTTTTCATACTGGACTGTTTAACATCCTGGGGTATTACTTTATATAAGCTACATCGGTATGTACCGCCTGTCACGAAATCAAATTGGATAATCTATAATCCACTTGCATCCTTGTAATCCTGCACTTTATCTCCAAACTACTGCTTCTGTTCTTTTTATCCAATTTAGTTGTATATTTGGTGGCATTGGGCAATATGGACATCAGGAAAGCGAAATTTAGATGTTTCGGCGTGATGCCCTTCCTTTCGATGACACAACTCTCAAACTTGTCCATTTTCCTTAGTTTAAAATGCCCTTTAAAGTGCCGATTGATTTTCGCTTTTAGGGCAATACCAGATCGATATCAAAATGTGACGTAACAACTTGAAGGTCCATTCATAGAGTAGGCTTTTGCCATGGCAAAAAATTGGGTGACATTTGCCTCTAATTTTTTTAACTGGTCCCCAGACCCCCAATATGACCCTTAAAATCACTGCGAAAACGCCATTTTTTAAAGGGAAAATCAAAATTTCGCCCATTTATGAATTACTTTTCGGAAATCCATACTCGGATTCCAGTAACCTCCGTCATTTTGCACTTTTCAGCCGGAAAGATTTCCGTTTAACCCCACATATTAGTTATGCATACCGTTCTTAAAACTAAAACAAAATCCAAAACAATAGAAATCCAAAAGCAAAACAATAGCGCATACATACATAATTATGAGCAACTGTTCATTTTGGTAACGCGCACGCCCGGAGCAAATGTCTCGTCTGAAGGATCAATATTTTGGAATGATTATGCCTTTTTTGCCTTGGTATAATTCTTTTCCTTAATTAACACCGTCCCGCCGAAATAGTAAATTTCGCTGTGTGTGTCGAAAGTAATTACACAATTGCTTTGGTTTTGCATTGCTGCGCTTTGTGATTGGCTAAAAAATCTCGCGCCACTTTCTCGACCAATCAGAAGTAAAACCAAAACCAATCGTGACTTGTTCGCGCGTTTTCCCGCGCTTGGCGCCGCCGACAAGTAATTGCTTCGAGGTCGGATTGGTTCATTAGATTGTTTACGACTGCTGTGATTGGTCAGAGTAATTAATTACTTTGGTTTTGGTTTTACGACACTCAATTGAAAACTGCTCTAAGATTCTTTAGAACAAGACAGAAGCAGCAGTTTGGAGATAAAGTGCAGGATTGGCCACTCCGAAAAACACCATAATACTCTTTTATGTGCAGGCTCAGCCTCACCGGGGTGTAATTATTCAAGTCTCCTTTCTTAGAATGGCACAATGGACAGTGAATGGAATTCAGAGTACATGTAGGAACGCTAAGACCTAGCATTGGCCGTGTTTTCACGAGCGATTTTTCAAGTCGCTGAGCGAGTGACAGTCGGAAATCTCGTGAAAACAGTTGCTTGTCCAACTCGCTTAAAGTTAAGCGAGTCGGCGAACTACAATAGAATTCTCATTAAATTTAAGCCACCAAATCAGGTCGCTTAAGCTTGTCGGCAATTAAACAACAAAGAAGGGCATTGTATTGTCGTTCTTTTGTGTTCTAATTTTCTATTGTTTTAACAAAAGAAAATATATCGCGCATGGTATAAGAAAAATGAAAAAAGTTCTGTCCGTGAAAACGCATCAATTTTTTAAGCTGCTTAACGCGGTCAGTAAACAAATTACCTACAGGAATGTTAAGCGAGAAAAACCGCCTCGTGAAAACACAGCCATTGTGTGTTCGCGCATACAAAGTGTGCACCGTATGCAAATTGCCACGAAGTTGAAGCATAGCACGTGCAGTTCGTGCTGAAAACAAAAGAATAGTTTAAGGAGTGGGCAATTGCAATTAAGGATGAAGTTTGCGGATTTCGTGACTGCTGATCAAGAAATCAAAGTTGCCATTCTTGTAAAATTTTGACTTTTTCAGCCATTACTTTGTCTCTTTAGCTAACATTTCCTTCCTTCTATCACTTTTGGCGATTGCGTCCTCCAATTTCAAGATAATAATCACGAAAAAACGATATATCAGCCCGGACACTGTCCCTCAACATAAAACGTTTGTTTCTTTGTTTCTAAACGGATGCAATAGAGGTTTTGCGCGGCAGCCATGTTGCATGGCAGAAACAATAGATTCTTTTTCCTATGGGAAAGAATGCTCTTTCTACTGCAAAACATTTTCATTGTTCCTGCCATGCAACATGGCTGCCGTGCAAAACCTCTATTATAACCATAACGTACAACAAGATTGCAATGAACATTTGTCAAGTCACTAAACTTTAACCTAGCATTGAAGCTTTTCTGAGAAAAACACAGCTAGATTTTCGTTTCCTCTAAAAATAGATCATTTTTAGTTTTCATTTTCTGAAATGGTTCAAATATCAGGCAAAAGCATCGGATAATGCTAGCATTATTCTTAAGGTTTTGTCTTGGGATAATACTCGAAAAAAAATGCTAGCATAATGTGCAAAAGCCGTATCTGGAGGATCGGTAAGTCACGTCTTTGTAGGATGCAACTTTTGCAATTCTTCTCTTAATATCTTGAACGATGATCTATAAAAGTTACCATAAAATTCCGAATAATAAGCTCTCCCGAAATAAACCCTAAATAGTATTCATATTGCCGTTTATTCTAGAGCAGTTTTCGATGAGTCGTTGAATGAACCAATCAGAGCTCGAAGCAAATACATGTCACTGGCGCCTAGCGCGGAAAAACGCGTGCGAGTAAGTAGCGATTGGTTTTGGTCTTACTTCTGATTGGTTGATAAAGTGGCGCGAGATTTTTTAGCCAATCATAAAGCGTAGCAATGCAAAACCAAAACGATAGCCCAAAAATTCAACTTGAAACAAAAGACATCACTACGAGGCTAAGCTAGGGGAATGATAGTAGTGATTTAGGGACGGTCCATTTAATTTTTGTGGGGGAGGGGGGTAGGGTTGGGCAATTTCTTCTGAGTATAATTTTTTTTCAGCAGCACTATTTGCAAGAATTTTTTTACCAAAATGCTTGAATTTTTTTTCACGTGCTTTCTTCTGCACGATTTTTTTTCTCTTAAATTTCTCCTGCAGGAATTTTATTTTGGTGATTGCCCAACCCTTCCCCCCCCCAACAAAAATTAAATGGTCCGTGCCTTATATGGTTTATTCCCTTAAGACTCGTACTGATGTCTTATTTTAATATATCGAAATTTGGCTATTGCAAAATTGCTTTCAATTAAAAGCCGCTATATTGAAATGTAACTAATTTTTTTGTTATATGCAGAGGTTTCTTCACGGTTATTTAACGACCCACATCTTGAAATTCTTCGGAGGTAAGTGTCCTGTCATGTGCTCAACCTATTTGGAATACAAAATTTTCCCCGAACATAAACCTTCCTGAAATTAAAAGTAAATAAGAAGCAATTAACCCCCCCCCCCCCCCCCAATAAAAAAAAAGAAAAAAAAGTCCTTTAATTTAATCTGTGAAACGAAAGGGGTTGAATACTCAAAATTTTACGGTATTTAACTGTTTAACTTCAACTAATTGATTTACTGAAGTGTCACAAGCACTGCAAGGATCAGTGAAAAATAAAAAAAACTTTAACATGCAAGGCTGATCAGACAGCTCAATTCGTTTGGTTTCCTTTAATAATATTTGCCCAATATTTTGGTTAGACAAAACTAACCTTCATCAGGGGCTAAGAAAGCTAAGTGAAGAACTTAGCTTTCTTAGCCCTTGATTAAGGTTAGTTTTGTCTAACCGAAATATTGGGTTCACTGTCTGATCAGCCTTGATGTTAAAGTTTTTTTATTTAGTTCAATGCTGATCCTGATCTGCACAAAGATCCAGCAATATTTTGCTACTGTTTGTTCAAGTGGTCCTTGCATCGTTACAGAAGTCTTTGAAAAATAAAAAGCCGGCTCAAGGCCTAGCTAACTGTTTCGGAAACGGCCAATGCCTCCTTGTAAAAATATTTTTACTTCACTGATAAACTTCAGCTTGTAGGTTTGAAATATAACATTTAATTATATTAAAACTTTCAGCCACTTTATCCGAATCTTGAATTTCAGCCGTCTCCTGCGAGTGAGTGAGAGATCAGGGGCCCGTTTCTCGAAACTCCCGGTAAGTTTTCGGGCCCGAAGCCAAATATTGAAATCAAAATCTAAAGAATAAAAGCGCGGATCCTAGCGAACAAACCAGTCCATTTTGTTTTGCTAACTGATAGTTTTATCGTATTATCTGCAAAACTTTAGAAACCTCGATCTTCAATGAAAATAAAACAGCTTTCCGGGCCCGGTAATTACCGGGTCTTTCGAGAAACGGGCCCCCAGAGACGGACAGCTTAAAAATCGGACCGCCGCCAAAGAGGGTTGAGCGGAGACATATCTGGTTTCCACGAAATAAAATTCTCCTTGTTCACAATACAAAAATCTTAAATATCATGTTGCAAAAATATGAGAATATCAGTGAACTATCAGCACCATAGGAAAGTGTATTTCAATACGAAGTTTTCATTTCTCTCGCAAGGACCCTATAAAACATATTTTAAAGTTACCCGGCCTGCCCAAGCAAGGATTAAGTTTGAAACATTACAGCGTCTGTTAAGAGCCAATTCTTTGTGAAAAATAGATTATCCACTAAAAAAGGTAAGTGGCAAAGTAAACAAAGTAGCAATTTTAAAAATCTTGAGACAAATAAGAATGGAACCATTTTAATATATACACTGGAAAAAGCTCAAAGAGGGGATTATGCGGTAAGTTTAATTCTTGCATGTTCAGTTTTTTTAAAATGTTCTCAAGTGATGTTATCACCAGAAGTTATACTTCAAAAGTGTTGAATTCTACAATCAAGTTGAAGTATGTGCTGGGCAATTCACTTAATGGAAATGTGCAACAAAAGAAAGCATTACTCAATATCCTGTCACGCAAAGCTCAATGGGGGAGTTTTCTCCAATGAGGAGTTAGAAAAACCACTAGCTCACATTCATGACTTAAGGCACGATTCGTAACGTAAAGGATTGGGCAAACGTCCTTGTATTGTTTTTACCTTTGAACTTATCACTTCATAAGCGGTTTTCACGTAAAGGATCTGAAAATGAGGCATTTGTATCATTTTAACAATGTGGTGATCTCTTGGCTCGCTTGTCAATTTTTCACACTTAAGGGTGGTAATCCTCAGTGTTCCCAAATTGTCTAATACATCTTCGCTCAGTTGTTCGAAAGCCGGTTAATGCTAATCCTAGGTTTCTGTCTCGTGTTTAAAAGAGTTTCACTTTCAGTTTCAATTCGCAGTTTGAGAGCAGTGCATGTAAGTCAAATTATAGGCTAAAAAGAATTAACATCAATCTGAATTGTAAATTTAAGGTGCAGATTTTGAGTTCACATTCTTGGCACTTATCCAAGGTTAGCTTAAGGCCCAGGTTATATCTATTTAAGTGTCAACCTTCTAAAAGTATATTTACCGGTAATCCTCACTTGAGACACAAGCGATTGAGAAATCTATGACGAAGGACGAAAAATGATCATGAACCACGCAACCACCATTGTGTCATCGTGTGTTTATTTTACCCTCTGATTTGAGGGCTACTTGCCCGGTAAATCTGCAAGATAGAAGTAGAGAATATCTGCAGTGATACCTGAACTCACCGTCAGGATAGCCTTTAGCCCGTTTTTGTCTTTGAAGCAATCTTGAATATCAAACAAGATAGAATTGTCGAGAACGAGCTCTCGCATTCTTACTTTTTCTGAAAGCTGCTAAATGGAAGTGGAGAAATTGATAGTGATAACTGAAGTCGCTAGAATAGCCTTCAGCCTGTTGAAGCAATTTTGAAAATAAGACAAGAGAACGGTAGAGAACGCCCGCTCTTGTTTTTTTATATTATTTTATATACTAACATTGTAAGGAAGTAGAGGATGTCGCGAGACACGATTATCCGCTACTGCATGTGAGTACTATATAAGAATATGATAAAAATTGCCCTAAACACCCTTCTGGAATAAAAACTTCCCTGAGACCACTCAAAAATGCTGCCGAACAGTACTCTCCATAGACTTTGCTACTCTTCCACTAAATATTGAACTTGGGCGATCTTGGCCGGGTTTGAAAAGGTTAATAAAGCTTAACCTTAAATAGTCTGTGTGAAGCTTGAATATTTCCTTTGAAGTTCCGGTCTTAAACGAAAACGGTAGTCCGGCTTAATGATTACATTTTGGATAAGAAATGTTTGCAGACAGGAGAATTTATTTAAATAACGGGTTATAATTCCGTCATTACCACTAGAATAATCTGAAACCATTAATCCTGTGATAATAGTCTGCTCTTTTAATTTAATTGTCAATGATCTTTAGCAAGAGGAAGTGAACGCTGCAAATGCCTACACAGCCACGCGGGTCCGCCATTTTGACTGCTCCGGTGGCGAACCGCTGACCGAACAGAACCCGGCAAACTGATCGACTTACGGCGGAGAAAAGATGGAGGCAAGATGAACATAATTAAGTACAAAAACATTAATTTGTGCCCAATTTTTCGGATTGCTAAACACAACCCTTCGACGGGGGATGTGTTTTAGCCCTAAAATAGTTGGCCATTTCCATTGCCTTGACCTTGGAACTGTCATGTTATCTAATCCAGGCCAGCTCGACAAAGAGGGGGACAATTGGAGATCTTCGGATTATGCATCCAGTCCCTCTTGACCACTCGGCCACTTTGCTTCCACTGACTGATGACAATGGATTATACTTGATGACGCAACCAAAACCAACCGTAACCAAAACCGGCTAAGTGAAAACATGAAAGTGTCTACGTGATTTTGTCACTTGTAAAAAAAAAAGGCTTACTCCTTTGACTCCCAGCGGTGACTTAGTTGAAACTTTACCAAAAAAAAAGTTGCAAATCTTGTTCCCAGGGATCGGTGCCTTTTATATTCTCGTAGTATATGAAAGGATACCGAAATTAAATTTAAGTATAAGAAAGGGTAGGAAAACCTGCAGATGTTGACCCTGTACAGCGTTTACGTCACCCCATATGGGATAATCTTCTGTATTTGGACAAGAGATTATAATCTAGTCTCTTGCTTTGGGTTACCTTTGAGGTATAGGAAAGGCCGGTACACATTTTTGTCATGTATATGAAAGGGGTATCATATCGACAAAAGTCGGTATGTGAAAGAGAAGGTCGGTTCCGGGCGGCCCCTGGATTTCGTTTTGGAAATTAAAAAAATAAGACAATAAGAACGCAGTGCTTCGTAGCTGGTAACACTTTTATATTTTATCTGGCCAGTCCTGAAGTCCTAAAATAACACTGTTCCAACTCAAAGCTATTGAGCAGTGCCCTTTTCTTCTACTGTTTAATAGAGTGATTTTCAATTAAGGTGCCCATGACTTTTAGTTTTTATTTTCTTATCTAAATCTACACGTCACGTCTGCGAAAAAAAAAATTGATTTCAGCAAAATGTCAATTTTTTATGATTTTTTTAAAGTCTTCGAAATTTGCCTCCATTTTGGTCCACCATTCGCATTAGTCTCCTCTCGGTCCCTCTCGGTTAACAAAGGATCCGTGACGTAGATTAAGGAAAACGTGACTTCAAACAAAGGAACTTGTGACTTCAAACAAAGGAACTGTGACGTAGATTGAGGAACATGTGAGCCCGTTGGCCTTCTTAACAGCGGGACGGGTATACCACCAAAAAAATAGGATTTTGAAGATTTGAAATCTTCATAAAAAATTCGCGTGTTGTGCAAAGCGCGAAATTGTTTCGCAGAGGTTCTTTGTGTGATGTTTACATTCAGATGAGAAAATAAAAAAATAAACTTTATGGGCACTTTAAATTTCGCGATTGCTTATGTTTTGCATTGCTACGCTTTGTGATTAGCTAAAATATCTCGTGCCACTTTTCTCTACCAATTAGAAGCCGTGAAAACCAAAACCAATCGCCGACTTGCTCGAACGCGTTTTCCCGCGTTTGAAGCCGGCTACATGTACAGTTGCTTTAATTTGACATCTGATTGGTTCATTGGATTGTCTGCCTGTGTTGTGATTGGTCAGAGTGATTTCTTTGGTTTTGGTTTTATGACACTCAATAGTCCATTTCCGAGTTACGTTATGCCTCGTTGTCAAAGCGAGGCTTGTAGGTGCACAACCTTTCATATGGAAACAAGTTTTTATTCAAACGCAAATAAAATTCATTTCCATATGAAAGGTTGTGCACCTAGCCTCGCTTTGACAACGAGGCATAACGTAACTCGGAAACCACTCTAATTACGACAACATTTTTCTAACATTTTCCTCGGAATCTATCGGTTGATGAAATTCTAAACTGTGCCTGGGTAAGCCATTGAGCAGTACTTTCCTGTGCTATCCGTTTGCCGATAATTTTCCAGCTTTCGTGTCACGGAATGGTCTTTACTGACCGGGTTTAATACGATCTGGAAAGTTTTCCGAGTCCCTGCCGAATATTTCGTGGATAATCGAGACATTTTCGGCGTGACAAACGTTTAATTTCACATTGCAGGAAGCGGGAAGTGAAAAAAAAAATTGGAAGATTCGCATTCAGTTGTGCGATATGAGACCTTAGCGTTTTCCGTAATAATTCTAAACAACAGCTTGGCGGCTAGACGTTGTTTTCTGTTCTTGGACAACAAGAGGATCGAAAGAGGAGGCTATATCTGCAGGCTAAAGGCAACTTTTCAATTTATTGTCAAAAGGAAGTGTGCATTTCTTTTGCTACGCTTTGTGATTGGCCAAAAAATTTAGCGCTCTTTACCAACCAATCAGAAGTAAAACCAGTTCCAGTTCTCATTGGTTCATTGAATAGTCTGTGCCTGTTGTGATTGGGTAGTTTTGGTTTTACGACACTCAATTGAAAACCGCATATGCTGGGCTCTTTCTTGTTTCAAGTGGACAGCTCAGAGGTATGACTCAGTGCATGACTCTAGTATCTAGGCATGTTGACAGGTGATAAAGCAACTCCTAAATCTCACTCACGAAACACGCCATAATACAATAAACGTATGAGTGTTGCAGCTTGCAGACCACGAGCGATAACACAAAGCCGGAAAAACCAATAAAACAAGGCGCTTGAACGGAACATGTTCCTGTCGCGATAACATTAACAAGAGTTTCGAGTTCTCAGAGTTCTCAGAGTGCTTGCCATCAATAATCATTGTTACTATAAACAAAAGTCTGATTCAAAAGAAACATGCAAAAAACACAATAAATCAACATGGTCGTTCCGGCGCAACACCAAGCAACGAGATTGACTAAAATATCAAACGCGCATACTTCTCTTATTATACAGTGTTTAGAAACTGGCACCGCCATAATGTCTATTTAAAAATTCTTTCAGTTTGAGTAATTCCAGTAGTTAACCCTTGTTACCAAATGGCTGAATTCTCTTTCAGTTTCAATAGTTTATCGTTTTTGAAAAGTGGATTTCATTGGCACTCCATCCAAATCCATTCCTTTGTTAACATCAAAAGCATATTCCTGTAAATATATGGGTCGGCGGCCACATGGACAGATTAGAGAGATATTTCTCATGCAGTTTACTCTGGATCTGGAAGCTCAGATCCGGCCATTTCTCGACTGTTTGTTGCAGTGATCAGTGCATTCTGTGGTGTTTATATTTAATGGAAACGAACGACCGGCGCAGAAGGAAAAATCGTTTAACCACATGTTGAAATCTCGTTCCATGACGTTCCTCGAGGAAAAAGTCTGAACACTGAGATTTTTTTCCCTGTCAAATATACTGAATTACAAATTTCTAGCAATAATATTTTTCCAAGAAAGAAAGGAAATTGTAAATCACACTTAATCGTAAGCTGACGATCAAGAAGGGTGTAAACTAACAAACCCTTATTACCATGCAGCTCAGACGTATGTTAAAATTAAACGTTGTTTATTCAAGACAAACAAAAGACACAAAAAGTTCTGACGATCGAAACTGATATGAAATCAATCTTCTCATCCGACGTTGAAAGATATTAGCCACCTTTAAGTTTTCACTTTCTTGGCAATTCAACAACAACAAAAAAGAGAAACATTGAATAAAAAAACGAAGAGAACAAGATATATTTTTCTTCAGTATTCCTTTATTTTTCAAAGGAAAGCTTAAAGCTTGTTTATTATTTTTAAAGATGGGTTTTATAAACCTTGCTATAAAATTTAAGGGACAGTATAAAAATAGACATTAAATAACTATAACATTCCATGCAAGCACGAAAAGAGGCTGAATTCACGACTAAAATAACTCAGTTTGCATTATCCGCTTCAAATAAACCCTAGGAGAGAAACAAAAAAAAACAGTTTAAATTCGCTTGTGTTTTCGATTCAGCCGGTGTTTCGAGACAGACTAAAAAAGCCTTCGGTTTGATTTGCGTGAGTACTTGGCAAACCGGAAAACCTGATTGCTATCTATATTTTTTCAAGGCACTCAGTAATTTAATGACTGTGTGAATCAATACGGTCGAGACCGTAATTGCAACAGTCATAAAATCCGATCCTAAAGCTTATTGTTTTAAAACATTTGGAAACAACAGAACACTATGAAACATGTATAAATAATTTCCGCTAATTTTCTTAGACATGTGTTATCATTTAAATCTGACCCTTGAAGAACAGGGTGTGTGAAACAAAAGCATAAAAAGTGAAATAAATCAATCGTTCGATATCTAGCCAGCCGGTTTTCTGTAAGGAAACAAGATTGTTTTCATATTTTGATCGAGTGTTCAATATTCGAGAGGTAACAAACGCGCCGACAGAGCCGTGAAACTCGACGGATATCCATATGATATCCATTGAACAAAAGTGTTCTTGTTTGCAATTGCCTTTGGAGACGGACCCAAATTGGATTTGGTTGATTCTACTAGATGTTTATCTTCTGTAAACTCGTTTACAAAACATACAATATTGATATTTCAAATTCCAGGCAACTCGCAACTGAAATAAATCTGCTTTAGTTGTGTTATTCACAGTGGCGATTTTCTCTTCATGATTGTAGCCCATCAGTTTGTGTTGTCGACTACGTGGTCCTTCTTTGGTGAAAGGCATAGAAGGCCTGAGTCCGGTTGCAGGATTTACGATTTTCTTCCGCGCTATCATGGATAACACGGCCAAGACGGATTAACCCTTTCACCGAGTCAACTATGGAGAGATGTAATCCCGAGGAGGGGAAGAGAGGGGGGAGGGGGGGGGGGGGGGGGGGTTCAGACTACAAACATTCCATTTTCCACACCCGTTTTCAGATCTGGCCTTAAAATCGATATCCATACCCTTTTTCAGATCGCTTAGGTTAGAACGCCAACAAAAGATTTGTTAAAATTCAGCTCGAATGATATATTTCGGTTATTTCTCTTTCTCTCTCTCATTCAATTGGAGTTGAAAAGACAATGATACGTTTATCCGCTCTCGTGGTTCCCTTGAAAACCATACCTTATTTCAGACCATAATGGTCAAAATCTATACCCGTTTTCAGACCAAAACGGCTCAAAAACCATAGCCTTTGGGGCCGCACATACCTATATAGCTTATATAGGGGAATACTCCCCTCCCCGGGCATGTAGTGTAGTTATAACGTTTGAGTCTGTTGACAAAATCCTATGGTGTGACCATTCAGCTGTTGAACAGTACTTTAGCATGGTAACATTTGTTTTTCAATCATTTACAAAATGAAATTTGGGATTCTTCTTGAATTTTGATGTTTGGCGTTCTTACTCACGACACGCTCCTCCCAAGTACAAAACTATGTGATGTACATGTTATTTCTCATTACATTATTAATCATTATCAATGCATTGTCAAGAAAACAGGTGACGAGAAGAACGAAAATAATCGACTTTGATTAGATGCACCACTAAATTGCTAATTAAATCAGTAAGGACAGATACCACTGTGATGTTGACAGTAACAGACCGTAACACAGTTGACTCTCAAGAGTGCTTCAAACCGAAATGAAGTAAAGTCTGAATTGGCATTTTGTAAACTATTTGAAACAAATACTATACCATAGGGCGGTAATACTCAATAGCTTTCAATTGAATAGTCATAATTTAGGATTTCATCCACAGATTCAAAAGTTAGAACCACCTTGTACAGCATAATAAACAGTAGCACAGGGAAGTACTGCTCAGTAGCTTTCATTTGAATGGTCACACTTTAGGATTTCATCCACAGACTCAAAAGTTAGAACCACCTTGTACAACATAGTAAACAGCACCACAGGAAAGTACTGCTCAATAGCTTTCATTTGAATGGTCACACTTTAGGATTTCATCCACAGATTCAAAAGTTAGAACCACCTTGTACAGCATAATAAACAGTACCACAAGAAAGTACTGCTCAGTAGCTATTATTTGAATGCTCACACTTTAGGATTTCCTCCATAGATTCAAAAGTTAGAAACACCTTGTACAGCATAATAAACAGTACCACAGAATAAAGTACTGCTCAATAGCTTTCACTGGAATGGTAATACCCGGCTTAGATTTAATCCACATACTCAAACGTTAGAGCCTCCTTGTACAATATAATGAACAGCAACATATGTAAGTGTTGCTCAATAGTTTCATTGCAATGCCGGGTCACGTTTCAGGATTTCATCTACAGACTCAAAAGTTAGAGCCACCTTATACAGTACACTGGTAGTGTACAGCCCAAACTTTGATTAGCGCCTGCCTCGCAGATGAATTCATCCGCCGAACTTTATCGATAACGAGTAAAGTCGCGACAATTCACTAACATCTTCTTATAGAATTACAGTAAACTAATCCGCTATTATTAAGTGCTAGCTAAGCACATCTTCATTACACAGTTCTGAAAGCTCGTCAGTTCCTTCACCGGCTTTCCTTTCTTTGCTACATTAAGTTACAGTATCACCTGGATAACGACATTTGTAAGCGGTCGAAATGTTGGGATTCACACCAAGATGACTATATCGTGCTGGAAAAGCTATCATCGTTGGTGATGTTGCTGTCACACATATATTTTATTTGCAAAAAAATGTTAGAAAATAGAAACAGCTCGATACAACAACAACAACAGCAACCACAACGACGCTATATATATGTACCACCGCGTCTCTTCATAAACAACCAAACACTGAACAAACAAACAAACAAAAAACACAAGAAGCCAAGAACCAAAAAATATACAAGAAAACGGACAAACAAACAATCGAAGAAATGATGAATCAGAGGTTTAGTTTCTAAGGAATCAGATGTGTTTTCTGTTTCTAGAAAACCCGAGGGAGTAAATGCTTTCCTTCCATGAGTGGGCGTTGCCATCAGTCAAAAAGAAGGAATAGGTTAAGTCCGTAACGGCGGACATTTACAACAACCATTCTGTCATGCGATGTACGAATTTGGCTTTGCAAGTCTTCCAATTCCACTACTTCTGAAATTTTCTTCTGCCCGGCGGAATTGTTACTTTTACCACCACGGTCACCTCCACTCCTGGGCGCCATTTTGTTCTCTCTGAACTGCCCGATGTTTTCATGCGCATGCGTAGCTTCTGACAGTACGCCTTTAACGACATAGGAGCTTGGCTGGTGTTTCACTCTATCCGCTTTCTGTCGCTTTAACTATTTCACTGCCAGAGTCAATTATGGAGACATGTAGTGTAGTTCCAACATTTGAGTCTCTGGACGAAATCCTATGGTGTGTCTATTCAAATGAAACCTCCTCAGCAGTACTTTTGCATGGTGCCATTTGTTCTAACTTTTGAGTCTGTTGATGAAATCCTATGGTGTGACCATTCAAATGAAACCTCTTCAGCAGTACTTTTGCATGGTACCATTTGTTCTAACTTTTGAGTCTGTGGACGAAATCCTGTGGTGTGACCATTCAAATGCAACCTCTTCAGCAGTACTTTTGCATGGTACCATTTGTTCTAACTTTTGAGTCTGTCGACGAAATCCTATGGTGTGACTATTCAAATGAAACCTCCTCAGCAGTACTTTTGCATGGTGCCATATGGGACACTTGAGAGCTAGAGGGTTAATTGGTACTCTTCCCTGGATTGGATGTTAACAAGATTAGGTGTCGTCTTCAAAACTTGTCACCATTTTAAGTTACAACTTCGTGGAGACAAAGGCTGTGTGGAGTAAAGTTTTTATTTACATTAATCTATAGCTAAAAACACGCCGGTTACGAAGTGAACGAACTACAGGAACAAAGCAAGAAATAAATATTCAATCAAGTCAAAAAACAAACAAACAAACAAACAAACAAACAAGCCAACTATCAACAAGCAGCCGAAAAACGTACAATAACTTATAAACTCCAGTTTGTAAAGCAACTCGCTTCACTAGTGACAAACTCTACTAAGAAACAAATCATCGTACAATCCTCTTGACATAACTGGTTTTTCAGTAGAATTGTTGTTTATCGTAACAATGAAATCAAGAGGAGAAATTGGATGTTAATAATATATCATAGTTGAAGGGCTAAGGCTTATGAAATCGAACAAATCCCGTTTCCAATCAGTGCTTAGTATGTTTGTTCTAGTTTGGGTTAAAAAGTCCCAGTATAGTTACAATTTCTTTCCTAGCGTCAAGCCTGGATTACAAAATAATGCGTTTCTATCTTTAGGAATAGACCTGTGGATAAATCCATTAAAACAAAAGCTTTCAAACAGTACTTTCCCGTGGAGCTGTTTGTGTTTTAAGTTTTCTCAAGTGGAAATGTTATGAAAGTTTTACTTTGTAAAGAATAATTAAGGTAGGTACACAGTTTTTCATTCAAAGTCACACAGTAACAGGGTTAATGCTTACGCAATTCAAATGATTGATTGTGCTATTTGTCAGATGCCTTAGGAGTCCGTGTTTACGGGGTTGTTTGTGAAACTCTTGTTTGTCGGTATGATTTGTGAGTTGCACCAACACAGCAAGCTTTGAGATGAGTTTTGTGCGCCAGAAAGTATAGTTTTAGGAGCAAAATACTGATATAAATACAGCAAACACTTGTTTCGCACACGAGGGAATGCTTAACGACTTCTTTTAATATTGATGAAATCAATGAAGTCGAACTCTTAATGTTCAGAAGTCAAAACCCCGTGACCGGCAGGTATATTAAACTCGTGGGAATTTACTGGATCTTTCCACCTTGAGACTTGTTTGGCAGCTTTTAATACACAAGCACTTGTTTTCATACCAACACGTATATTGCCGCATCCTTTAATTCATAGGCTACTGCGTGAAGAAAACATCTGCCCCTCAATTTCCGATATTGAAATTGATTCATCGGTTGCCTCGACAACGCGACCATGGCAAGTAGAGATAAGATCTAAAAAAATGTTCCTGAGATCTCGAGCTTTTAGGATATTGTTGGATGTTGTGACATTAGCGTTAATGTTTTACAGAATTCAATAGCCTTTGGGTCTACGGTAAGTGTGAAGGGTAACGTGCAAAGCGTCGTCCAAGTTAGTTTATGTGACAGGGTGACGAGGGGAAGTGAAATTGGAGAAGGAGGCGCAGATGTTTGGCCATGTGCTGTAAAACAACATTAGTTTTATGGGCCATCAGTCGCTTTCCGCTTCTGTCCAGTAGGTGGTCGATGGGTTTCTTTTCTTTTTTGAGGCAGAAAATTATGTTTTGAAGGCGCCCTAATTGCCGCTATTGGACACTCTCGAGGAGGGCGTGACAAGAGCGGACCAATGAATTCACCCCATGGCCCACATTCCGATACACCAACTGCAAAAGCCCTCGGCAACCAATCAGAAACCGATTTGCTCAACAGGAAATAAATAAGCCGAGCCGCGCGCACGTGGAGGCAGTGACTCGTGCAACCTCAGATTTATTTTGGAGTATCGATGTGATTTTCATTCATTCGAGCTCCGGCAGTGTCGTTGATCGAGGCGAAAGAAAAATTGAATCGGTGAGTAGATCGCGATCTGGCAGTCTAATCCAACAAGAAAGTGTGATTATTCAGCTCTTTTTACATTGTTTGACGTAAATTCCTGATTGAATTGAAACCGTATGCGATTTCCAATTCCTAAGAGACCGGAGCGGAATTAAAGTTGAATATTTACCTTCCTTTTATCAAGCAGTATTCAATCTGTAAAGTCTTTTAGTGAACGATCCTATTGCTTTCTTCAGCTCGTCGGCATCTCACTAACAAGGCAAACTTTTATGGAATACTAAAGTCTGTGATCTGGAGATTTGGAGCAAGTTGGGTTCGCGATAAGAGAGCAGAATTGTGCTTCAACTTCAGAGGCCCGCCATGTCACGCTAAAATGAGCAAGGCTACAAGAAAGAGAAAGTGAACCTTGGCCCTTCGATCGCGTTCAAAATTAGAGCTATGGCTCAGAAATACGAAGAAGTGGCTGAGATTGGTAATGGGGCTTACGGGACGGTGTATAAAGCCCGCGATCTTCAAAACGAAGGACGATTCGTGGCACTAAAGAGGGTGAGAATTGTAAACAGCGAAGAAGGAATGCCGCTTTCTACCATCCGTGAGATAGCCCTTCTAAAGCAGATTGATAATTTCTCACATGAAAACATTGTCAGGTAAGCTGAGCGATTTGTTTGACTTCTCTGAAGTATTGGTGATAATTTAAAGTGATATTTGGAGGTGCAGTGTTATTGGTGTGGGATGGTTGCTACATAGCCCCCCGAGAATCTTGCGAAACCCTCGACCCTTCCCATCACGACAATAAATCAACACATTTTTCATTTAATTTTATTTTTAATTTCTTGTGCACAGATTTCGTAATCGAGCTCGATATGAGTTAGTCAATTAAAGCTTACTTAAAGAAAAAAATGGAAAGGGATTTATTTTCTTAAATTCGGCTACATGAGACATTATTAAAATGTACCTTTTGTTTGATCATTGCATTCCTCGAGCTGGCAAACCTGCCGTTTCACAATGCAAACCCACTAACTTTATACACAGATTCGCCTTGGGGGCTATCAGTTAAGATTTTACTCAATCACGTGAAACACAGCTAGAGATTGTAAGGGTTTGTTTTGCAGGTACCATGTAAAAAATTAATTTGGCTGCGAATTCTTGTTTATTCATCACATAATTAAAGGCTTTAGCGTTTCAATAGAGGACAATTCACGCCTTCAACGAATAAATCACCGTCCTCCGGGTTACATTTAGAAGTGTTTCTCTGGCGTATTGCCACGCTTTAAGCATTTGCGTTTAAAAAATGTAGAGTAAAACACGAAAAAAAATGGGCTTCTCGACGATGCAGGATTTCGGTGAAGGTCTAAGATTTGTTATGTTTATGTCGAGATGCTTCACCGGAAGTGAAGAAGAGCGAAGCCGTGATTGGCTCAACGACTTCCCGCGACGTGTGGGGAAATTTAAACCTCGTCTTCGCGCGAAATGTTAAAAAGCGGATGATATTTGCAGTGTAAACCGCGGTTTTACTGCTAAAAAAGCTTTGAAAAGTCGTTCTTTGACATCACAATCGACCGGATTTACGGAAAGCCATGTTTGTTTAACATTTATCCCACCATTACACCTGACACACAGTATCGACAAGGGGTATTTACATTATCTCGACGTGTCGTGTTTCAGAAATTGGATTCGGGATAATTTGAATGGTGTGCAACTTCGACCTTTCAAGGCCGCGTTTTTTCTTAATTTGAAAAATAGCAAACACAGCAAGTGCATGATTTGTTCAAGGATTAAGATTCCGTAAGGATTACCATCATTTTTGAGCCGTTGTCATCTTGGGACACAAAAAAGAGAAAGAGCGAACTTTCTGGACAGTCAAATGTTACGTATTTCGATAAAGCAAGCCGACTAGGTGACAGCGAGACAACGAGATAAGCATGTTTTTTTTTTCGTGTACATTCTTTTCTAAGTTTGTGAACTTGGGGTTGACATTAAGGAATACGATCAACAAATTGTTTGGATTTATCAGTTGAGTTGAAGATCTTTAAAAATATATATATGCCTTTATAAAAACGTTTAGAGTGCTTTCCGGTTTTCAAGTTTATTTCCGACATATCAAGTATTGAGATATCTAAGTCTTGTCGCTTTGGTTTATTTTAGTTTTTACCGAGAAAGTCCATTATTGAGTTTTAAACAAATCCTGAGTAACATCCATGATCCTAAAAAACTTGCTCAATTGGAATTCCGAAATGCGGAAAATGCGCAGTTTTAATGTTTGGCAACAGAGTTAAAAAATACACAAGTGCCTTTGCTGTAAATTGTTCAACAATCAAGTGCTGATAAATACGAATAACTTCACATATGTTATAGTTCTTTTGATATGCGTGGGATCTTTTAAAGTTTTTGTTTCAAATTGCATCATCTATAAATTCAGTAGTCTTTTTCAGTTCATGATTTTATTAGACATAACACTGTGTTCCAAAAATATGAGAATCCACATACAATGGCAACGGCTCTGTAGGTGACTTTGGCCTGGAGCAATGTAAACGTGATTTCACACACAATGTTAATTGATTTTGTCCCTTGGGTAATGACCCTTCAACTATTCAGTCTTCCAATCATTAGAGTTATGAATTGTATTTTTTTGTTAAACTGATAAAATATCTTAATGTTCATCCAATTTATGGGAAAGACCTGTGAATTATCAGGCTTTGTATGTTACATAACTTTTGTTCCAGCATTAACTTTGCATAATTGCCTTTCATGAAGTCATAGATATGTATAATAAATGTACTTTGAAATCAAAGCTTTCAAAATTTAATTCCCAAGAGTGGAAAACATTTAATTATTGATTGTTGTTATAAATGAAAGGAATCTCCATGTAAATCTTAAGTTGGTGGATATGGTATCTTTTGATCAGATGGATTCATCGTTATGGGGGTATGCACTTAGCTTTCATCATTGTTTTTAACTTTTATACATTTACCCTTATTCACTTTGATATTTGTATAGCTTTTGTGAATTTTTAGTATGCATTTTTACGAATTTTGTTTTTATTATGCACAGCTGTTATGTTGGTTTTTAAAAAACACTTGAAAATGTTTGCATAAAAATAGTTTAATTCCCAAAAGTGGAAATTTCATTGTTCTCAACACCAACATTGCCACCAGCATACGTCAGTACTATTCTAAAAATAAATGTAATGGAAACTAAACTAGGAACTGAAAGGATAATGGGGAATTTAGGACAATAGCCAACTTAAAACTATTTATTTCACTGAGAAAAAGAATGCCATACATTGGTGCACTCGTGTACTATTACGGTGGAACAACTCTTTCCTAAGAAATAAAATTTTCTCTAAGTTCCACAAATGAACCCAACATATGCTCTTTACATAAATGATAACAAAAAGGTTTGCACTGTCATAAAATGAAAGTCCAAAAATGTTATTAAGTCCACATGTTCTAAGGTCAATCCTTCATGTTAGCCAATGGGCTTACATTGGCAAGGGGCTATAGACAGAGGAATGTTTACAAGTCTGAGATTTTAATGCTTATTTTTTACTTCTTATAGCCACAAAGAAAGTAGAAAACCACTGAACATTTTTTTTTTTGCTTTTATAGGTTACTTGATGTTTTTCATACAACTTCACCATCACGTCAAGAAACCCACTTGAGTTTGGTGTTTGAGCACATTGAACAGGACTTGAATGCATATATTGAATACTGCCCGCAGCCTGGCCTGCCAGAGTGGAAAATCAAGGTATGGGCATTTTTAATCCATTCTCTCCCAGAGTCAATTATGGAGACATGTAGTGTAGTTCTAACATTTGAGTCTGTTGATGAAATCCTATGATGTGACCATTCAAATGAAACCTCTTCAGCAGTACTTTTGCATGGTACCATTTGTTCTTACTTTTGAGTCTGTTGACAAAATCCTATGATGTGACCATTCAAATGAAACCTCTTCAGCGTACTTTTGCATGGTACCATTTGTTCTAACTTTTGAGTCTGTTGACGAAATCCTATGGTGTGACCATTCAAATGAAACCTCTTTGGCAGTGCTTTTGCAAGGTGCCATTTGTTTTTCAGTATTTTACAAAACTAAAGTTGGGATTTTTGGTAAGTTTGTGGTGGTTGGGTGGTCTAGAGGTTAGATCAACGGACATTCAACGGACAACTTTAACCTTGGTGTTTTAAGCCCTCGGGTTTCTTTCATTGTGTTGGTTCCTTAGGCAAGAATCTTTTCCTTGCATACTCTCCTCTCCCAAGTGTATAAATGAGTACTAATGCCCATTATGCTGGGAAGTAACATTTTGAGGAGCCCAGAAGCGGGGTCAAGCTCAGGCATTTGTGGGGCTTGTGAAGACTTAAACTCTTACTGGTGCTTATCTCAGCTTTCCATTGATGATGAAGTGACTTAGGAGTATTTTATTATTCCACTGTGATGTATCTGAGCATATTACACATACAGTAGATTGTTGTATTATCACCTTATAGATCCAGGTTTGAAGACACATAAGATATAATGAAAGGAATTTAAATTATTCAATGGTTAAACAGATTATATGTGCGGATATTTTACTCATTACACACATTTTTGCTCACCTCTGGGGGGCTTGAAAAAATTCTATGCAACTTGTAAAATATCTGTGCGTATTATCTGTTAAACCATCAATTAAGGTACATATGTCTTTTGGGAGGTTATTCCCTGGAATGTTTTAGCTCAGTATTAAACTTCTATTTATCTGTATACATTGTATAAGACCAACCAGCCTGAATTTCCTATTTAACCATGATACCTCCAAATTATTGTACATACATACATAAACTTTATTTTAACTCCAATTTACAGGGTAGTCAGAATGACTAATACCGGTATATCTGGGAAAACAATGTCCTCTTATAATTAACAAACAAAATTACATTAAAATGACATATACACATTTACATAATGTACATTTTGTAGAGTGTTTGTAGGCAAGGAATCTGTTCACATTTTCTTCCAATGGAAGCCAAAATCAAAATCAAAATCAAAGAAAACTCTCGACAGGTTCTGTAAAACAATATTTTTGTAAAGCACTAGTGAAGAGCTTTCATTTGAATAGTCACATAGGTTCATACACAGACTAAAACTACTAGTTATTGATCTCAGACAACCTTTAAAATGGCTTGAAAATAGGGCCGCTTCACGCTCCGTTACTTTCACTTTGAAGTTTTAAAAAAGCCCATTAATAATCGTGATCACTACTTTGTTGACCGCAAGTCTGCCACAAGAGTGGTTATGTTGAACCCAGGCCATGAATGAATTTTAACTTGCAGTATATTATTTTGAAGGCATAATAAGTGAGTGACTGAGAGTTTAAATTAATTCATTGCAAGTTCAATATATCATAACATAACTGATGTTGTGGTCAACTTGCGGTTGGCAAAATTGGTCATGCGATAAACTTTTTTCAAACATGGGGTGAAACCTGCATAAAGTTGGCTGTTTTTCATTCCTTTTTAAAGGATGTCTGGAATCAAAAATAAGAACCAAATTACATGACTTAAGGTTTGGCTGTGCATGAGAGAGAGAAAAGGTTTTAAAATACCGGGAAATGTTCTCACAGCAGGGTTTGTTCCATTTTAAGAAATAACTCTGTCATTCCCACGTCAAATTGCTGTGCAGTTTGTGAACAAAGCCCTTACATTGTAAATGCCATTCAAATGAAAGCTATTGAGTAGTAATTCCCTGTGGTGCTTATCACGTACATGTATCAGTATTTGAGTCATTGAGCGGTTTGCAAACAAGGCCCTTAAATGTCACCATTCAAATGAAAGCTATCAAGTAGTAGTTTCCAGTGGTGCTTTAACATGTTTCCATATTTGAGTCACTGAGTAGTTTGTGAACAAAGCCCAGCTCAAATGTTGCCATTTAAATGAAAGCTATTTAGTAGTATTTCCCTGTGGTGCTTATCATGTTTGCAGTATTTGCAAAATGAGATTAAGTTAAGGTTATAATAAATAAAATTAATAATGTTTCACTCCTGCAGGCATGGTTACCCTGTGGAACTGATTGTAATTATTCAAATTTGTTTTTTATCAATGATTCATTAGTATTCTGTGAATTTTTACATTATTTGAAGGGGTAAGTTCATAAAAGGCCTTGGAGCTTTTTTAGCCTAATTGTCAAGTTGCACGTACCTTCTTGCAACAAAATTCTAGTAACAAAACATTTAATTTGATGCCCTAAACATGAATCTGCCATTTTTCAGCATTTAAAACAGTAGAAATGCTGAATTTCTACCTTAGCAACAGCTTAATGTATATTGTTCTGTCCCAGTTTGATTGTGCAATGACACAGAAACTTGATGAATGCAAAACAATAGAAGTTGGACCTTGTGTTAACACTTTTACTCCCAGAGTCAATTATGGAGACATGCAGATGTGTAGTTCTAACTTTTGAGTCTGTGGACAAAATCCTATGGTGTGACCATTCCAATGAAACCTCTTCAGCAGTACTTTTACATGGTACCATTTGTTTTTCAATATTGAACAAAATGAAATTTGAGATTTTTACTTGAATTTTGATTTTTGGCACTCTTGGGAGTTTAAAGGGTTAAGGACTTCTAGGTCCTTGATGTAGAATTCAGAATATCAAAATTTGATGTTGAAACTTGAAAATAAGCCTAAAAATGCACATAAAGGCCTTTTTACACTCAGCCATTCATATGGTAATCAAGCCTTGATTTTCCTGTGTTTTCCCAGAGTTAAGTGTTGACAAAGACATGATGCATGTTGGGGCCTTAAAGGCTAAGTAACGGAAGGGTGACTAAACTCCTTTTTCAAACACTTTTCACAGGACATTACACATCAGTTGTTAAATGGTGTAGATTTCTTGCACTCTCATCGGATTGTACATCGAGACCTAAAGCCACAGAACATCCTGATATCAAAAACAGGGCAAGTGAAAATTGCCGACTTTGGACTGGCGAGGATATACAGAGATGCCATGGCCTTGACGTCAGTGGTAAGTTGTGTGGTTGGACAGCATTAGGGCCGTTCTGGTATCTTGGTCTCAGGTTGTCAGTAACACAGACTATTTCACCTATAAAAGATTTAAGGAGATACACAAGAGATCAAAGAATGCATACTAAAGTTACATTGTAGGATCCCACACAATGCACAGAGAGCAAAGAGAGGGTGTGAAAGAGAGACTGTAAGCATTCTTGTATGGCCCTGTTTTCCAGGATGCCAGCTCCTGGTCCTGTTTCTTCTGATTGGTCAGTTTTGGTAGCAAACATCGACACATCGCAACATGCATCATTTATACCAATCAGAAAGATGGCTAGCCTCAGTGGGGAAACTAGAGTAGGGCCTCAGGCCTCCATCCCCCCCCCCCCCCCCCCCCTTCCCCACAATGAAATCTGGATCTGCCTCTGCACTCTGCACCTGGTTTGCACATGTGTTTGAGTGGAATCCAGGATATTTCGATTTCTACAAACAAACAAAAAAGAGCCTGGCTTGTGAGAAAGGTGTTTTTGCAATCTTCTAACAAATCTTGGGGAAAATTTCCTCCCCTATCCACTCTCTAATTATTAAAGTAAATGTTTGCTTTGTTTCAGGTGGTAACCCTGTGGTATCGTTCTCCTGAGGTTCTTCTTCACTCCAGTTATGCCACAGCTGTGGACATCTGGAGCACCGGATGCATCATGGCTGAACTTTACAACAGAAAACCACTGTTTGAAGGAAAATCAGATGTGGATCAACTGCATAAAATTTTTAGGTAAACCACCAGTTGTGTTGATGTTTGTTAACTACAGTCAAACACTTCCCTACCCTACAACATGTCTAACCTACCCTACAACATGTCCTGACTTCTTATTTGCCCCTCAAATCTAATTCTCATTGAAAACCTCCCCACAACGGCAAGTTCTCCACAATGGCTGGAGAGCTCTTTCTGAAGGTGTTGAGAGGTTTAATCAATTGTTACAAAGTCAAAACTGGGAGGCTCACTTGTTTGTTGCTACAGTCCATTACAAATGGAGGTGTGATTAACAGTTAAATTGTATATACACGGCTGTATGTTGTGTTCAACCCAAAGGACCTTGGTTCTCCCTTCATATTGTGAACTTTATAGACAAGACACTTTCCTCTACATTGTTTCCCTCAACTCACTGGGATACAGGTAGGTGTATATATGAAAAAATGCTTGACTTTTTACAGCAATGTCAATTGTGGCATTTGCATTCTCCAACAAGTTCCATATAAGGCAACATTACATAATGTATGTGAGAAAAACAACTACATTGGGGAGGGGAGGGGAGGGGAGGGGAGGGGAGGGAGGGGTGGTCTTAACTACCCATTTCTTATACCTTTTACCTCTGGTTCTCATCATCCCTTTGTTAGTAGTTTCAGCCTCTTGATGCTTTTGCTGTTGCAAAACATAATGCAATATTGCAAGAATATTGTGCAGTGCAATATTGAAAGAATATTGTGCAGAATTAAAAGACTAATTGTGCAATATTGGAAGAATATTGTGCAAAATTAAGACTAATTGTGCAATATTGGAAGAATGTTGTGCTGGGCAATATTTGAAGACTATTGTGCAATATTGTTTCCCACCATGCATCTCACACATGCCACATTCCCTTGTTTCTCTCCCCCTTCCCTCCTGGTTCCCCTATTTTCTCCCAATTCTCATGCTTTCTGTCTCTCTTACAAACAAAATGCTGCATTGTGACCTAGTTGTAATAGAGTAGCATCCCATCCAAGAGGAGTATAATACTCCTAATCTCTTTAATTTACACTTTTGAGACAGATAGGCACCAGTCTAATAGGCCACCTGGTCTTGCACACTGGGATATTAATTTCTGTGCATTATTACTGTATTTTGCAGTGTGATAGGCACCCCTCCACAAAGCGACTGGCCAACAAATGTTTCTCTGCCTCAATCATCATTCTCAAGATATGTTCCATTTTCTCTGGCTGAACTAATACCGGAAATGTGCCAAAGTGGAGTTCAATTACTTAAGGTAGGATCCAACTAAACCAATGCTATGGTTCCAGTGCTATGGTTCCAGATTCCTGTGATCCTTAGGCCTGGTTCAGATGCTGTACTTCACATGAGCTGAACCTAATTCAGTGAATTAAGTTCATGTGAAGTACTGTGTCTGAATTAATTTGGGAATGGCCGATCTAATTCAGATTAACCAGCCATTTTTTCCACCTGACTCAGACGGGAATAACGGCTGTCGATGGGCTTTGATTCAGACACTGAACATCACATGAGCCGAATCAGATGCATAAATTATTTTTCAGTTCTAAAAAGTACTTAAGCAACTTTCCTGTTGTTTTGTAAAACCTTATTAATTTACTGGTACCTAATGCAAGAACTATATTTTTATTTCAGCGAATGCTCACATTCAGCCCACAGAAGAGAATCAGTGCCATAGAGGCCCTTCAGCATGAGTATTTTCAAGAGTTCCATGATGGTGATAAGGAAAACACGCGAGGAAGCTGTCCAAACATAGCCAACCAGAAGGAAAATGCTTCTGTTCTCTGCAATACCGAGCATTTGCATTGAATTATTGTTGAAGTGCACTGCATTGGAGTGTATTGCATTGCATTGCATTGCATCAGAGTGCATTGTATTGCATTGCATCACATTGGAGTGTGTTACATTGTATTAATGTCAATTTATCAGTCAAACAATGTGTGTTTCAAAATATTACATTTACTATGCCTATAGAAAAAGATTAATTCAATTTAAGCAGAGTTTGCTAATGAATTTTCTTTTCTATAATTTAGGATTCTTTTTAAATTAAACTGTTAAATGATCACAAGTAAAATAAAAATAACAACTATAAAAAATTTTAAAAGGTGTGTAATATATTTTCAAGTTTATTGATAGTTACTGGATCAGCTTGTGTTGAGTGAACATGGTGTGTTGATTTTGACCTTACAAAGTTAGGCCTTTCATTACATTTTTCATAGAGAAGGCATTAGTGTGTGGTGTTGAGTGGAAATTGTAGCACAGGGCAAATGTTGTCCTGGTTGGCATTGAGGTGGTTCAAATTGAAAGTGTTGGAGTTGAAAGTCATTTGCTGAATTTTAGTTTTGTTTTTGTTTTGTTTAGATCTGGCACTCTTGAAATATTAAAGCAGTGAAACATTAGTTTGGTTACCAGCATGCAGAAAAAGCATATTGGTACCCCAGGACAGTTTCATAAACAGAGACAAAAACCACACAACAAAACCTGAGCAATGTTTCATTGCTTATTCAAACAAAATCCAACACATCTCAGTGAAACAAAAACATTATAAAATTTGACTAAAGTCTTTCTAATTCCAACTCTTATGTTTTAATTATACATGTAGGGTAACAAATAGATGTGATCACCATTATGAAAGAAATGGTAGTTCTATTTTCAAAATTAAGTAAGTAGAAGGATTAGTAGAGTACTAGATGAAACCAAAAACGGCAAGTAATGGCACAGTGTTAATTTCATCGCATGTCCATCAACTTCAGTAAATGAATGATAAATTAAGATTTTTTTTTGAGTATTTTATTTATTTGAGGAAAAACAAAATCTTTAGAAATGTTTTTTTTTTAACACAAAGGAAAAAGAAATAGGATACGAAATTAATTACACGTTTTAAAACCAATGATGTAACAGCCTTGGTAATAATAATATTTTTTTTTTTTTTTATTTTTTATGTTTAGCTTTTATCATTAATTCATTATTTTAATAACAGTTCTGTGAGAAGCATAGTGAATTTGAGGTGTTTTTTACACTTATGAATAATCCATAAAACAAAAAAATATGATGTTGTTCTGGTCTGACTCAGATAAAAAGTGCAAAGTTAAAGCCTAATAGCTGTATGTACTTTTTGCTCAATAGAAAAAAAAACATTAGCTGCAAAAGATATTGTATAAATTACTGTCTAGTGCATCATGAAGTAGTTTAACGCTGGTTCTCATATGCTGGTGATATGCCTGTGACATAAGAACAATCTGTTGTCTACATGAGAAGCTCACCCAGGTCCTTGCTGCCAGCACACCTGTAAAGTCAAATTCATTTTCAGACAGGGTGCTGGTTCAACCAGTAAGGTTGCAACAAAATTATTTTGTGAGAATATTATGCTGGTATACCTGCAGTACAAAATTGTTATCTGACTGCTTGGTTTTTCACTAATTTGTTAGATTTCTAATGTTACCCCCCCCCCCCCCCCCCTCCAATGCTGCATGCCTGGTACATCACTGAATATCCGTGACCCAACTGTGGTTGTCATTTGAGTCTCAATCTAGCAGAATTTTAAATCTGGGTGGGAAGAGAGTCCTCCAGAGAACACTAAGGAGAAAATAGACCAAAAGGCACATGCTTATTGGCCAAACTACAAGTTATCTTATTTCAGGCATGCTGACAGCATATGAGAACCACAAGAGGTGTAATACCGAGTTGAGTTTTGTTGATAAGTGACTTTAAGCAATGTTGCCTTAAGTTTTAAATTAATCCTTTACCACTTAAAAGTTTAATCGCAGAGTTTAACAAGTCATCAACATGTGGTGGGTGAAGTCTGGAGACAGTGCAAAATTACCGAGAGGGTGGGGGTAGAGTAAATACGGTAATTTGGCATAGGGGACTATCCTGTGGAAGACAGATTTCACTCACCCACCCCAGTAGAAATGGTGGCCAACTATCAAATGAGAAAATTGGGTACTGTGAATGATCTATCATGAAGCTAGGGTTTCAAAATCTATCTTCAGTGTTATCAATTGTGTGAGAGTTGTCTCTGTATCCACAAAATGTAATCTTTTGTATCAAAAGGTTCCTGTAACCTGTTTTTTGGTGTGATAATTATTTTAACATTTACTGTTGGGAAAACAGAGTTCTCGCAGTAGAGTATCATAGTCCCTCCGAGTGTCAGAAATCACATGTGTTATACCGACACTTTATGCATGGCATATTTTTGTACTCATGAAAATTAGTTTTTGTAGGGTAGCAAAAATTAATTTAAGGAAAAATAATTAAAATTTCGAGGTACAACAACAGCTCTCCAGAGGTATATGGTGTGTTATGTATCCCCGGTGACTGACTGTAAAGAATACTTTTGATGAATGCTATAATTCTTTCAGTATTGTTGTACTAAGGGGTGTTTTAAAGAGAAAATTAATAAAAATATGAATATTAATAAAACGATGACACATGCGTGAAATGCTTGGCACCTTTATTAATGATTGCTTGTTTTGCAAAATGAAGAAGAAAAAGAGGGGGCAAAAAAAAAATCAAGACACGAGCGAGATCATTTCAAGTTTTAGAAAAAGGAAGCATTAACTACAAGTAAAGTGCTGGGTGCATAAAGTGCTAAATAAGTCATTTTTTAAGGTTACCATAGTTATTAGCCGCACCTTGACAGAGGTGACCTGAGAACCGACTGCTAGTTTTTGCTATTTCCTCATTTTTTTTTCCACTGGTAATATATACAACACATGCAAAGTAAGATCAAGAAATGCTAAAGGTCACTGAAAGCAAATTTGGATTGAAGGATTCGTCAGGAGATTCCTGTTGGCTGGCTGTGCACAATTTTCCCACCAAAACTTTCCCAAAAGAATGCATATTCTGCTTATTATTATTATTATTATTTTCTTATTCCAAGTAAACCTTATTCAGTTATTTCTGTTCATTCTGAAAACAGTATAGTTCCCAAAAGAACATGATTACTGACTATTCTGTGTATTCATATTCAGGAATAGTCCCAAAAGAATGTGCCCTAAGTGAGAGTAAGGCTATAAATTATTTTTCTATTCCACAGCAACATGTTTTCATACAGTCGAAACACTCCTTGAGACCACTCTCATAAGCATCCAGCTCTAGTTGCGACCAGCATCAGAAACCCTTATTGTCACTCAAACGCTTTTGTACACGACCGCTCCCAAAAGTGACTGCGAACAAGTTTGTTTTTCAGTCTCATAAGGGACCACTTATTAGTCAACAATTTAAACGGATAGTTTCATGGTTCGGCGCACGTGCACAGATTAAAATGCTTTATCCGCTTTCTTACCAATTTTATAGGTTAAAAAACACACATTTACTTCAATAATCACATACTATAATTAATCCAAACAAAGCAAAGGATAACCAAAATTCACAGAAAATTTCAATGGATTCCACTGACAAAGTCAACACTGAATAAAACCTTTGACCTGAAGGATTTATTCTATGCTCTGGTGGCTTTTATGGTGCACATGGGTATGTATAATCATCCATTCAATCAGCTGACCGAGCGCAACATTTTCACGGGTAAATTTCCTGCCAGAGTTATCTACTTGCTTCTGATTGGTCTAAACAATGAAATTAAATGGCTTACATCATAGCTTGAACATGCGCCGAACAGTGAAACCCTCCCATTAACGAAATTGCTAATGGTGCACTGATAAAGATCTCAAATTGAAAGTTCAAGATTTCTGTCTGGAGCAAGCGAGCAAGCTTTACGCTAAAAGCTCGAGGTGGCCAATTATGAGAGCTTTGACAGTACAGTAGTTACATATATATACCCATGCATACATATACTAAGACTCCTATATGGGACTTTTCTCAGCATCCTTTGTATCTTTGGTAGATGAATCAACAGGACAAGCAGTCTCATTTAAGACTGTGTTAGATTTTTCCTGACACTCCTTTATTTCTTGACTTTCTTCAATTGCTTGCTCAACCTTTGTTGTGCCACTGCATGTATGGTTGCCCATTGCAGTAATGTCTTTACTATCATTAGTACCTTGATCCCTTTTGCTATCACCTGTTCTTGCGCTATTCTGAGATCGATGGATTTGCTCATTTACTTCATGAATGTTGTATTTTCTCAGCTTGAACAGATCTCTAACCACACTCATGCAACAGACATTCTAGAAAAAATTTCAATGCTTTATGTAAGCAACTTAGTACCCAAAATTAAACATAGGCACGCATTGCGTGCATGAGCTATTTTGAAAATTCCCTAAATGATATGAAATGGTGAAAGCAACAAAACAGTGGAAGAAAACTAGCACAAATAACCGCCTGCAGATATACGTTTTTCAAATCCTCTGGCCCGCCCCCTAACCCCCAAAACTACCAAGATCACGAACTGCGTCCCGTTTCTCGAACGTCCCGATAACGTTTTGGGCCCGGAAAGCTATCTTATGTGCGCAATGTATTCATTAAAGATTAAAATTTTGTTGATTTTGAAAGCTAAGCAATAAAATTCTAAATTGACAAAACAAGTCGAGCTGGTTTGAGGGCTAAAAATGCATCACCATTTTATAGATTCTGATTTGAATATGAGTTGCGGGCCCGAAAAGTTGCCGGGACTTTCGAGAAACGGGCCCACTGGGACCAAAACTCTATTTAGGTGGAAAAATGCAAAGTTTGCTTTTGTATTCTAGCCTAAAGGGTTAGGGTATGAAAATAGGTGGGAAGTTTTGGCTAGCTTT
This sequence comes from Cladopsammia gracilis, assembly GCA_022457155.1. NCBI lineage: Eukaryota > Metazoa > Cnidaria > Anthozoa > Scleractinia > Dendrophylliidae > Cladopsammia > Cladopsammia gracilis. The sequence goes on from JAJGOT010000583.1 coordinate 364,842, forward strand.
TTCACGGGATCTTCGGAGTTATTTTATGACGAAACTACGGCCCCAGTGAAATGAGCAACTGGTCTCTGTAATCAGTGTATTAAATGTCAACCAGAAGAGTCCTGCACAGAAATTTGATGCATCCAAATTGAAGGATTATTATTTTCTGAAAATTCTAGTCTTTTTTTAAAAAGTTGCTTTTATTATTCACAAAAGAAACGTAGAAATGGTTTCCTTTGGCCGCAAACTAATTAAATTAAATAGTTTTTAACTCCAAACCACAAGCTAATTAAATTAGTGACAAAAATTCTTTGAACCACCTGTTTCTGTAATGTCAACCAGAAAAGTCTTTAACAGAAACTAAACGCATGTAAAATGAATATTGGTAGCCTCCTTGTAAATTGCAACTAATAGTATTCAAACAACTGTTTTTATTCTCCACAAAAAAGTTGTGCAAATAGAAACAGAAACTAATTAGATTAAATTGTTTTCAACTCAAAACCACAACCTTGAGGTTAACATTTGGAACCAAACATCTTTTCCTGTAATGTCGACCAGAAAAGTCTTAAATCAGAAACTTAGCACATCCAAAATGAATTTTGCAACTAATAGTTTTTTGAACAGGCGTTTTTTAATGCACCATAAGAATTAACGTTTTCTCGAAAACATGTTGAATTCCATCACGTACCAGTTTCTATAAGGACAAAGTTCAACATTTGCACTGACTGTGACTGCTCATACAAAATACAGTCGCTACTCGCTTGTAGTAATCGCTTGGGGCATACAATTAATAACCTACACATCTGCTCACATTAATTCACAGAAAGATAAACGTTTTAAATACTGTAAATTGTATATTAATTGCATTAAGTTTTCTCTGTTGAACTCCATGCATGAGGTCATGCATCCCGGACAAGTTTCTATAAGGACAAAGTTCAACATTTTCACGGGCAGACAACGTGACTGACAAAAAAGATACCATTTCAAATAGTAATCGCTTGAAACCCAGGTTGAAACATCCAATTCATGTTCTACATCACATTATTTGAAATCCGCTTGCCGTTTTTGCAATAAAGCTATACTTTCTTATTTCAGTACAAGCTCACCTATAAACGTAACCGCAGTCCACATTTTTTGGACGTCTCATCCCTCGCAGACCATTAATTGTACAATTCATGCATAGAGCACATTTTAGGCAGTATTTCCGAATAAATGCCCTTGATATTGCCATGTTAGCAAGCCAGTCGGGATTACTGCACAATTCCCAACCAACAAATCTTCAAAACTTTACACTTTTAATGTTTGAGGCAACAATCGCGAACATCCAAGATGGCTGATTTTCAATTCATGCCAAGTGCCCTTCTCTGACCTTCAGTAATACCATTTTAGAAGCGAGAATTTGATTGGCTGACATAGTACACGGTGTACATACTAGAGACAATCTGATTGGTGTGACATAACCCAAGACATACATCCATCCATACATACATACATACATACTAACAAACAAACATCACAAACCAACCTTTGTGCCTGCTAATGAGCTATTTTTTTCAAAATAGCTCAAAAAAGGAAAGATGTATGCTGATGCCATTGCCTAGGTGACCAGTCATTTATTTTGTTGTAGGTTTCAAATACAGTGATGATACATGCTGAACACACAAAATAAAACTAGTTTACATGCAAAATTTACAGAACTTGCTGCTGTTACTATAGCAGATGGCATAAAGTAAAGAAATGATCCTCACAGTTGTGTTTGCAATTATTAAAGTAATTTGATAAACATATAAGGAAAATCAACGATAAAAACACTACATGACGTTTCAACAACTTCACATCATTATTGTCAAATGTGTAGAAATTAACATTAGTGGCATATATATATTTATATAGACAGTTAAGTTGAGAACAGAAATTACACAGCAAAGGTTATGAGTACAAATAGGCCCCAGCTGAGAGTTGAACCCGGGTCTCCTGATAACTGGACAGATGCCTTAACCACTAGGCCACTGGGACAACCACACTAAGGTAACTGTAATTTGGCTTCATAGTGGAAAGCTCTTGGGAGACATTAACACATTATTCTACAATTAGCATTGCTTCACTTAACCCATCATTTAGCGATTCAGTCCACTCCCCAAGGAAATTAAATTACAAAGTAGTGTGGGAAGGGAGATATGGACAACTAATTGCCTCATAATCTTTGGAACACCAACCTATTCTCGTTTGGAAGGAGATTCACAGCGATTTCTGAAATATATAATGAATTGAAGTCCTCATTGCCTATTAGAGTGCTCAATAGATAAACTAGAGCTATAGATAAAAAATCTATTTATATATATATTTTTTATAAGAAATGGAGGTGTGAAAAGGTACATGTAAATTGATGCATGAAAACAGGAGTAGTGACAATTTAACAAAACGTTTTGCATGTGTAGAGTCTGCTTGAGTGTTAAGTTTTGGTCTTTTCGTTCTAATCATGAGCATTTCAAAAATTAAACACTCTATCTTCCCTCAGTATTTCTTAAGGATTTTAAAATTCTCACAAATGTTCACTGGTCTTAAATTATGTTCTTCCTTAAGAGAATGGAGGTGGTGGCACATGTAACATGCCACTTATGTCAATTTCTACACATTCAACAATGATGACATTTTAAATGCCATGTAATGTTTTTGTTAATTCTCCTGATAAAATTGCAAAGAAGCTTGAAAAAATACAAGGCTTCAACAGGATTTAAACCCATGACCTCCATGTTATCAGAGCGATGCTCTACCAACTAAGCTATGAAGCCACACACATTGGGAAAGTGATAGAATGACAAATGACAGACATATTGTGCGAGCAAAATATTGATGATTGCATGATGGTTTCTGTAATGTACAGAAATCATATTCAACCAGAAGCCTTAGACGTTGTGAACTTGCTTAGACTTATGGGTAACCGGTAACCATGCTTTCATGGTGTCATGGCATACAGGCCAAGTAAAGTTTACTGTTGTGTTTATGTTTAAGTTCAATCCGTGTCTTTCGGGAGCCATCCATGTGTATTTGTTACAGTTTCTACTATAAAGACCTAATAGAATTCAAGAAATACCTTGATGATCTCTACACAGATTGCCAAGTCAGGATTATTCAGATTAACAGTGTGACCCTTGCCAGCATTCGTGACGAGGCCAGCCAGCAATGCAATCGTGTCATCTCTGTGTACACTGCTGTTGTTCCTGGATTTGTAGATTACACAAAACTGCAATCCAATATAGTTTTCCAATAAGTTTTAAATTAAGGTAACCTGCAATGACGCTCTACTAATTTTTCGTTTTGCTTGGTAAACCATTCACAGCGGGAAACACAAAACAAACAACAGAGCCTGATCCAAATCTTCTATGCACTGTCTTCCACCCACATATTTTCATTGATTGACATTTGTCGAATCAGCCAATCAAAATTACTTCAGCTGCACGATGCCACAAGCTAGTGAAGCTTTAAACTTTTATCGTGTCTAAATAAAGGTTTTTGTTTTGTTTTTGTTTGTTTGTTACTGGCATATTAGAATTTTCTTCATGGTAATTCAGAACCGAAAGCTCTTTTGTAAAATACCAAAACATTTTTTAATGCTGACATCCTTTCTCATTTTAGTGGTGTTTGGAAATATTTTCTGTGCAGAAAGCCTTGGAAATCTTAAGTAGAGTAAAAACAGAAACCTGTTGATAGAGAGTTGATGCCAACAGAGCTGTTCACATGCAGGAAAACTATTGTTGCCGGACAATAGATATTTAAAACAATATCAAACTGGGGTGGCTTACAATTTTCGAAAATTTAAAACGTTATATATTGTCAGAACAACACATATAATTTGTCTCCTCTGTTATGTTTTTCTAACATAATATTGTTAAATTATTTCACTGTAAATATTTTCACTTGTTTTAATTCTTTCACCTGCTGTAAATGTTTAACAAACTGTGGCTGGGGGCTAACTAGAAAACTCACCCGTTAATTTAGCTCCCAGACTCAAAATTATATTAACTATTTAAATTATTAGTACTTAGTTAATAAAATGTGTGTAGGTATTTTTAAAATATAGTTGTAAAAAAATAACGAGTAAATAAAGTATTGTTGTTGTTGGCTCTGAACCTCTTCCTACAAATTATGTTAAATTTTGCAAAAAGTCATATCTTAACATGCTAATTACAATAAAATATAGATAATAAAAATGGGGGTCACCAAGCTTGTTTTTTAGCTATAAGCAATTCAACCTCAAATTAGAGGGTGTCTTTAACATGTTATACTGTTACTATGGTAACCTGTTTACGTCATGACAATGACCATAACTTTTTCAACAATGGCCGTTTTTATGCTACAGACGTTAATATCGTCTGAGACGTTAAAGTCGTCTCGAGACGACTTTAACGTCTACTTTAATGCGTCCCGTTTTTATACCAGACACATTTAACGTCTGAGACGTTAATTACGTCTAGACGACTTTAACGTCTCTAGCATAAAAACAACCAATGATTGGGCATTTGTTTGATATCATTATTGTAGCATAAACTGATAAAAAGTGGTAGTGTAAGTACTGGACATTACTAAAAACTGTTGTCAGCCACCTTAAACACGAAGTTCTGGTATGAAAGGTTTAGCTCCTCCGCAAATTAAGGCGGAAATTAAACCAAGATTTTACCTAAGCAAAAAAAGAAATAGAAGTTTATACTATACATGTAGTCTCCCACGCAGTCGTTACTTGTCTCGTCACGCAACCCTCCTCCCAACTAACAGCTGCTCAAACCTGGACCATTAATGTGGTCTAATACACTAAGCTCATTACAGTATTGTGACATAATATCTTTTTACCGTTGATGGCTTGGCATTTTCAGCAAAAAATGTTGACTGGAACATTTCAGATGCAAGCTTTTTTATATCTTCATTGTTAGCATAACATGAACCGCCAATGGGAAGAAACCTTTGACAATGTCTGAAACAGGTAAAATAAATGATATTGGATGTGAGTTAGTAAATTAACCCCTTCTGGCAGTTGGTATATACCTGAGAGCAAAATAAACAGTTGAGTTTAAGGACAGTCTTTCATCCAAGAGCATTATCCTCTGATATACCAACAAGCCAGCTTAGTGGAGGTACAGTGGTGTTGTGGTTAGCCAGTGTGGTGGTGTAGTGGTTAGCCAGTGCAATGGTGTAGTGATTAGCCTGTGTGGTGATGTAGTGGTTAGCCTGTGTGGTGGTATAGTGGTAAGCCTGTGCAGTAGTGTAGTGGTTAGCCTGTACGGTGGTGTAGTGGTTAGCCTGTGCAGTGGCGTAGTGGTTAGCCTGTGCAGTGGTATAGTGGTTAGCCTGTGTGGTGATGTAGTGGTTAGCCAGTGCGGTGGTGTAGTGATTAGCCTGTATGGTCGTGTAGTGGTTAGCCTGTGCGGTGGTGTAGTGGTTAGCCTGTGTGGTGGTGTAGTGGTTAGCCTGTGCAGTGGTGTAGTGGTTAGCCTGTGCAGTGGTGTAGTGATTAGCCTGTGTGGTGGTGTAGTGGTTAGCCTGTGCAGTGGTGTAGTGGTTAACCTGTGCAGTTGTGTAGTGGTTAGCCTGTGTGGTGATGTAGTGGTTTTAGCCAGTGCGGTGGTGTAGTGATTAGCCTGTATGGTCGTGTAGTGGTTAGCCTGTGTGGTGGTGTAGTGGTTATCCATTCTTTTTCATCAAGATGCAAATGAATGGCTGGGTATTCTACAGTTTTGGCAATGGTAGGACAGATAAGCTGGGAACTGTTTATAATGCAGCCAAATGAGCTGAATAATGTTTTTCCATTTTGCTTAAAATATGCACATGCTTCTGTTTATTACACTGTATTTACACTACTACTGCAACACTGCACTCAATTCCACCAAAAAATGAACATATTGAAATAGACAATAATTATAACAACACTGAGCAATGCGAGAAAGTAGATGTTTTAAGCTTACCTTGTCTTCTTGCATCCAGTCTTGAGCATATCTATCAAAATATTGTGAACCAAATCTGTGGGATCCTTGGAATCTGGCAGATTTGTTTTGATAAATATGACATTATTAGCTCCACTCAAAACAGCCTGGAATCTCTTTTCTTGTTGTGTTCCCTGCAGTTCCTTCACCTCTTTAGCCAGCGCATCTTCAATGTCATCATCATCATCATCACCATCGTCATTATCACTGGCATTATTGTCTCCCTGTCTATTGTGTTCAGGACCATACAGCTGGTCTGCATACTAAAAGTCACAAAAATGGTTAAACAGTTACAGACCTGCCAAGTCTCATGCAAGTCCAAAACTCCGATCTCATGCCTACTAATCTATATGGAGCAATTTTTTCACTCCTGACTTACAGATTTGCATGATCAAATTACAAAATAATATAGTTACATGAAAACTATGGCACTGTTTTGTAGGTTTTTATAGTTCTGATCTTTACAATTACAGAGGTCTGAGGTCCATGGAAACTTCCCAATTCTTCGGAACATCTTCAGACAACTTTGGACATCTTCGGAATAGATTGGGTTCTCTTCAGATTTGGTTGGGTCGCCTTCAGAATTCCTGGCACTCCCAGGAAAAAATTCTCACGCCTATCACTCGGAAAAAAGCTGGCAGGCATACAGTTATGCAGCATGCAGTTACACAGTAGCTTCCATACATATGTTCAAATGTGCTTTACAATTCAACTGAGGAGTGGGACCAAAGATCAGCATGTAAATATCTTCATGGCGCATATGGCTATTCATTCAGGGAAGACCTTAGATAACAACGGCCCGGAGCACCTCAGACGCTTTATTGAGACTTATATAACGGAGTAACTGGTTAGCTTTCAGCTGAGGTTAGGGTCAGCAGTTTATATAGTTAACTTAAGGACTAAGCAACCCGAGAAGCTAGGTGGTACAGTGGTACAGTAGGGTATGTAAGCCTAAGTGTAGCTGAGGTCACCGGTTCAAACCTGTGTGGGGATTTTAGATTTTCTTTTTTACACTTAAAAGTTTGTTGAAAATAAAATTCTTAGTGTCGACATTACGTTATATAATTCTCAGAAAGTGTCCGAGGTGGTCCAGACCGTTGTTATCTAAGGTCTTCCTTCATTCAGACGCCATAATACTTCTAGGACTATTTCCCTTTCAATCCGTGGTTTTGGGCAGGAATCTTACCCCTGGGGCTTACTCCTTCTGGAGAAAATGATAAATAGCTTAAATCTTACCTCATTGAGTACGTTGTATGCCTCTCTAACGCATAATTTTTCCCTTTCATTACACGTGACAAGCACTCCTTTCATCCCTGGTGCAAGAAGGTCTTGTCCTCTTTTCTGACAAGAAACAAAATGATAAACGGTTTAGTGAAATGAACGATTAGAAAAGAAAGCTTGAATTTACAAATGAAGAAGAAAATAGCTGACCTTCTTTTTTTGCCCGGTGTAAAATGCTTTTGCATGCTTGCGTTTTCCGCTGGGCTTGTTGTCCGCCATTTTCTTTTCCTTCCATGCGGCCCAGTACCACTCTTCTCTTGAAGCTCGTCCCCAGTGTCTTTGCGTTCAGGATGGCGGCTGGTGGGAAACTCAAAGAAATTTGCGCGAGTAGTTGAAAGTCTTCAAAGAAAGATGCGACAACGTCAAATTGATTTTGGGATTTGAATATGATATCGTTATCAATATGCGGGGAAAAGTAATGTAAAGAAGTTTGTCTGGTATATCCCACCAATCCAACAACAACAACAACAATTTATTGAGGTATTTCCATATCTATACATGGCATTACCTAAGCTACATATATTAATTCTAATTAAATTTACTTATGAAATAATATTTTGTATCTATAATTCATGACATCGAAAATAAAAGCAGCAACTGATCTACAAATAAAGGGATCAATGCTGTTAAAAAGGAACAAAATTTTTGAGTTGATATCGAAGTCTTTGAAAAAGCTGTATTTTTCAATGACTTCGTCAAAAAATTTTGAGCGAAACTTATAATACAATGCGCAAGAGAATAAAACATGAGATTCATTTTCAACTTCATTAGATTGGCACAAAGAACAAATTCTTAAATTTTCGGGAGTTTTGGGAACAGTGCGTCGCCCTCAATATTCAATATTCTATCGACGCAAGGGTTGAAATGACGTCACGCAATTAAATTACGTTACTTCTAATTTGTGATTATTGACCACAAAAATCTTACGTGAAACAAACCATCCATTACGAGCCTCCTTTTTAGGCTTCAAAGATCTTCAAAGCATCAGTCCGCAGAAGTAAGAGATTAGTTTGATTGCGAACCAAGTCATGTTTTCTCTGCTGTCAACAGTCTGTCGTATCAAACCAAATCATTTATTAAAATTATTTGTTCCTGTTGCTCTTGTACAAGTCTTATGGTGCCTTCACACGATGAACTAAAGCTGTCGCGTGTGAACATCACATGAACCTTGGTAGACATGTTAGCTAACTGTTGGCGACAAATAGAACTGAACTTGTTCCAAAATCAGCTAAATCTGGCCAACTTTTCGTCACATATTTTGACTTGCCAAACTCGTATTTGACTTGTGAAAGTTTTCTGCAACTTCAGTACTGATGCAACCTCGTTTCATAGAGAACCTCTCTTCCTCCCTCGAGAAGAAAGAACCCTGACAACGAAGTTTAGATCGTGTGAAAATACGAGATTGCGGCCAAAATTCGGAGTTTTCCAGCTCGAGTTCGCCCACTTTAGTTTTCGTGTGAAGGCGCTTTTTATGACGAAATCAATAAATTAATTACTAATTAAATTAATACGTTTTGCGTATTGTGACCGGGAGCTTGGTAAAACATGGCAGATTCTACCAATCCAGACACAGAAGCCGAGATTGCTCAGTTTGTGCGTTTACATACCACAAGACCCATCTCGGTAGACTTGTTTCAACAGTCGTGGATACCATTTGCCGAAAAGTTTTTCGCACGCGGTATAAATAGAATAGTTTTGTCCGAGGAGATGCCATTAAGTGGCGATTTGAGTCCGTGCAAATTTATCGCGAAAAACTACTGGGCTTCAGTAACAGCGATCAAACAAACATTTGTAACAGGCCTTCCACCTCCTTCTAGCAAGGGAAACATAACTGTGTCTCAGGTAGGTCTACTTCTTGTCTGCATGTTTACCACAGTTGTAAAACATGAAGACATGTTAAGCGTCTGCCGTTTGAAATGTTTTTTTTTTTTAATTATTTGTTTATGTGTGACAGAGTTTTAGTTTGCATTGCCTCACCCTATCCCCCCCCCCCCCCCCCCTTCCAAAAAAAAAAGGCCGATTTGAAAAAATGCATGGGAAAACAATGACTTGTTAATCTCTACAGTGGAAAATAAGTCGGTGAGCGGAAGGTCATAGGTTCGATTTCTGTCGGCGACTTGTCGCACGCTCGTGACATATATACGGAATCATCCGACCCGTGTACGGAATCATCCGACCAATGTACGGAATCATCCGATCGGTGTACGGAATCATCCGACCGGTGTACGGAATCATCCGATCGATGTACGGAAGGTCATAGGTTCGATTCTTGTCGGAGACTCGGGTTTATTCTGTGTTGCACGCTCGTGACATGATGAACATTACATCTTTCTCATTTAATTATCAAGTTAACATTTGCCATCTTTCTTTGCCCAACAACAATTACGTCTTGCCATACGGTTCCTTTTGTATTGTCTTTGTGGATGCTAAAGGTCCCTTATCAAGTACCAAATCGCACTAGAGAATTGGAGTTCGCGCTAGTTTTTCTATCTTTTTGCTGCTACACCGTGCTGACGAGACCCAATCAGGTCCAAACAGCTGTCCACGGTTGCATTTTGGCTTTCAGTTTGGGCTCTATCACGTCGTTGTCGCGCTAAATGTTCTACGTAGTATCAGCCTTGCTCTATTGATGGTTTGTACGTGACGTCACGGCGGCCATGTTTGTGGTCAAGAAAAAAACAGTTTCTCTCCGCTGAGAACTAAACTCTATTTTCATGCAAATTCTGCGAAAAAAATTCTATTGTATTGACCACCGACATGGCCGCCTTGTCACGTGGTTGCAAACCAAGAATACTTTGATTATATTTCATCGTGTTTTACAAGACAGAATACTCCAGGATGTTTGACGTATTTTGCAGCCTTGTCCAGGGTCCCACCATTTTAAAAGCAGAGAAGGCCCTGGGGACAAAGTTCAGCCGGATAACGAGAACTCCTGCAACACATGCGCTGCGGCGGATCCAGAGTTGTTCCAAGGCGGTGGGGGGTAAGGTTAAGGGTTACGGAAGGAGAAGCGAAGAGGGGGCACTAGGGGTGAGTGTCAAAGGACCACCGGGGTCCTCCCCTAGAGGTCCACCTCTGCTTCGCTCCAACAATGCACTACTAGCAGCTTATAACAAAAAAAATATGTTTTTGTTTAACAGAGTGGGATATTTAAGCTGGTGCACACAGCCAAAGGAGAAACAAATGTTAAACACAACTTCATCTACAAAGCAGGCTTCAAAGCCTTTACAATGATCCCTTTGCTGCAAGAGTCTCTTACAATGGACAAAATCTTAGAGTACACTAACTATCTGCACAGCCTCGAGGGCTTTGAGATATTAGCCGTTTATAAATTGCATGAGAGTTCTGGACCAGCTGAGGAATGGAATTACAGTTGGATCATTGAGGCATTTTATAATTCTGTTAGCGCGAGTGAAGAGTCGGTACTTAAAAACTTGATAAATTGCCCCATGGCTAGTAAAACATGGAAGATAGGCATTTATAAGGACAACATCCAAATGGCTGCATAAATTGGTGGCAAAGATACTTTGATGCAACGACAAAATAAAGCAATCAATTAAACCGCACGATGTTCTACATTTTAATTATGCAGTTCAATTTCCGCGGCAAGCCAGCTTTACTTATGTTTTAGTAGTATAACTACTGGTAAAAAGCACAATATAACTACTGCTTTGGTTATGGTTTAGTACAATTTAAAAATAAATCGCGTTAGTTTCTCAACGAATTGATCAGCTTGTTCCCCGGGGTGGGCGGGGGAGTGGGGGGAGAATCCCAAATAAAAATGACAGGGGTGCTCGTCGGAAATCTTCGAAAAACACCCTAAAAGCTAGCAGAAACTTGTTTGATATGCGTGGCACAAATGGATTTTTATCCATAAGAGGTACCAATTCTGTCACAATTTTTTCGGCTTAATACTGCAAAAGGCAAAAATTGGCTTTTTACAGGGGGTATAGGCTTTTTTTTTCAATAACACATTTATAGAAAGACTTGCAAACATTCGATGATGATAATACACTTTCATCAGTATCTTTTAGAGCAGAGTTATTTTGGGATTTGGAGAACACTTTTTTCTGAATTGTCTCAATGTGAAAGTCAATGTTTATTTAAAAGAATGCGCTACTGATTGGGAAGCGGGCGTGAGTTATTGTCAGCAACAACAGTTTTTGCAGTGTGCCAGGACTCCAGGAGCTTAAGATGGCGATAATTGCCTTTGTCAATAAGACAACAGGCTGTTGTCGAAAGCTAATAGTTTTTAAATTTTTAACCAGAGAACGTTTTTTTCACTTTTTAATTATTATGGATCCTGATTACGGATCTTCAATAATTTTCTACTGTAAAAGGTATCGGGACAATTCGAACTCTGGGGTCATTTTAGATTTTAGCACCTTAAAGCCCCGTTTTTTAATGCGATTTTTGTTACGCTCTCCAATGCAACTTTTGTCGCAAATGTAAACTAGCGGCGATTTCTGTGCGATTCGGGTGCGACATTTGCTATGATTTCTCAAAAATCATAAAAAACAAGGTTTCGAACATGTTCGAAACCTCTGCGACATCGCGCGACAAATCGCCGCCCGTTTACACATGCGATTTGAAGATGCGACTTGCGCGCGACCAAAATTGCATCGAAAGGTGCGACAAAAAATTGCACAAAGATCGCCTTTGTAAATGAGCCTTAAGCGGTACCACCCGGATACGAGGAGCATACCGTAGTTTTTATATGGGAGTCCCCCCATGGGGTTTGTTCTGCCTTTCCGTGCTAGCCTAGACTACGAGTAGTCCCTCCTTTTTCCTCTGGGATAGTAGAGCGAGCGAAATGCGAGCGCGCGTGAAAATCACCCCACGCGAGAAAGGCGAGACGCGCAGCGGGGAGAGAGAAAATTTTGCCTTCACTACACAACCGAACACACTCAAACGTTGAGGCATGGGCGCGTTGGTCAGCCAGGCCCACGATACATTTTATTATTGACAAAGGACTATCGTATTACAATATTACTATAATATACTATACTATAATATTACAATAACTCTAGGTTGGCCGGCCAGGCCCACGATACATTTTGTTATTGACGAAGAACTATAATATAACGATAACTCTAACCGTACCAGAGCCGGACACGTAAACCCCAAAAAACCAACTGTTGGAAAAAATAGGGACCGTGTACCCCCGACCTATGCAGTGGTGCTACCTTTGGGGTTTTAAGGTATTTTTAATTAAGAAACAAACGACTAAAATGCGGCTAAAACTGCCGATAACAAATCTTAAGGTATTACAATAAACAACTAAGACGAAAGTTAACTTGTTTGAACAGTACTAGAGGCGGCGAGGCTGACCGTAGAATGACACAAATCTATCAACGAACACTTTTCAAACTCACGAACCGTGAGCCCCTGCGCACTACACTAGAACCCAGTTCTCTGCTCCGTGTCGGCAAAATATTAATTTATGTTAATACCGATTATCACAAATTACATATTTTGCCTTCACTACACAACCGAACACACTCAAACGTTGAGGCATGGGCGCGTTGGTCAGCCAGGCCCATAGTAGACAGCAAAAGAAAGGGCTAGAGTTCAGAGCGACAAGGACTTGAAGACTTCAAGTCTGCTTGGTAGTGAATCCTTAACATAAATGTTTTAGCTGCTCGCCTCGACTAGCTAACCTGCTAACTGCGGGCAGTGGATATTCTCAGCTATCTGGGCCTTCTGCGTTTAAGTTATGAACAAAGCTAAACTGGACATCCCTGCTACGAATAAGACATAACTCAGAGCTTCTAAGGAAACCTGAAAAAGTGAGAATAAACATAACTAGACTTTTTAATTGCAGAAGATTGTCCCAATCAGTTTTTTCAGCAAGTTGCTTGAGACGAGTAACTTCGAGGGGCTCGTTCCTCCTGGTGGTAGGTTGGCTGGCAAGGCGAAGAGCGCCTTCTTTTGCAGCAATGACAGTCGGGTGTACTGAAGGGGAATCAACTCTGGCCAGCTAATGCGCCCACTTAAAAGCGTATAGTAGAAAGCACAATTGATGCAGACACTGACTTTGTGGACTCGAGCAGAGGTTGCAGATGCAGGGCACGATCCAAAGGTCTGACCGGAAAATCAGGAATACGCAACACGTCTTTAGCAAAGTCTCGCCATCTATTAACGGTAGTTTTGCGATGACCCAGTGGTTTTGGAAGCAAGCACGGTGAATTTCAGATTCTGTTTTAGCTGGATAACTTGGTACGTTGTCCGGGCTTCCTGCAGACCAAAATGCGGATGAGGAGATATCTAAGAACATTATGAAACACATATAATGTAAGAGACGAACTCATAAAGAAAAATGTACGGACGAACGGAAAATAAAAAAAAAAAAGAATTTAAATTGCCCTCGCAACCCTGTTGTCAAAAACAGAAAACTATCCTAACTGATTCGACAAGCATAATACCAAACTTAAACCCGGTTTAGCTCCTCTTAGAAAATAGGGATGATCCCCTATAGGGCATATCATCATGCCCCTCTTGGACGTAACATTGAGCCTGTCTAAGCCACTCTCGGGCATAACATTGAGCCCCTCTTGGGCGTAACATTAAAACCTATCTAGGGCGTAACATTGAACCCCTCTTGGGCATAACATTGAAAACCATTTAGGGCATTTCATAACTCCGAGCCCACCTAGAGCATTCGGTAAGCCCCTCCAGGGCATAACGCTGAGCCCATCTTGGGCATTCGGTAAACCCCTCCAGGGTATAACGCTGAGCCCATCTAGGGCATTCGGTAAGCCCCTCCAGGGCATAACGCTGAGCCCATCTAGGGCATTCATTAAGCCCATCTAAGGCATAACACCTCTAACAGGCAATTCAATCTAGGAAAAAAAAATACCCTAGAAACTCGACTCTGGTTGAAATACGTTCAGTAGGAAATCTGCAAAATAGTCATATCTCTGTGCATTCACTTGGGACACGAAAGCTCTCACTAGATAACTCGTAGCCCGACCTAGGAGCGATACTAAAGTCAATACGAATTGCTAATGAAGGGACCGTCACGGGATTACAACCGAAAATAGAGTTTCTGGCTTGACATCTATAAGCAAATTAGGCAAATTAAATTAGATAGAATGCCCCAATCATGAATAAAGGTGCTCCAGTGGAAAACCATCTAAACGCAGAATGGGCCAGAAATGGGCAGACTTCCAAAATGGTACGCTGAGAGCTCCCTTAGCACTGCAAGATCTCGTATGGCTGAAGACTATGCATGTTAAGTAAACCCGAGGACGCAGCCGGCTGTCGTGATGGGACCAATTTTGGGCAAAGGCGTATGCACCGCTGGAACCGGGTTGGTAGAATCTGGAATTGAAAACATTTAACGTTAGCGTTGAATGAACATGCGAACCTATCACAGGTATGAGGACCCGCTAAACCGTCGAGAGCATAGAAAACCGTGCCATCAATGGTGTAATCGACATAATCAATGAACTTGAATATAACACCTGCAATAGTATTTAGATCCCTTAATAGTATCCACTGCATGTCGATGTCAACGTCGTTGAACAGACAGCTCTGAAAGATGCCTACTGCAGGCTGTTGTAAAGCCGGAATTTTAGATTATCAGTAGACCAGGTAACTGGCTTACTGGCCTCATAGAAAGCTTTCAATGACAGGAAAAACGGCAAGCAACTCTCTGAACGTGGAACCTTGCGCTTTCTCGAAGTCGGAACGGGTATTGATGAAAAATTTTGCCGTCGAAACTATAAAACTTCCACAAGATGAGGCCACTGCATCGGAATATATCACTCATAAGAGGACTTATGACGGGCTGGCCAAATAGGTATGCCGTTAAGGCTCGCTACGTTGGTTTTCCCGAAGATCAATTCAGCATTCAGCATTCTCGGGAGGAAAGTGATGTCGATGCAGTGTTGATCATAGCAAATAGATTTCTAGTCATAAGCTGGGAGACGTTGCCCACGCAGTAACCGAGTGAAATAATTTTCCCCGCTAACCCTCGCAATCCTACGAACTGGGACGCGAAAAAGAAGCGACCAATATGGAACACATCTATCTGTCTGTCTATATGTAGCGTAAATTTCCGACGTGGCCGTACGTGTTGATGACAGTTCCGAGCCGAGAAATTACCTGAGTTGGGCCCCAAGACATTTGGCTTCATTAGGAAGAAAACCAGAGGTAAGCAAATCGGCATGAATATGAAGGCTCGCAAACTTTGCGTTGTTGTAACCGACAGCAGCGACGAGACCGTCGTCTAAGAAGGCAACAATTTACCCGGCTTCAGATCTCTATTTCTCAATTAACGGCTTAAACAATTCCGTAAACAGGTAAGGCGCTAAACTAAAACCGAAAGGTAAAACTGAAAACTTATAAAATATCTAGCGTGACCGGCGGAAAATGTCCAAGAAAAAGAAAGAAACTTTCGATGAACGAAGATCTTCAACATGATGATGACCACAAGATCAAAAGAGAACATATAGTCTCCCGGATTCTAAATCTCTTAGGCAACAGTCAAGTCTTCGCATCTAAAATTTTCTCTTGTCGTGACGCACATCTAAAATAAAACGCGTTAAACATATTTTTGCGTTAACACAAACAAAGAGTCCATAGTGAAAGGTGGCTAGTAAACTTCAGTAATACAATGTGGACTAATGAGCTCGTTTATGACATTCTCAACGGAACTAGAATCCTTCAAAGCTAACGCGTTATTACTGGCCGTAAAGGACGTGGGAATTTTGAGCAACGGCAATTTGCATACAAATGGAATAACATCGATAATAAACTTCGGCGTGTTAATGCTTTTCCAGAACTCAATTACTCAATATAATCTCCCTTAGACCAATACGAATTCCTGGTCAGATTTAAATTCGCATTGTACTTCGGGGTCCAAAAAAACAAAATATAGAGATGATGGGCAAGAGTCCTTCTGATAGTAATCTTCGTCCAACTCCATGTCTGAACAGAGTCAGGGGTTTTCCGCACGCAAAGCAAACACCAGTAGCAGATCTTTGCACTAAATGTTGTTGATTAAGGCGAGAGAAGAAATTAGATGATTGTTGTCTTGCGATCTGTGGAGATTTAGCCTGAATGGACGTCGGCAAGGTTTTCGTTGGTGGGAAGAACGCGCGGTGAAACGCTAACGGCTCTGTAAATTTTCTTTTCGTCTTCTTCGTCGTCGGCCAAATCATGATGTTTGTATTCATTGACAGTTTTCCAACCAAACGGTGACTTATCTGCAAGCAGGATGAATTTTTCACGCTCTTGCACGAGAGCCAAACCTTTGTCTAAGGCATCCTTTAATTTCTGCATGTCTTTGCGTTCCAGAGCGGCCTTTGCGTCCTTCATGGTTTCTTTAATCGCTTTATTGACGTTGTACT
The DNA here is from genome assembly GCA_022457155.1 of Cladopsammia gracilis. Classification (NCBI taxonomy): domain Eukaryota; kingdom Metazoa; phylum Cnidaria; class Anthozoa; order Scleractinia; family Dendrophylliidae; genus Cladopsammia; species Cladopsammia gracilis. The sequence continues at coordinate 381,433 of JAJGOT010000583.1, forward strand.
GGTCCTCGCTGCTCTTCTTGTTGAATTGCGGAGTGAAACCGCGCTTGATTCTTTTGATTTCTGTCATCTGCTGGGCAGCCATATCCTCATTTGAACGCTTGAGAGCTAAACTGGAATCTTTAACCAGAGTCTTAAACTGACCAAGAGGGTCCTGGTTGTTCTGTGTTATTAGTCGTACCGCTGTAGCCTCATTCATATTGCCAGGGAGGAAAGCAAAAATCGGGGTAACATTGAACTTGTTTGAACAGTACTAGAGGCGGTGAGGCTGACCGTAGAATGACACAAATCTATCAACGAACACTTTTCAAACTCACGAACCGTGAGCCCCTGCGCACTACACTAGAACCCAGTTCTCTGCTCCGTGTCGGCAAAATATTAATTTATGTTAATACCGATTATCACAAATTACATTTTCTCTCTACCCGCCGCGCGTCTCGCCTTTCTCGCGTGGAGTGATTTTCACGCGCGCTCGCGTTTCGCTCGCTCTACTATCCCTGAGGAAAAAGGAGGGACTACTCGTAGTCTAGTGCTAGCCGCGGGCGAGTCAGAGGCGAGAGTTTGCATTGCTTAAAAACGACTGGTTTTTGATTCCCATAAATTAACTTAACGATCGGCAAAACAAAATATCCCGCCCTTGTCCGGCTGAGTTCTTTTTAAAAACAGTGAAGCAAGGTCTTTTCAATGTCAACATTAGTAGATGTACTGTAAATCAGTGAAATGTACGAGGTCGAACCCCCGGGGTCGAACCTCGGCTTTCTTGGAGCCCTTCAAAAGTATACTGCCAGAATCCAAAAGTAGTTGGCTGATCGTATATGGTAGATTCTTGATAGCTGCTTGGTAGAGGCCGGGGGTAGAGGTATATTCGTTTGTTTCAATAGCTCGGTTCAAGATCTTCACGTTGGCCGTTGTTGCTTTTTTGCAGGTCATCCTTAAAACTTTCCAGAATGATCCTACTGATATATCCATTTCCCTTTCTCTACTTCAACGCTGAAATAGATTTAATTATCGGGATCCATTTGGCTTTGAATTTATGGTAGTATACGAGTTTCGAACATCGCCGATATCTTCATAGTTTAGGTATATACTTCATTGTAAGCTTTTCCGGCAAGGTACTACGCGCATGAGTCATAGGGAGCCCACACGACCCGGGTCACCGGAGCTTAACCCGATTTCTGCAGCATCATGAAGCAACTAGAAATATTTCTACTGGGATGCTAGTCAGGGTTACCCCTAGTATTTTGTCACCGGTACCCATTTATACACCTGGGTGGAGAGAGACAATGTGGAGTAAAGTTTCTTGTCTGAGGAAACAACACGACGGCCGAGAACCATCGGCCTTCGGATTTGAAGTCCAACGTGCTCACTACTACACCACCGCGCCTTCCGTAGCGAACACATTAAGTCTCTAGCGGTTAAGACTAGTCTCCGTCTTTTTCCTCGCTTGTGTATTGCTACTTATAAGCACGGGTTATGGGAATGCAACTCCTACCAAAAATTGTATTCTCCCGCATTTGACCTGTGGAGTAGTAGCCAGCGTTATTAAACCTGAATTGATGACCATGGTATACTTGCCAAGTCTCACGGCGTGAGTCCCAAAACTCGGATCTCATGCCAACTTACGCCTCTGGAGCAATTTCACACACCTGACTTACAGATTTGAGCTTTCAGCCTTTACTGATAGCATGATGCAATTAAAAATGTAGTTACGTTCATGAAAATTTGGCACTTTTTTGTATCGTTCTGAACATTACGATTACAGCTGGATGTTATTAAACGGAGGTCTGAGATCCATGGAAACTTCCGAATTCTTCGGACATCTTCGGAATAGATCGAGTTGTCTTCGGATTTGTTCGGGTCATCTTCGGAAATCCTGGCACTCCCACGAAAAAATTCTCACGCCTTTCACTCGGAAAAAGTTGGCAGGAGTACCATAGCTACCTAAATGATTTTCTCTTGACCAGAATTATATTAGGCTCCTTAAAGCACTGGATGATTACTGTTATGCTAGAGTAAGTTAATCGATATGGGAAGTCTACTGAGTCTATCAACTAGACCATTATCATTATTTTTTAGTGTTTACTGATTGCGTTTGCGTAATCCTAATCTTTTGTTGGGTGTCCTGTGTGGTAGCCGGGATTGACACCACTTTAGCTCTCACCCCGAAGATTCATTTGTTCTTTTCAGGTACAAACCGGGCGGGAACTGGTATCTACTTTGGCATCTCCCGTAGCGTTTTCGTGCGAACGCATTTTCCAATTAAATGGTTGATTACTGCTAGTTTAAATATGCCTTTCCTTGCTTGTGCTAATTGTCTTCTTGTTTTTTTCTAAGCTATTAGACTAATTATTGATGTTTACACAAAAACAATAGTAAAAGCTTAAATTTATTATAACTGTATATTTAAGGCAGGACTCAACCTAAATTTGAATGAAATTTTGAAAGGTTTAAAGAAGGGATAGAAGAAAGAAAATGCTTTTTAGAACACTAACAGACAGTTGATACCCACTCAAGAGCACCCCAGGTTGCTAGTGGACTAACTTGGTGTCTGTCTATTAATTATTAACTACAAATTCTAATTTTAAAACTCCACCAAATCTTCAATATTTCTTATTTCTCTACATTTTACCAATCCTTTGAGAAAAACTATTTCCTCCCAAACATATCCAAAAATCACCCAAAAATCACCCAAAAATTTACAAAACACCTCATAACATAGGTTCATGGGATGAGCATAGAGTTTTTGGATTGCTTGAAAAGTGAACGAGATATTTCCATTAAAGCCATGTCAAGTGGTGGAAACATGGTGTTTAGGTGAAGTCCCGCATTAAGATGAACTTTTCAACAAAATCCTCGACGTAATCGACATCAAACTAATATATGTCAAGAAATCCACGAGTTCAAGACATCTACCAGAGTTATGAATGAAAACATGAATTTTATGACGTTATAGGACGAAAACAAGCTCAGCACCAAAACGAGGCTATGCCTCGTGCACGTCTAAGAAAATGTGTCCCACATGGGAGGAAAAGAGGCTGTTGCCTCTTATATATAGGTTTCAGCACCATAAGCTTCTGGAGTCGTAATCAAAAGCACAGAGCAATATGATCTAGTGAAAATCAAGCTGATGTAATCAGAAGAAGTTATGGAGTCATAAGTGGAACCGTTCTGATTCTTCTGACTCCGATTCCGTAGAGCTTATAACTCCACTTACAACTCCGATTTTCAATTTTCACCAGGTCGGAAGCGCCATTAAAACTCCGACTATGACTCAGTCGCCAGTGAAAACCAGCCTTAAAAGGTGCATTTTAACTTGTCTTCATATCAAATGGATGTACCATATCTGGCACTGTAAATTCAATGTAAATGTTAAGAAAGCTATGTACTTGTCCCCCTTTAAGAGAACACTTCATGTACAGCACCATCAACTGCATTGCAAATAAATATAACACCAAGGCATAAAATAAATATTTATATATGAATTTATATCTTTATAACATCTATTTTTGAGACTACAATCTGACATAATATGAAGCATTACCTATTCTTAGCTCCATCCTCCACAGGGAGCCCAGGCTCACAACTGGAATCCTCAATGACAAAAATATAAGGATTTGTATGGAATTTTATAGTGAGTTTGATAAAATATCAAAATTATTAATAAACAGCCATTGTTCATACTTCATTAAATGACGTCTATCTGTTGTTTCTTGGTGGCTTTTAGGCTTCTAAACAGCATTTTAGTGAGTTTTGGTATATATATTTTTAGTTTGTGACAGGATAAGAATGAAGAGGAAGGTTAACCCATCTGTGACTTAACATTTTAAAAACTAGCAGTAATCACAGATCATGGAGACGCGTTTGAAGGAATTTCCGGCGGAAATGAGCCCCTGAAAAAAAAATAGGGGCGGCCATTTGGAAGACCGTCTACCAAAAAATCTCAAATTTGTCTCCAACACGAAATTAGGATTGCGTTCTTCGAACGCGATAAGTACTAACAATAATAATAATAACTGCTAAAGATAAATGTTTTTAACTTTATACCCTGATAATGTCATCAAGATAGAGCTAGGGATGCAAATTAACACCCCTTTGGGCCTAGTATACGTCACCTTTCTATTAAGAGCAAACTAAAAAAAAAAACCATGAGAAGACTTTTTAAAGACAGGTTTCAGCATAACTTATGGCATCTTCAGTTTATTGAGAATATTGAAAATCTATGCTACGATTTTATATTATCTTTTGCTACCTTATTACATGAAATTTTCGCGACATGTTAATTTCGCGAAATTTCGCGATTTGAAAAAAATCGCGAAATTTAAGTGACGTGAAAATTAAATGTTGCGAAAATAACATGACGCGAAAATTAAGTGACGCACATTATGTCAATAATTAAAAAACGACTTTGTTACCATTACACACTTTTATAACAATCATTTTGAACTATTCTGTGGTAATGTTCTGATCCTTCAAGCATGAACTACAAACCGTGCCTTGTATACACTGTCAGAACATCTTTCTTGTTACTGTTTACATAATCAGTTGGACATTGTTGATTAAGTTGTTTGATCAACTTCAGGGACATGTTAAATAACGTTGACAAAGAAATAAAGTGTGTCTCACTCAAAAACGCGAAATTAAAGTGAGTCAAAATGCAAAATTTTCGCAAAATCGCAAAATTAAGGTGTCGCGAAATATGCGAACCTCAAAATCGTGAAATTAATGTGTCGCGAAAATTTCATGTAATAAGGTATCTTTATTTCATATGTGATTGAGTTACCTTGTATTTGCCTATATACATGTATATAGCATAGATTTTCAATATTTTCAATAAATGGAAGATAGCATAGCCGATAGGTTATGCCAAAACATGGATTTAAAAAGTGTTCTCATGTTTTTTTTTTTTTAACTTTCTAATGGGCCTCAATGATGCCCCTCTAAGCCTCGCAGTGAAAAAGTTGAAAATGACGTTAAGCTGGGGAAAAACAAAGCATTTTATTCTCCAGGGATTAAACATGGCTGCCACGTGATTAAGGCCCTTAAGATTATCATGTCATTGGTAATGACGATTCCATCCCCTTGGGGGATTATGATGCACCCTATAGCACCCTGCACATTGCACCCATCGGTCAACATACAATCTAATACTACCACTGTAGCTAAAACTAATAGTTTACAATAGGGTATAATATATAAGTACACATCTACACGTCATTGTTAGGTTGGCAGATGACAATCAAAGACTCTATCCCCTTTCCAATCGTTTTCCCTTCTTTGACAACAGACAGATCCTTGAACAAGGCCAGTGTTTCTTCCACCAGCTGTTGATCCGCCGTCTCACGAAAATTCACTTTGTGCGTGATGAAGTCGAGCAGCAGATTTCCTTCGGTTGACTGCGGATCGAACACCTCAGTGACATCGATCGGATATTCCACGGTGTAAACTTCATGTTTCCAGCTGTTTTTGTTGGCAATCTGAATCAATGTTTCAGCTCTATCATGCAAACTGTTGTTAGCCTCATCTCCATGCCTTTGCTCTCTTTGCTTCGACTTTATAAAATTAAACACCATGAATGGAAGATTCAGATTTTCAATTGTATCCAACATGCAAACAACATGCCCGTTTTTGCCGAGTTCTTTTTCAAAGCAGTGAAACAGAGTCTTTTCGATGTCAACGTGGTAAATGCTGTGTATAAAATGCACGATGTCGAACTTCACTGAATCTTTCTTGCTTTCTTGGTACTCTTCAAAGGTTTGCTGGCAGATTTCAAAAACAGTTTGTTGATCGTCTAGCGGACTTGATAGATTTTCGATGGCTGCTTTGTAGAGGTTGCACATATATTCATTAGGCTCAATGGCTCGGTTGAAGATCTTCATGTGTCGGCCGCGGTCGCTTTTTTGTAGTTCTTCCTTGATAATTTTCAGAATCGTCATATCCATGTTCCCTTCTGCGCTTCCAACGCTTAAGATGTTTAACTGTTGACACTCGGGACTGACCAGATGGCTTTGAATTAATGGAGGTATGTGAGTGTGGAAACTCTCTAACATCTTCATAGCTTCGCCTGACCTCTTACGGAATATATTGAAGCTTTTAAGATAATGTTCTCGATGTTCTCGATCAGTTAAAGCAAACAACGCCGCCATTTTCCTTGTTCGTGTAATACTCGTACCCAGTCGCTAGTGATTCATTGGGGGGAGAGAGAGCTGTATTTGATATTTATATGCGAGTGTCAACCTCGTCCCCAGGGGCTTCTCGGTTTTCAAAATGGCCGTTTGAGAGGAGAAACCCCTGGGACATAGCGATCTAAAACGACCGCTGATTGGTTTATTGATCGCGATTCTTACATCTATTCTGATTGGTTTACGTTTTTCTAAGAAAAGATGGCTGACCAAAACAATGCTATATCGAAGGTCTCCGAGACGTGAAAGTTGAACAGTTTTACTGAGTAACTGTTAACAAAACTGCAGCTGTTCCTGACGATGCGGTTATGATACAACAAGCGTAAGATTTAGAGACAATTCGCCGATTTTCAGGCTTTGCGTTTACGGGTGGCGAATGGTAAATTCGAGATATTTTTTTTTTTCTGCGAGCCCTACACTTTTAAATCTTTCAAAATTTAAGGCGGAGAGAAAGGCTATGGAAAGGCTTTACCAAATAAATCGAGACACTGATACGTGGAGAACCGCTCAAATAACCAAGACTGCGAGACCCATAAGCTTGATATTTTGAAAGACCATTCGCCACTCACCCCCCGGTACGTGATAATTTATAGAATTTTGGAATGACTTGAATGGGGAACGCTGGGCGTAATGTAATTTAATAGGGCCTACCAATTTCTACCTATTGTTGTCTTGCGCGTTATTGTTTTATACAGTTTGTTTTCTTTGTTTTTCAGTTCATTTAAAGCAGAGCCGCCAATTGTTTGCTATTCAGTTACTTATTCACTTGTGATAGCTTGACTGAAGTTAAGCTTAATTTATTTTTTATAACATGTCAATAAAAAACAAAACAGGTATGCATTCCTCAAAATGGCAAGATTTCAGTAACCCCCAACATTAATTTTGCACATACATGCATGTATGCACTATTGTTTTTATTCGGCAATCTTTTGTTCTGGCTTTTGTTTCAGTCTTCGGAACTTATTCATAGTTAATTTGTGGGATTATATGGAAATCTTACCCTCAAAATTCCCAACCACATTTCAGGCCCAAGAACTGTTTTTAAAAATTTGCTTCTTTGAAATGGCGATATAGTTTATAGTTGGCAAATCATCCCAGGCACTCTGGATACCAGAAGTTCTCTTGCAGATGCCCTTTTGCCCTAAGGCTCTTCCTTGTGGCGAAAATATGAGTCAAGAGGCGTGTAATATCATATGCCCGGGGGGGGGGGGGGGGGGGGTGGCAGGGGTACTCCCATATATGAGCTATATAGGTATGTGCTGCTGTGAAGGGTATGGTTTTAAGACAGTTTAGTCTAGGATAGGGTATAGTAATCAGTGATTTTTGGTCTAGAATAGGGTGTCATTTTAAGCAAAACTGATCAGTTGCATAAAGAATTTAGTCTAGACAAGGTTTACTGGCAAATAGCATTTAAAAATCGGTATGGCAGGCAGTAAGGCATTTTTACTGACCCCTGTTAACTAATAACTGTGATAGTGAATGAGTTTCTGGAAAATAGAGAGTCTGGAATAGGTCTAGGATAGGGAAGAGTTTTTTCAGTGTTTAGTCTAGAATAGGGTTGCAAAATGCAGCTAAAATGGTCTAGTATAGGTTGAGGGTCTCAGAGTCCCAGCAGTACACCCCCATCCAAACATTTGCAGAGTACCCCCCCCCCTCCCTAGGCACCCATGCAGGGCACCTCCAAACTTTTTTGGACCAATGATCTTTGGGTGTTTTTTTTTTGGCTTAGCTTTCAAAATCATTAAAAAAAAACAACTTTTTTGGCTCAAATGTTTTCTGCACTTTTGAGAGACACATGTCAGCAGGATGCTAGTTAACATGTTTTTGTCTCTAGTCAGCTTAAGGTTTAAGAGCCGGTCTGTTTGCTTGAAAACAGTGGAGTCGAATGTCAACATGTCAAGCATGAAGTTAATTTTTATTCCTTGTTTGAATGAATAAATGATATGATTAATATGGCTTGAACTATCAGGATTTCAGAATGGTAATCATTGCAAGCCATTGGGTTGATATATATGTTTACGGAGGAAAGAAACAAATAAACTACGCTTGTGGGCAACCACGAAACAGGCTTGTCGGGATGAAAGCGTAGTTTATTTGTTTCTTTCCTCCGTAAACATATACTTCGCTCTACATTAATGTATTGAGCACTGTTTTACGAATATCCAGTTCTACACTCAGAGTCACAGAGAATCGATGCGTTCTCTTTAATCCTTCAACTTACTTATACTCTGCTCTGCTACCGCAGCATTGAGCACTTTATGCCAAGGTAGACTTTACCTCCACATTTATATATATATATATATATATATATAAACATTCTAGGATATAACCAGCTGTGAAACATTCTTTCATGCCAAAATAAGAAGTCTTTGAGCTGAGGCTGGGGAGAGGAAAAAGTGAAGTGCACAAGAAATGTTCCCCATGTGCTCCCTGTCATTTTATATTTTATACATTTTATTTTGTTACTGAATAAAAGCCTCTGCAAAGGAGGGAGATGTTGATGAATTTTGACAATCATGGCTCAGGTCTGGTGGATTTTTCTGTTGAATGGGGAAATTCTGTCACTTGTCCAACAGAGAAGGAATAGCTCCTGATTTGGTAGCCATCCTTGTTATAAGTATGACACATTAAGCCTCTTTGTGATGTTTTTTAACATTTTAGTTTTTAACACAACCATGGAGAGAACAGGGTGCTTTCTGGCCAGGCTTTACTCTTGCAGTCCAATCTGACCTTGTTTAATGTTTCAAGAGCATAAGATTTCCACTGACATGGCCTTAGGGGTTGTAAGGGCTTACAAGCATCCCTGTCGCATCAGCCAGGAAGCTTTGATTTAAAACAATTAGGTAATCAAGTGACCAAACCTTTCTACCTGTAAACAATGGCTAGATTTAGGAAGCCCAGCCCAGCTTCTAAAGTTGACCAAAGCTGTATATTATTTTAACTTTAGAAGGGTTTTCTCATCAATTCATCCCCAGTGTTACAATTTAATTGCCAGAGGGGATTTTCTATGCCAGTTACAGTTACTTGACTTGAACCATGTGCAATATCCAGGTGGGGATTGACAGGGAAGTGTATATAAAGTCGGCAGATTTGGAATTAAAGATTTTGGCAGTTTAATGTTTAAATTGGGGGACAAGTAGCTCTGGCCCATGACTTGTTCATTTGCTGGTTTCAGAATACTGCCACATCCCCTGGTCACCATTTAGGGTGGATGTAGCTGCATTTGGAAATGGAATAATTTTCAATTTTGCCATTTTATTTGATTTATTGGTAATAAAATACAGTTATCACACTACTGTCATTTCCAACATAAATTGTACATGTTTTCCTCAGAAGCAATTGTGACAAACACCTCTAACAAATATGAGAAAAATACTTTGACTTGTCTTCACTTTTCTTTCCTTTTTTTTTTGTCAAATGTTAACTTGGTGGGAGATATATTCCCGGAAACGAGTAAAGAAAAAGTACTTGTTTTAACATATTTTGCTGTTGTCAATGTTCTGACTGGATCAGCAAACCATCTCAGAGTAAAAGATCAAGTAAGAGTATTAAACATGCCAACAAAACGGTGATGCCCGCGCAAGAGCAACGGCAAAAGCATGGACGGTTAAATCCAAAAAAATATTACCACAAAAACTTCATGCTATTTTGTTGCTTGCGGGCGTGATCGTTTGAAAAGAAGCCGAAAATACTATAATATAAGAAACCAAAACAGACGGTAAATTTACTCCTTTCCTGTGAAAAATCGTGCTAACTTAAAAAAAAATGTTTCGTAAGCTGCGGCGTTTCGAATTTTTACCTTCGTTGCCTGTGCAAGGCAAACAAACACTTTACGGGTCGATAAATGGTTACACTTGGCTCCACGGAAACTCCTCCTTGGCCGCCATTTTGTTTGTTTTCTTCTTGGTTTGCAATCTGGTACCCAGATCTTCTCACTCTTTTCCTTGGCCGCCATTTTGAATACATCTCCACAAATAGTGGAGATTTTGATCACGTGATCTGCTGTGTGCCAGGGTCTTCTCCCGAAGCGCCGCCATATTGAAAACCGAGAAGACCCTGGGGACGAGGTTGATGCGAGTGTGAAATCGCGTACTAGTCACATAAATCGCCCGCATAAACTGAACAAATTTATGAGGAAAACTAGGATTTTCCCGTTTGTTTTAGCTCACCACTATGCTGACAAGTCAGGAAAACTCAAAATTTGGCTAAAAACGTGAAAAACACAAGATACGGTACACGACACGGTACACGAAATACGCGCCAATGGTTTGCGGCTCATCTATGGTCAGCGGTCATTACTTCATGTAATACTACACGATCTACAAAGTAATCAAAAGATGCATATAAAATGCGCATAAATCTGTGTAGCGCGTTATCATGAATGTAGACTTAATTTTTTTTTTAAATTTATGGCGCTAAAATTTAGTTTCTCAGACGTTTCGAGGCTGCTGCCTCTTCATCAGTGAGTTTGAACGCAATTGTCAAAAAATGTATGCGCGTGCTAAATTTAAAATCCCTAACAACTCAAAAAAAGCTTGCGTAAGGCTCGCGCGCACATACAGTTCTACTGAAATTTGAATTCGACATTGAGCCCATTAGGGTGTAGAGTCCTGTGGTGGAATATCAGTTGGGCCTCCCTTGGCGTCTGGTTTTTAAACTCCAGTGTCCAGAGACGATGACCGAAACCAGCATATCGTCAACGTTGTGTCCATCTGATATCAAGTGTTGTGTTGCGAGCGTGAAACGCGAGCAATGAGCGCGGAGCGCGAGATACGCAAGGGAAGGGAAGCGAACAGGCGCTCTTGGTGGTGCTCAAGCGGTGTTGTGCAGGCTTAGCACTGAAATGTCAGTAGTTGATGATCATATCAGGATTTTTGGCTATTTCACCTTTGTGAATGTGTAGCGTGACTAATAATCGATCTCCGCTTTTTCTCTTTTATATAGAATGTCAAGCAACCAGCAGCATATATGGGATAAGTGAAGTGTTGACCACTGAGTCTCATGCTGACTTGTTCCAATAACTGAAGGACGAAACAACTGTCCACGGCTGCTTTCTCGTCTTGAGCCCTAATCATGTCAGGTCTGGCTAACCGTAGTGCTGTGTTGCTAAGAGATTGCAGTACTAGTTGGTAGAGATTGCAGTACTAGTTGGTAAGAGATTGCAGTACTAGTTGGTAGAGATTGCAGTACTAGTTGGTAGAGATTGCAGTACTAGTTGGTAGAGATTGCAGTACTTGTTGGTAGAGTTTTGACCAAAAATATCAAAATCCCTGTGACAGTGCCCCTTTAAATTTGATGTTTTTCTTTGAAATCTTCGGACAAAACTGCGTGCAAAATGGCAACTACTGATTATTGTCACTTTTGCTCACGACCTTCACCCCATCCTCGGAGACTCAGGGACAGTTAGTGGGGCGAGGGTTTCACCAACTGCCCCAGGGCCTCCGCTTCACCCCCGCCCACGACTTGTATCCACACCAACGCTAATGACCGTCATGCACGACCGGTGACCAACGACGTCTACGGAAGGTACTCACTACCGGCACGACATTTAACAGCACTTTAGCCCGGGCCTACATTCAACGTTTTTAGCGACACACGCCTTCACGTGTTTTATTTCTGTCGACAGAGTGCTAAGTTTCTTCTTCTTGGCAGTCATAGCCTGTTCCAGGCTCCGAGATAGTGGGGAACGCGCGAAGTAAAAAGAAAGTAGGGAAAAATCGCGGGGGAACTGGGAGAGGGAGGTCGGCGGACCGCCCTCACCCCAGTTCCCCCGCGATTTTTTACCTTTTTTTTTTTACTTCGCGCGTTCCCCACTATCTCGGAGCCTGGAACAGGCTATGGCAGTCATGTCGACAATATCTAGTTCCTAATCTTGTGTTGGGTGTCCTGTGTGGTGTTTCTTGGTGGCTTACGACTTCTAAACAGCATTTTAGTGAGTTTTGGTTTTTTCTGGTTTGACTTCCTTTAATCTTTTAGCCGGGGCACCCTGTGCACCCTCTCTATATTTTTAGTTTGTTACAGGATAAGAATGTAGAGGGGTTGTTTACCCAATTGTGACTATATTTTTTAAAAATAAGTACTGACAATAATACTGATAATAATTGCTAAATTGATATATGTTAGGGATGCATATTAACACCCCTTCTATATAGTATATGATGCCACCTTCCTATTACGAGCAAACAAACAAAAAAACACGAGAACACTTTTTAAAGACAGTTTTCAACATAACTTCTGGCATCTTCAGTTTATTGAGAATATCGAAAATCTATGCTACGGTTTTATATTATCTTTTGCTATCTTTATTTTCATATGTGATTGAGTTACCTTGTATTTGCCTATAAATATAGCATAGACTTTAATTATTTTCAATAAATGTAAGATGGCATAGCCGATATAGGTTATGCCAAAACATGTATTTAAAAAGTGTTCTCGTGTTTTTTAATTTTCTAATGGGCCTCAATGATTCCCGCTAAGCCTCGCAGTGAAAAGGTTGAAAGTGAGGTTAAGCTGGGGAAAACTAAGCATTTTATTCTCTGGGGATTCAACACGGCTGCCGCATGATTAAGGCCCATAAGATTATCATGTCATTGGTAATGACGAAGTCATCCTCTTGGGGGATTATGATGCACCTATACCTGCATGCCAATTTTTTTTGTGGGAGTGCCAGGATTTCTGAAGGCAACCCGACCAAATCCGGCTGTAATTGTAATGTTCAGAACGATAAAAACCTACAAAAAAGTGCCATATTTTCATGAACGTAACTATATTTTTAATTGGATCATGCGATCACGGCAGTTAAGGCTGATAGCTCAAATCTGTAAGTCAGGTGTGAGAAATTGCTCCATAAGCGTGAGATCGGAGTTTTGGACTCACAGGCATGAGACTTGACAGACTTGGCAGGTATAATGCACCCTATAGCACCCTGCACATTGCACCCATGGGTCAACATACAATCTAATACTACCACTGTAGCTGAAACTAATAGTTAACAATATGGACTAATAGCGGAGCGCGCGGGCCGAAGGCCCGGCGGAGCACCATACTCATAAAACCTATTGCCGACTTTCATATCGTGAGGAACTGGGAACGAGTCCTGAGCCCGCCGGACAAATTGTAAGGCGTTTCCTTCGGATCCTTTGAAAAGTTCAAAAAACTATTTCCCTTAGCTACTTTCTCTAGATTTTTAACCCTTAAACGAGATTTACAAGCACCAATGGTAAACAAGTCTATGGAAGAAAACAGTCCTAAAGGTCCTCCTCCTACTGATAAAAATGCTGTGGCAAAAAATACTGCGAAAATAGAGATGGAATTGAAAGATTTTGGCTTCCATCAAGAAAAAGGTAAGCTTACAACAAAAAAGAGATGGCATTAGCGGATTTCCTGAACGCTGATTTAACTGCATGGAAAAACCCAAGACCTGAAAACTTTGTTGCTAAAATTAAAATTGAAAGCAACTGGAACCAAACCAGAGCACGAAGAAAGGCTTCGAATGTTTCAAGACGACAACGAATTGTTAGAAAAACAGCTAAAGAAGGTAAACAGCAAATATGTATTTCACACAAGTTTGGAAGAGTCAGAAGTTCCTCCACAGTCCTCTCCTTGGAGCGCTGATCGATCATTATATCCCAAGGTAGATTCCAGCACGGTAGCAATATACACTGGTTACAAGAAACAAGGTAGTAAAGGGTAGTTTAGAAAAGCACGCAGGGTGCTTTTGTCCAGAAAAATAAAGACTGTAAAGACTGTTAAGGTTAGCGACAAAACATTTGTAAAAGCGATGATAATGAAAAGCTTTGGACAGGAGATTACGCGTCCAGCGGTCGTGATGTTTCATAAAAGTCTGCCAGTCAAAGGATACTGTACCTGTCCAATAGGGAAATGTGGCATTTGCTGTCACGTTATTGCTGTATTGATGTTTTTAGAGCACTACTTTAAACACAATACTTGCCTGCTTTCATTAACTGTTACACAAAAAATGCAGACATGGCACAGAAAAGGAAAAATGTCTGGAATTGCTACAAGGGCTTCACACATTCCACTCAGGTCATTTAGAGATTCCAGGTCTACAAGGAAACCTTTGAAGTTCAGCCCTAATGATGGTGCTGTCACAAATGACATAGAAAAAAACAAATACAGTCGAACCTGTATACAACGGCCCTGTATTAAGCGGCCACCCTCTATTAAGCGGCCAGTTTTCAAAGTCCCGATTTTTCGCTCATACAAACGCTGTATTTGTTACCTGCATTAGGCAGCCACCTCTATTAAGCGGCCGCGGCCACCCTGTAGCAGTCCTATGTTTGTCTTTCTTTGTTATTTTTACCTGTATTAAGCGGCCACCCTTTGAACGGAAACTAAGCCACATGTCATTTTATGCGGTATTTTATTGTGTTGAAAATGCGATCCATCGTCACTATAAAGAAATAACATGTACAAAGCTACTGTAAGCTGATAATCGGCCGTTTAGTATCGTTAACGCTTTGCAGATGTCCGCAATGTGCTGAAATACAGACAAAATCACGAACACAAAAAATGTTCGTTTTGAATATGCTTCACTTTTAAGCTAGAAATTCCTCTTTAATTAGTTTGTTCTTCAGCCATGTGATGGAGAATGAATCGCCTTCAAACGTATACTGCCAAGGGATTTTAACTGCACATTGAACGTTATAACTGCACTTTGAACGTAACAACTATGAAATGACGGAATGAGATATTTTGTACGTGTGAACTGTAAGTCATAGAAATACAGTACTGTATACCGTAGAAGAGTAGAGGACAATTTATTGCACAGTACTTTTACACAATGTTACGTTAATTGGCGCTGAACTTTGTTTAAAGTATTGATCGCTTTAAAGTGTTGATTGTCTTATTGGTTCCTTGCATGAAGTGTTTTTGTATGATACGCCATTAAAATTGACATTAGACCACGCCCAGTGAGTAGTTTTAGTGATCCTGTATTAAGCGGCCACCTGTATTAAGCGGCCAGTTTCTCAAGTCCCGAGGGTGGCCGTTATATACAGGTTCGACTGTACTACAAGAGGGATGTAGATGAGATGTCCAGTAAAATTGCTAACAGTTTGAGCCAAGACCATCTCCAACTGCATTTTCACAAAACATTGAGAAAGTATAACATTAAATCTGGCCTTTCAATGCAGCTCCACTACATTATAACTCCCATCGAGCTAGAACTGTGTTTACAGATCACAACTATTGCAAAAATACTGAAGAGAAGTATGACAAGGACATTCTTTGTCCAAAGTTTGCCAGCCCAGATACCCAAGAAAGCCATCTACTAAATGATAATGTGGTCACCATACCTCTTCTCACTGAAAACACTGAGGAGGCACTCCAAAATGAAGAACACATTTTAATGCATGAAAAACAACAGGATGAAATTTAACATCTTTTACAATTACTCCAAGGTATAAAAGAAACAACAATAAAAGTAAAACTTCCCCATTACAGTAAACTGGAGCCATGTGGCTTTAATTATGCCCCAGTGAAGCAGGGATCAGAAGAATGGCATTCTCTGAGAGTGGGCATAGTAACTGCAAGTAAGCTCCCAAGGCTGTTGGGCTTTTGTGGGCATAAGGAGTTCAATCAGGCTTGGTTCTGCATCCACAATAAGGTTGATGAAAGGAAGGTAACCCCCAAAAAATTCAAGAACTTTTCCCGAGGAATCCACTTTGAAGAAAAAGCAATTCAGCTGTTTGAAGACCTTTCAGGTATTTACAGATTTTACTGTATGGATGACTTTTACATCACTTTGTGTTCATTTAAAAATAAACAATTAGCATATTAAGTTGATCCTAAGCTCCTGGTTGATCTACATGAAGTAAACAGGAAAAATTACAGCTAAATTATATGATGTAGACAAATCAATTTGAAATCAATTTGTGCGCATATTTACTAGACTCACTGAGGATGTTATCTTAGCTAGGCTTGCATTTTCAAAGTTATCGTAAAGCTTGATAACAGGTCTATATAGCCAGTTACTAAGTACAAGATGTTTACCATAATGAACAGAATAACTAGTACAATAACTCTAGCCTCAAGGTCCACAGTCAAATGTCAGGGCTACATTTTTTTGTGGACCTTGAGATTAGAGTTACTTTTCAAGGTTTCATTTGCAAGGTCAAAGATGAACATTCCCAGTGTTAACAAAACAACTTGCTCATGTTGCAGGTGCACCAGTCTCATCAGGAGGTTTCTTCTTTCACCCTATGGATAGGAGCTATGAGGCAAGTCCCGATGGCATAGGGCAAACCTTCTTGGTGGAAGTTAAAACACGGGCGATAGACTGTAGTGCACCCCTTACCAGTGTAACCGCCTCTCACATTCTACAGTGTAACCTAGAGATGGTATGCACGGGTGCACATGTAACATTCCTAGAGTCATACCATCCAGAACAGAACTGTGCAAACCTTTTTTTTTCATTGAGCGAGATAATCTTCTCATAGATGTTTGCAAGACTGTCACTGACAGCATTAAGCTGAGGAAAGAGATAACAGAGTGGCCACATGAAGAGAACAAATTTCTTAAAAAGCTTGGAGAAAATCTGAAAGGAAATTTTTCAACATTTGAAAATACAAAATATCTACGTTCCTGGGTGAATGCCATGGCTAAAACTGTGAAACAAGTAGTTTTTGTTAGAGACGCAGCTAAATAAAACAGTAGTCACTTTCATGAAGAGTATCTCTCCCCAAAAAAAGCAAAAACTATTAGCTTTACATTTCTTGCTGCATGTTTTTTTATCCCCTTGAAGCAGTATTAGCTTTAGTGTTTTTTGCAGTGATTGATGTATGCTTATCTCTGTATATTTCAGTCTGCAATATTTAAAATTTGTCTTGGCTGAAACCACTCTTTCCCTAACAATTCACCCAGATCAGTTGATATTGGTTAGTTGCTTAGTTGCTTAACATTTGTGATCCTGAATGCTTGAATTTCATACTGCTAGTTTTATACATTTAAGGTTTCCTCTTGTATTACTCTTGAACTGTAACTCAATAAAGCAAATAGCATGAGGCCGTACTGTTTATGTGTAGCTTTATAGAACAGGACTTACCTGATGCTATAAAAGAGCCAAATACTGACTGCGAAGTAAAGCAAAATAATTTTGAAAGTGAACTTGTTAAAAGGCTAACAGAGAAGGAGGAGGAAACTTCAGGGTCAAATATTTGATTCCTAAGTTTCATTTGGCCCTACTGGAGTTCTCAAAATATTTACAATATGTGCAAACACCTTGAAGCAATATCCAAGGATATCTATTCTCATGATTGGCCAACAGCTGTTTAATATGGTCCAGTCCCGTATGCGGCCAATGTAGTTCTCATTGTATATTCTTAACGTGGCAATGTCAAAATTCCTACTTATGTCTGTTTGCTCGTGTCTAAAATCAATGGATGACACCATTAAAGCGGAAGATATTCCATTAGTGTCGGAAGAAAATTCGGGCTGCTACACTTTCAATCTCCACCCAGCAGATAATCCATGATGAACTAAAAGTAGAAGAAGATGGCAAACAACAATTTCGTCCGTTAGATTACTTGATTACCGAAAATGAAATAAGAAAAGCTGCCAAAAAGTTAAAGAACAACAAATCTTCTTATTCAGATAAAATTAGAAATGAAATGATCAAAGCTGGTCTTAATGACCTAATGCCTGTTTACTACAAACTGTTTAATGCAGTTCTAAGTTCAGGTACCATGCCTCAGACATGGTGTGGTGGTCTCATTACACCAATTTATAAATCAGGCGGAAGAAGCGATCCGTCAAACTACCGTGGTATCTGTGTTTCAAGATGTCTGGGAAAACTATTTTCTTCCATTTTAAACCAAAGTCTTTTCGAATATGTTGCCTCAAATAATATACTTCACAAATCACAGATTGGCTTCTTGCCAAATAATCGTACAGCAGACCATGTCTTTACACTTCGAACCTTGATAGACAAATACGTTCATAATCACAATGAAAAAATTTATGCTTGTTTTGTAGATTTTAGAAAAGCTTTTGACTCAGTTTGGCACAATGGGCTCTTGAATAAGTTATTGCAAATTAATGTAGGAGGCTGCTTGTACACTTTTATTAAAAGCCTTTATTCCAAGTCTTCTTGTTCAATAAAAATTGGCCAAAGCCAAACACGACCCTTTCAATACGCGAGAGGTGTACGACAAGGTTGTATTTTAAGTCCACTACTTTTCAACCTTTACATTAACGATTTACCTTTTTCATTTGAAAATATCCTGTCTGATCATTTTGTTCTACCAAACGGCACAAAATTAAACTCTCTTTTATATGCGGACGATTTAATCATTTTATCACGTTCTAAAACAGGTCTACAAAATTGTCTTAATGCATTATCATCATACTGCAACACGTGGATGTTAAGCATAAATCCCAAAAAAAACCAAGATTATGGTTTTCCAAAAACGCCCAAGAAAATGCTCTGAATATAGATTTTATATGAATAATCTAATTATTGATGTTGTACAAGATTATACTTATTTAGGAGCTAAAATTTCCTCTTCAGGAAATTTTAAAGTCTCACTTGATCATCTAAAAGAGAAAGCACTTCACGCTCTTTTCAGTCTGAGGCGACACACAGATTTTAGTAAGCTAAATCCGTCCCTTGCCTGTAAAATATTTGATACAATGATATCCCCAATTTTGCTCTATAATAGTGAAATTTGAGGTGGATATACCAAATCTGATTTTAAGGCTTGGGATAGCTCACAAATTGAAAGAACGCATCTTCAGTTTTGTAAACGCTACCTTCAAGTGAGTAATAAGGCTTCTAATATTGCGTGCAGAGCTGAACTTGGTCGATTTCCTCTAAATATTGCCATTAATCTAAGAATCCTCAACTACTTGTTATACCTTCAAAACATCGCCAGAAATAGCGGACATGTTCACCGCGCGTGCGCGAGTTTCAGTGGCAATATGGCCGCCAAACACTAGAAGGCTTTGTATGGCAGAAATAAAACAAAATCAAATTGGCTGGCTTTTAGCTTACCTGGAATATTTGCCGCATTCCGGGTAAATTTATGAACATCTTTTCAAGTGTTTTTGTAAGCTTGATTTTCCCCACAATTGTTACTGGCCCTGCTTTTCAACAAAACATATTTCCGAAGCTTCGCTCATACAATCCGACTGAACTGATGATCATCGCATTCTCACTTTCTACGATGGTTCCTTCGCCCTGCTTTTTGCTTTCAAAAATCGTTCAGAGCTGTAAAAATCATTTCCACCAACAGTCCACGCTAAAGTCTTGAAGTTCGCTGTCTTCGAACTGCGATATTTGGGCACAGAATGCTCCAAATTTTGCTGCAAATCCCTCATTCAAAAGCTAAAGTCTTGTTGTTTTCAACTGCGAGCGAATTATTTCGGTCAGTGGTTTCTATATGGGCCTGAATACGCTTTATTTAACACAACCATTTTTGTCGCACGAAGCCGCACCAAACGAATTTGAGCCCGTAGGGTGGAACAGCGGTGTATACCAATGAAGCGACATCGCAGTGTAAGACGCACGAAAATTCGCTGCTCCAATGTCCCTGATTTCTGGCGATGTAAACCCCAAGACTCTTTTGTTAAACAATCTTTCTTAATATCATTAGATCTTCACTCGAATGGTAAAATTAGCTTTCACTCTAATCTTGTGAAGATATCCGAATACTTTAATTTCAGAAATTTTAACCTCGATTTATTAAACACCGCTGAAGTCAAACACTGTACAAATTTAATGAAACAGAAATATATTTCTTATTGGCAACATATACTTCAGCATTCTCAAAAACTAGAATTTTATAAGACTTTCAAGAACGAATACACCCCCTTAAATTATCTAGGCCTGACTAGACGAGCATCTAATAAGAAGACATTAACTAAATTACGTATAAGTAGTCATAAACTTATGATCGAACTGGGCAGATACAACAAAATTCCAAGAAACAAAAGGCTTTGCCCAGTTTGTGATTCAAATGAAATCGAAGACGAAATCCATTTTCTTTTCTATTGCTCAAAATACGCAACAATAAGAGATAATTTTTACAATAAAATACAGACTTTTATACCAAATATTAGCCATTTACCTGTAACTGAATTGATCATAGAATTAATGAATTCTTCCATTTACTTTCTAAACATGCAATTAATTAAATTTATTTCATCTTGTTTTGATTCTCGAGATAAAATTGTCACCAATGTAGTCAACTATTCATTTTTGTTTTCTTTTCTTGTGTTAGTTAGTTGTAAGCTTTTGCAATATTGTAAAATCTACAGTCATGGAAATAAAGCTAAATGTTGTTGTTGTTGTTGGCACAATCAACAACACCGAAGCTCGCAGGCGCGTATGACGTCGCAAAACATGCGCGTACGACGTCATGTTGAAACCAAAGCGAGGCTTTGTTTTTCGCGCGGTTACACGGCCGAATGTCACGTAAGCTGGGAAAACCACAGGCTTCTCAAGCTCAAAATTCGTCTTTTAGATGTGTATGCGACAGCTTGTATGGGAAAATCACAGATTCTCTAAAATTGGGTAAATAACTATCTATTTTGAAATAGTTTACCCGCCTCAAATGTGTCGTTTACTTGTGTCTTGTACCGAATTTGAAAAGTTATTCTAACTTCGCAAAATGG
Source organism: Cladopsammia gracilis (assembly GCA_022457155.1). Classification (NCBI taxonomy): domain Eukaryota; kingdom Metazoa; phylum Cnidaria; class Anthozoa; order Scleractinia; family Dendrophylliidae; genus Cladopsammia; species Cladopsammia gracilis. Next base: position 402,243 of record JAJGOT010000583.1, read on the forward strand.
CGTCGGAATGGCATCAAATTCGGTGCAAGACACAAGTAAGCGACACATTTGAGGCAGGTAAACTTTATTTCAAAATAGATAGTTATTTACCCAATTTTAGAGAATCTGTGATTTTCCCATACATTTCTCTATGTACACAAGCTGTCGCATACACATCTAAAAGACGAATTTTGAGCTTGGGAAGCCTGTGGGAAAACACTTTGATACTGAGCGGAGAAAACTGTTTAAATTAAAGTCGTTATTTTCCTGCATTTTTTCGCGGTTTGCTACTCAAGACAGGGATACTAATTAAGGGATACTCAGAAGCCGCTTTAGTGGAAAAAGAAGAGCTTTCAGGGATAAAATCTTGCTTCGAGGAACTATGTACGTTTTTAACAACGCGAGAGATGGGTTCGTTTTACGGATTTCAGCACCAAAGCGGAGATTTAAAGAGTTTCCAAGCACAGTAGTCGCTGGAGGGACTTAAAGGCAAAACAAATTACATTTTTCGATGGGAATTTATCTTGATATCAATCTGTGATTGACTTTTTGCATGTGTTCTCGTTAGTTTAGAATTGTTTTTAAACGTGTAGCTTAAATTCAGTTGTTTACACCTAATTCAATAAAGGTTGCTTTGGTCATTGGTAATTGGGCATTGGGAAGCTATTGTTTGGCGGTCACTCAAGCAAAGCATTGCATTGTGTTCCGTATGCCCAATTACCAATGACCAATTGTCAAAGCATTAGGTATATTTTGAATTTCATCGAAGACACGGCTCGGCCTCGATGCGCGTTTTGCTTTTAAACATAAACCAATGGTGATTTGAATAAAATTTTTCGAAAGAAGAATGTGTTGTCCATTTTTATGTGTTTGTTCATTCATTACATAGATTGAAAAGCGATTTTATGTAAACAAAACAAGACTTAGAGTTTTATACTCGCGTCGCCTTATGCAAATAAGCTTATGTTTGTGTATTTTTGCAATCAGTTTCTCGGGCATTTTTTGACAAGCAAGAAGTGTATTTTATTCGGAAAATAGTCGTAATAGTTATTCTAGACGGAGAAAAAGTTGTTTTTGTGAACTTTTGTACGGTCTAAATGTACTGTGCAGACGGTCGGGTAATACTGTTTTTGAGAATTGCTGAAATTGAAAAATAGCCCGGTCGTCAATCTTAATTCCGACCTTCCACCTAAGATTAGTTGAGCTTGTTCAGAGGGTCTTCAGAGGGCTGTTAGGCTAAGCCTAACTATATATATTATATATAAGTACCAACTACATGTCATTGTTAAACGGTTGGCAGATGACAATCAAAGACCCTATCCCCTTTCCAATCGTTTTCCCGTCTTTGACAACAGACAAATCCTTGATCAAGGCCAGCGTTTCTTCCACCAGCTGTTGATCCGCCGTGTCACGAAAATTCACTTTGTGCGTCATAAAGTCGAGCAGCAGATTTCCTTCGGTTGACTGCGGATCGAACACCTCGGTGACATCGATCGGATATTCCACGGTGTAAACTTCATGTTTCCAGCTGTTTTTGTTGGCAATCTGAATCAATACGTCAGCTCTATCATGCAAACTGTTGTTAGCCTCATCTCCATGCCTTTGCTCTCTTTGCTTCAACTTTATCAAATTAAACACCATGAATGGAAGATTCAGATTTTCAATTGTATCCAACATGCAGACAACATGCCCCTTTTTGCTGAGTTCTTTTTCAAAGCAGTGAAACAGAGTCTTTTCGATGTCAACATGGTAGATGCTGTGTATGAAATGCACGATGTCGAACTTCACTGGATCTTTCTTGCTTTCTTGGTACTCTTCAAAAGTTTGTTGGCAGATTTCAAAAGCAGTTTGTTGATCGCCTAGCGGACTTGATAGATTTTCGATGGCTGCTTTGTAGAGGTCGCACATATATTCATTAGGCTCAATGGCTCGGTTGAAAATTTTCATGTGTCGGCCGCGGTCGCTTTTTTGTAGTTCTTCCTTGATAATTTTCAGAATCGTCATATCCATGTTCCCATCTGCGCTTCCAACGCTTAAGATGTTTAACTGTTGGCACTCGGGACTGACCAGTTGGCTTTGAATTAATGGAGGTATGTGAGTGTGGAAACTCTCTAACATCTTCATAGCTTCGCCTGACCTCTTACGGAAGATATTGAAGCTTTTAAGATAATGTTCTCGATGTTCTCGATCAGTTAAAGCAAACAACGCCATTTTCCTTGTTTGTGGAATACTCGTACCCAGTCGTTAGTGAGTTTTTTAGTAATCACATAAATCGCCTGCATCAGAACTGAACAAATTTATGAGCAAAAGTAGGATTTTCCTGTTCGTTCTAGCTTACCTATACCACTATGCTAACAACTCAGGAAAACTCAAAATCTAGCTAAAAACGTGAAAAACACGAGATACGTACGAAATTCACCAATATCACGCTAGCATGGCATGAAAATATATTTAAGGTTACAGTGTACCTTCAGATCGAAAATTTCTTGAAAATTTTTTTTTGGCGTTAAAATAAAGTTTACAGGATGAACTTTCATCTAAAAAAAAATTATCGAAAAATAGTGAAAATTGACGGAGAAATGACGGTATAACTTTTGTGGGCGGAGTTTGTTTATTAAGCGATATGTTTTTTTAAGCGCCGTTTTCTCAAAGTTAATTTTTCGCTTGTTGGGGACACTTTAAAGAGCTACAACTCAAAGGGAATTTGTTCGATTTTCCTTAAATTTGGACAGAAGCTAGGCTAACATATAATCAACAAAAACGTGTCGGCGAATTTCTTAATTCCGAAAACTTTTTCTTCAAGAGCCATTTCCGTGCGATTATTCCAATTTTTTTTCTCCCCTTTTCGAAAATATTCTGTAACTTTTTACTGCAATTGAATATGGGAAATCGCCGACACGTTTTTTTAGCGCTTCGTGTCCGGAAACCCAAGAACAAATCAAATTAGCAAAATACAATAATCGCTTTGAGTTATAGCGTTTTAAAGCTGATTCGGACGTTCGAATTTAGACGTCGTAAAAAATTCGACAATTCATTTTATTACCAAATGGTTTCCATATTTAGATAGCCAGCTCTATAAGCTTTAATTTGATATCTGGGTTTAGGTATATTAAGCGTAATCTTAAGACGCTAGAGCTGTTATACTGGAGACACCCCCGAAGGTACACTGTAACCTTAATTTAATGGGGAAAAGAGTCCAGTATCAAAATCAGCACATCAATATTAGTAAAACTGTAAAGTTTCGTAAAGATTGCTCTGACGGAGATATGAGCTTTTGAAACTTAGTACTCTGGCCTAATTTTTACAAAGAAATGTATGGGAAAAACACGAAAACAAGGCTGGACGGGCAATCTATGCCCGTCCACCATACATTTCGTTGTAAAACTGCTCAGTTTCAAAATTTCATATCTTCGTCAGTTTTCTAGCAATCTTTACAAAACTTTGTAGTTTTGCTAATATCGATATGCTGAATTTGACGCAGGGCTCTTTTTCCCAATAAACCAAATATATTTTGTGCCATGCTAGCGTGATATTGGTCTATACGCGCCAATGACCAATCGCCCGTCCATCCAAAAAATCTCGATTATTCACGCCATAGCTGACCACATGAACCCCAAGATTAGGACTGCGTTTTCCCGTCGTCGAACGCAATAAACACTACAGTTTTCTTTAGCGAAATGTCACGTCAAACTTTCGTATTAACATCGTCAAATTTAACGCCTTTTGATTTCGGCGGGATACAAAATGTCGTTGGGACATGAAATAAGCCCAGCTAAGATTTTCGGAGAGGTGAAAGCAGCCAGTTAATTTGGGGGATAAGATTTCTTTGCCTGAAAATTTCTGCTGCTGAAACATCCAGCTAAAAGCATTTCACATTGTTTCTGAAATGGAAAACAGTACAACGCCATTCCAAGCATTTGAGTAAACCATCGTTGGGTACCCTGTGTCACCCTTTTAAAAAATCTAAAACTAATGCAACCTCGTTCCCAGGGTCTCTCTTGCGGCGGGAAGAAGTTGTAGAGAGGACGAATGGTAAGTCACCGGGCTCATGCCCCGAAGAAGTGGGTTCGATTCCCGCCTCTACAGTTTTGGGTAAAAGGAAAGGGAGAAAAAGGGAAAACTAAGATAGGCTAAATTGGACGGGAGATTCGAAAGAGCGAAGAAGAAGCTTTAAACTCGTGTTTCAATGCGGAGACGCAATGAAGAGAACTGAAAAATGAAACATCTTAGTATCAGAGTGGTGCAGAGAAATCAAACGAGATTCCGTAAGTAGCAGGGAGCGAAAGCGGAGGAGTCCAGAAAGTGAGTAAATAGTGGAAGAAAGGAGTTCACATATCTAAGACTAAATGTTAGTCCTATACTGAAAGCGCGAGTACTGTGAAGGAAAGTTGAAAGAGACTTGAAAAGATCTGGAAATTTGTCTTTTAAAGCAGCTGTAAAACAGTGTACCTTTTGTATAATGGGTTTATGAGATATCGTTTGGCAAATTTAAGTAAACTTTCTTGAGGATAAAATGTAGGTGAAGAGAAGTCGAGAAGGCTCTTTAGTCAAATTTCCCGAAACCAAGTGATCTAACCATGGGCAGTTTTAAAGAACGAACCGGTGGTTGTAGCAAAAACCTCGGATGACCTGTGGTTAGGGGAGAAAGACCAATCGGACTTGGAGAAAGCTGGTTTTCTGCGAAAGCTATGTAAGTAGTGCGTTCACACAGGGCATTGTGTTAATGAAAAGATAGAAAAAAAAAGAATAGAAGAACCTTAATCAGTTGAACTATTTAATTCTTTTTCATTAGACGCCTTATTAAAATTTTAGGGTAAAGGCCTATCGCTTTAAGGGGGATAGACTTTGAAGGTGAAATTCGAAGTAGACAGACAGACAAGGGGCGAATAGGTCCGTTGTTAAAAGGGGGGAGCCCAAATCAGAAGTTAAAGTTAAAGATTTAATAATTAAGTGTAAAAGAAGTATGGGATTTAGACAATGAAGAATTAGGCTTGGAGCCAGCCATCTTTGAAAGAATGCGTAGTAGTTTACTCAAGTTCACTAATGCTCCAGGTTTTCCAACAGTTGCTATACCAGTGCACTGAAACTATAATGAAGTGTCTCCTTTAGTCCTCTTCGTTCCTGATGGAACATAGGGCCTCCACTAACGCTCGCCATCGGACACTATTTTGTGTAAAGTCCTATGCCTCAAGCCAAGTAAGTCCTCTCTCCTCCAACTCTGACATTCTCGTACGCCTCCAGGTGTGCTGGGGTTTCCCTCTTTTGCGTTTGCCCTGCGGGTTCCACTCAAGGACCCTCTTCTGGCCACGTGTCCGTCTGGTCTCCTAAGTGTGTGGCCAATCCAACTCCACACTCGTTGTTTTATCTCCTCCTCTATCGGCCGCTGCCCTGTTTGCTTCCAAAGCTTCTCTTCTCTCCTGGTTTTCAAGATAGTGTCTTAGGCTGCGGAAAAATCGCTTAAATCCGATTATGACTCGTTCTCTTGTTGAGGAATCGCTTGATGTTTTCTTCTTCCGTGGTGCTTTAAGAGCCCAGCACTGGCTTGCCTGCGCAACAGGCGCTTCTGGGGGGGGGGGGGGGGGGGTGCTCAAGCGGATTGGGGGGTGCGAGCGTGAAGAGCGAGCAATAAGCGTGGAGCGCGGAGTGCGAGATACGCAAAGAAAGGGAAACGAACAGGCGCTTTTGGGGGTGCTCAAGCTGATTAGAGGGCGCAAGCGTGAAGAGCGAGCAATGAGCGTGGAGCGCGGAGTGCGAGATACGCAAAGGAAGGGAAATGAATAGGCGCTTTTGAGGGTGTTCAAGCGGATTGGGGGTGCGAGCGTGAAGCGCGAGTAATGAGCGCGGAGCGCGGAAAGCGAGATACGCAAGGGTGTTGTCCAGGCTAAGCACTGGCATATATTAGTTGATGATCGTATCAGGATGTTTGGCTATTTCACCTTTATAAATGTGTAGTATGACTGATAATCGATTTCCGCTATTCCTCTTTACTAGAATGTCAAGCAGCCAGCAGCATATATGGGATAAGTGAAGTGTTGACCACTGAGTCTTATGCTGACTTGTCCCAATAACTGAAGGACGATACAGCTGTCCACGGCTGCTTTCTCGTCTTGAGTGCTTATCATGTCAGGTCTAGCTAACCATAGTGCTGTGTTGCTGTCTTGCTAAGAGATTGCAGTACTAGTTGGTAGAGATTGCAGTACTAGTTGGTAGAGATTGCAGAACTAGTTGGTAGAGTTTTGACCAAAAATATCAAAATGCCTGTGACAGTGCCCCTTTAAATTTGATGTTTTTTTTTTGAAATCTTCGGACAAAACGTCCAAAATGGCAACTACTGATTGTCACTTTTGCTCACAACTTTCACCCCATCCTCGGAGACCCAGGGACAGTTAGTGGGGTGAGGGTTTCACCATCAGCTCTAGGGTCTCCGAGAATTCCTTCACCCCCGCCCACGGGGCAGTACGCAGCTCTTACAAGGTCTTCTCTGATTTGCTGAGAAAACAATAGAACAAACAACACAACAATGGCTGACAATAGACCCTAGACCTAAAAACAATAGAGCTGCATGATAAACAGGTCCGATGAAATTGGAGGTTGTAAAGAGCTGCGTGGTATCTGCCGCCCACGACTGGTATCCACATTCACACTAATGACTGTCATGCACGACCGGTGACCAACGACGTCTACGTAAGGTGCCACGTAAGGTACTCACTATCGACGACGCACGACATTTAACAACAATCCAGACGGGGCTACATGCAACGTTCTTACCGACACACGCCTTCACGTGTTTTATTTCTGTCGACGGAGTCGGAGTGGCAAGTTTCTTCTTCTTGGCAGTCGTGTCGATCGTATCTACAGTTCAGTGTCGGCCCAAAGGTATGTGAGGGTGTGCAGATATGTGCCCCCCCCCCCCCCCCCCCCACGCAAAGCGTTTTATGTTTGTTTCAGCCATTGGGTTTGAAAACGGGTATAGATTGGGTATAAACGTATTTCACTTTTTATATCTTCAAACGTGCTTCAATCTTTGCTTCACGCGGAAATAGAAGACGTCTGCCCTTTTTCTTAGCGGTGGAACGCGGTCGAACACCCAAATAACGATAACTCGGCGAAATCGCCCCGAGGAGCAGGCAAACAACAAAGAATACAACACAGCACTGGGTAAATCAGTTTTATTCACAAAACATTCGAACTTTAAAGTTTTGAAACACTGAAAACCGTTAAGTTCCCATACAAACCTTTATAAATCGAATCTTTGTAACACAATACACAGGTAGCGGAGGAGCCATATTTGACCTTTACGCGTTCGATCTTCGATCTGTTGTTTTCGAGTCTGTTTTTCGCCCCAGCGGGACCCTAAGCTGTCGATTACACTTGGAGTCCCGCGGCAGAGTCTACCTTCTATAGCGCAGAAGGAGGTCGGACACTTATTGAGAATTATATAACGTAATGTCGACACTTCGTGCCTCGCTCGGAAAGCTTACGCTTTACACTTACGCTTAAGCTTTACACTTGGAGTCCCGCGGCAGAGTCTACCTTCCATAGCGCAGAAGGAGGTCGGACACTTATTGAGAATTATATAACGTAATGTCGACACTTAGAATTTTATTTTCAATAAATTTTTAAGTGTAAAAAAGAAAATATAAAATCCCCACTCAGTATTGAACCTGTTACCTCAGCTAGGCTTAGGCTTACATAGCTACATAGCCTTCTGTACCACTGTACCACCTAGTTTCTGGGGTTGCTTAGTCCTAAATTTAACTATTTAAACTGCTGACCCCAACCTCGGCTGCAAGCTAACGGGTTACTCCTTTATATAAGTCTCAATAAGGTGTCCGACCTCCTTCTGAGCTACGGAATCTTGCAATTTCCGAGTCCCGCAGGGGCAAAAACTCGAACACAACACATCGAATAACGCAAGACACAACGCGCGTATAAAGCTCAAAGATCGAACTCGTAAAGGTCAAATTTGGCTCCTCTGCTCCCTGTGCACAATACTGCTGATATTGGGCCGCCTGTGCTCAAGGTGAAACAAACGAACAAAAACATCAAGAACTTATTTCGTCAACCTGCGCTGGTTCTTGTTTATACACAAACAAGAAAATGACGTTCCCCTTAATCGCAGGAGCGCATTATCTTGAGAGTGTTAAAATGTACCGAGCAAAAACTGGACAAACTAAGAAGAATTTTGAGATATTACAAAATAACATACCGCCATTGATTCAAACGATGCTTCCCGAGTGTCAAAAATTAAACATTTTAAGCGTTGGAAGTGCAGAAGGGGAGATAGATTTGAAAATCCTGAATATTATCAAGAAAGAACTGGAAACGAGCGACCACGGACGACAAATTAAGATCTTCAACCGAGCAATTGAGCCTAATGAACATATGTGCGACCTATACAAAGCAGCCACCGAAAATCTATCAAGTCCGCTAGACGACCAACAAACTGCTTTTGAAATCTGCCAGCAAACCTTTGAAGAGTACCAAGAAAGCAAGAAAGAGCCAGTGAAGTTCGACATCGTGCATTTCATACACAGCATTTACCATGTTGATATGGAGAAAGCTTTGTTTCACTGTTTTGAAAAGGAACTCAGCGACAAGGGACGCATTATTTGTATGATATCGAGGCGGGATCTTATATATTGGGTTTTATTAAAGCAAGGAATACGGTGGCATAGTGAAGTGGCTGGCGAGAATCAGGACACAACTGAGAAACTAATCCAGATTGTCAACGAAAACGGCTGGAAACATGAAACGCACACCTTAGAATATTCGATCGATGTCACCGAGGTGTTCAATCCGCAGTCAACCGAAGGAAATCTGCTGCTCGACTTCATGACGCACAAAGTGAATTATCGAGAGACGGCGGATAAGCAACTGGTGGAAGAAACGCTGGCCTTGATCAAAGATTTGTCTGTTGTGAAAGACGGGAAACGTTTTGGAGAAAAGAAGGAATCTTTGGTTGTCATTTATAAGTGACACATCCCGGGGTAGACACTAAAATGAGCATGAAGAGCATGCAGAATATTTTGGTAATAATTTTACCACATTGCAGCTCACACAGAGAAACCACCCATACTACAAGAAAGAACACCTTCAAATTAGCTAAACTTGTGAAATTGAGCGCTGTATCTTGCCTAAAAGAAAAGAAGCAATCTTTGGTTGTGCCCTATAAAGTCTGGTTTATATAAGATCGTTACGATCGCTACGATTGATGCAAAAAAAGGTTTATCGTTGCGTTGACCGGTTTGATCGCATTGTTTGGGCTATTGTTTTCTTTCACAATAGTTTGCATAGCAGGCGCCAGTTTATTTATGATGTGAAGTTTCAAGGACGCACGCGCGAGGGGAACAAGCGAAGTGGAAAGCCTCGTCTCCCTTTGTCCCCTCGCGCGCCCGCGCGTCCTCCAAATTTGGCCCTATAAGACCTATAAATAAACCGGTACCTGCTGCGCAGCCTACTTTCGCAAATGTACTGAATGCAACAACGACAACAACAACAACAACAATTTATTCAGGTATTCCCATTTCTATACATGGTATTACCAGATAATAAAAAAATGCATGGAGCGTCAGTGCGTAATCAATGTTTGGGGTGATATGGAAATCGTGCCACTTCATCTTTTTGTACTTGTCTTGATAACCTTTGGAGAATTTGTTATATACAATTGTATCGCTGAATTTCTTTCAAGAAGACGGCCGTATCAACCACGTTGCTGTAGCCATCTTAGAATGACTCTGGAATTCGCGGTACACTGTGGCTTTTAGCGGTCGCTACGATCGACGGAGAATGGTTCCATATGAACGCTACGATCGCAGAGAAAGGCTTCACGTTGTCGCTGCGATCGCAAAGATAGACTTCACGTTGTCGCTACGATCGCAGAGATAGACTTCACGTTGTCGCTACGATCGCAGAGATAGACTTCACGTTGTCGCTACGATCGCTGGAAAGTGGTCAGGGGCACCCAACGGAATATTTCGGTAAAATATCTGTTCGGATGGAAAGGTTGCCTAAAAATTTCGAAAAATATCACCGAGCGATTCACTAGACTTTTCGAGGTTTTTCGGAAAACCATCAACTTGCCCTAGAATTTTCGGGTTGATGTGTTCCCTTTTTATAATGTCTCATAATTTTCGAATGTATTTTTTGTCCGCCTAAAATTTTCGTCTGTCGTAAAAGCTGCAAAAAATTTCGGTGAGCATCAGACAGGGGTGCTCGGCTCTGTCAAAGAAAACCATACCCTCTTTACTGTCATTCGCTATGTAATCTTGTTGCTGCCATAGAAGGGTGTAATTATGACAGTAATGTGATTCCGGCGATACCTGCTGTGATCGAGCAGTTTGTAATTATGAGGACAGTGCAAATGGTCCCGCGTGCGTGGAATTACGTCGTCGTCAAAGACGCCTTTCTTCAACCTTCTCGTTTTATACTGTTTGTAGATATCTGGCGTAATTCACGGCATACTAAACGGCAAACATTTAGAAAAATGAGAATTTGGTTTTATCGACTGAGTCAGGGTAATAAGCTCCTGTATAAAATCAGAAAACGGCAAACTGATCCTTACGGCAAGGCGATGAAGGAGTAAATAAAAGAATAAAACAAAATTTACATTTAAACGAATTTGCCCAAATTCATGACCCAAATTCGTTTAAATACAAATTTTGTTTTGTTCTTTTATTTACTCCTTCATCGCCTTGCCGTAAGGATCAGTTTGCCGTTTTCTGATTTTATACAAGTAATTATTGTACTGATCCAGGTCTACAACTGGGAGATCCGGCACCACTCAACGGTTTGTCGCTGTGGTCTTGCTGATATTTTATAATAAGCTCCTGACTGAGTCGATAAGGTAAATTAAATTATTCATTTCTTCAGACAGTGAACTGTCACTGTGTAAAACTGAACCATTTGTTTACCGTACGTGGTGGGCCGATTCGGCTTCTGAATACAGAAATAAAAGCAAAATCTGGAGAGGACCGCAAGCGATAATGCTGTTAACGGTATACGTAGGATCTGCAAGAGACCTGATCAGCCAAAAAATGAACAAACAATGCAATAAAAAGTTGACTTTGCGAGACAACAATACGACAGAAACCGATAAAGTAGGGTAGCAACCGTGGACAGCACCGTTTAGTGCTTGTTTTTAAATTGTATAATGGAAAGAAATTGTTTCTTTTGGACGAATTTGAATAGTGAACCATACGCGTTTGAAAATACGAATTCATCACATACCATGTAGCCTGCGCGCAGACGCATCCGATTTCCTTGCTCCCCGCGGAAAACGGACGTCTGCGAAACGCTGTTTCGAATCGTGTTCCCGTATCATGCTCTTTCCGTGGACCGCGCTCTGATTGGACGTTTGACAGTAGGCATTGTTAGAAACAACTCTGATTGGCTATCACTCTGAAATGCCGAAATAATTTACGCTGCATAAATTCATAATTCCTCTCCGGCGATGTAAACAAATACGTAAACGAACCCCTTTCGACGTCTTTTAAAATTTCCTCCGACTGTTCGTCGTGCAGAGCCACCGCAGATAGTCTCAGAGCTTTTAGAAAATGAACTTGATCCTCCATCAATGTTTTCAACGGAGAAATAACAATCACTTTGCTGCCACTACGTGGACGGTCAAAAACCACATCGACGACGATTGGAATGGCGTAGAAAATTAAAGATTTCCCATACCCAGGGAGACTGGCGTAAAAATTGTTGTCATCGCAGACGGCCTTTAGACATTCTTTCTGATCTAAACGAAGCGAGGAAATCCTGAAAATTCCGCAAACTTGGTCTAACTCGACACGAAAGACCGCCATTATTTTTGCATTGATGACACCATGAGCCGTAACCTATCCGGTCAGCGGATGATTAATATCATAATTTATGCCAAACAGCGTTTCGCAGACGTCCGTTTTCCGCGGGGAGCAAGGAAATCGGATACGTCTGCGCGCAGGCTACATACTATGCTATATTTATCCGTCCGTTTTTGATTAGTGATGTGTACAGCCCCCGAAATGATCCCGACCCCGAAATGATCCCCGACCCCGAAATGATCCCCAAATCGACCCCGAAATGATCCCGACCCCGAAATGATCCCCATTTTTTTTCACACTGACCCCGAAATGATCCCCAAGTAATTTTTGGAATGGAATGGCCTTCCATCCAGAGAATGCTGGAATGAATAAAATAAAGGCAGTTAAGAAAAGTTTGATTCTCATTATATGCAGTATTAACTTATTTATTCATTTTGGACAATTCTTAAACTAAATAATTATAACGCATTTTTTAACGATTTTTCAAGAAACTATATCATTTCTTATTTTTGCGAGTGTAGCGTTTTTAACTGTAACTAAATAACAAATACAAACTTATCCGCTTCTTATAGAGAATTAACGAGAAATACAACACAATTATACGATCAAAAACTTAAATGGTAACAATACAGCTAGTTTATTAAAACAATACGAAAGAATCGCTATTAAGTTTAATCAGAAACCGGTTTAATACTGAATGCGTGTTTGTAGCGTTGAATGCGTGTATGTCACCGATGGTGCCATACAGGAGCCCAAACATTACAAGGAGCATCCCCATCGGTGACATACAGGAAGCTACAGTACACCTTAAACTTTGACCGCTACAAACACGCATTCAGTATTAAACTTAATAACGATTCTTTCGTATTGTTTTGATAGACTAGCTGTATTGTTACCATTTAAGTTTTTGATCGTATAATTGTGTTGTATTTCTCGTTACTGAAATAATATGGTGGTTGATGTTCACGTTCGATCATGTTTGTTTCCTCTTTTAAATCATGCAGGTCTGCTATAAGAAGCGGATAAGTTTGTATTTGTTATTAGTTATGGTTGAAAACGCTACACTCGCAAAATTAAGAAATGATGTAGTTTCTCGAAAACTGTTAAAAAATGCGTTATAATTATTTATTTTAAGAATTGTCCAAAATGAATAAATAAGTGAATACTGCATAATTTTCTTAACTGCCTTTATTTTATTCATTCCAGCTTTCTCTGGATGGAAGACCATTCCATTCCAAAAATTACTTGGGGATCATTTCGGGGTCAGTGTGAAAAAATATGGGGATCATTTCGGGGTCGGGATCATTTCGGGGTCGATTTGGGGATCATTTCGGGGTCGGGATCATATCGGGGGCTGTACAGATGCCCTCCCATTTGGTAGGAAGACATCACTCAGGCAGTCAAATTATCCAATCAGAATCGTGCCGCTTCAACCTCGTTCCCAGGGTTTTTCCTTGTAACATCCGTGCGTCTGGCGAGATACTCGCGCGATACCCCAAACAAGTGAGCCTGCTCGCAGGCTAGAACTTGAAGCATCGTAAACGCGAAACGACGTCGCCGTAAAATAGGAAACAGCTAAAAATTGTCCTTTTTTTCTCCTTTATTGGTCTTTCAAGGCGAGCGAAACATGCAGAGAGTACATAGAACAAAGTTTCGCTTCTTTCGGCTTTCTTTCGGGTGTCCGTCACCCTGGATCCAGAGGTCCGTTCTCTGAATATCATGAGTGAAATTAACCGCATAAACGGTTAGAAGAAGCTCGCGAGACGGACCTCTGGTCACTCGAATATACAACCTCATTTCCATGCGAGGATCCAGTTCAGAATCTGAACTAGGTCGCTGATTGGTTACTCCTACTTGTTTCCAGACTCTACCGGGAGTTAATGATGCAACAGCAACTTCGATTGGCTGGACCAAAACAATTCGCCACGGGCGCGTGAAAAACCGGTTTCCCAAAGTGAAGCCACGCAAACAATGGCGGACGTAAATAGAGATTGCGGCTTTTTGCGATCTTTAAGAAACGCTAAAATATCAGAGAACTAAAGCCAGTTCAGAAAGAAGCGCTGTTGAAATTTATTCAGCGCAAGGATGTCTTGAAAAGAGGTGTTGACAGGCCAGACACGACTTATTAATTCGTGTTATCGTGGAGTGTGACCTTTAGAGTTTTGTTTGAACGAGGAACATTTTTATCTCTATTTAATTCTTATCTCTAGCACGGTGGCGTGCTTTGGAACTGCAGGTATTCTCGCTGAACGATTTCGCTGACCACTGGTAGGTGACAGGAAGAGAAATAGGTGTACTGGATTAATTGCGTGCGGATATCAAGGATTCTTTGTTTGTTAAATCTATCGCCATTGAAAACGGTTGTATCCAGAAAGTTTACTTCTTTGTCTGAGATTAATTTTTGTTTGCAAGGACAATAAAATCTTCTATCTCCTTTTTCTCAACACTCTACAGTGAAAAAATGTCATCGATGTATCTTTTCCACTGGAGTGGATTTGATTTAATATTTCTGTCTCGACCGCGGAATATTGTCACCAGATTTAATGTAAACAAACAGACACGCGTTGGTCCCCAGGGTTTAAAACCGGTTTGGTAGGATATCCGATCCACAAATCGCATGGAAATGAGGTTGTGTACTCGAGTGCCCAGAGGTTTTTATTTTTTCTCGGCGCGTTGCGCCTCATAGTCGCGGCTTCGCCGCTCAAACTCGCCGTTTTCACTAAAAAATAAAAACCTCTGGCACCCAGGGTAGGTGTCCGTTTATTCGCTGACATGACCGTGGGGATGGTGGAAGGGAGATTTGTGTGACTAGGAAGATGAGTCTGGCCTTAGATCGCTTTAAAATAATCGAGATTTTCGTTTCATAAATCACACAACTTTGCTTGTTTTTTTCTTTATTTTTGATTTTTACCCACGACATTTACCTGCACCCACGACTCACAACCCACTCCCCGCGACCTCTACCCACTACCCACGACAGTAGCTGCACTGAAGTGATCTCAGCGGGAACTATGCCCTTAGTATCCCTCGTTTATTGACTTTATTGAATTGCTGCTTGACCTGGTTTTATTGAAAGATCAGGATGGACCAAGTGACAGATACCTTTGCCTTAGCCTCGACAGCTCATTACCTTAAATGTTTTAATTTGTTCCAAACAAAATGTGGGCAAATGATGAAGAATGTTGAGATATTACAAGATCGCATGCCGCCATTAATTCAAAGGATGCTTCCCGAGGGTGACGAGGGTCAGACCGAAACAAAAAGCTTAAATATTTTAAGCGTTGGAAGTGGAGAAGGGAAGATGGATTTAATGATCCTCGAAATTATAAAGGAAGAATTGCGAAAAAGCAAGAATGTCCGCCAGATTAAGATGTTTAACCGAGCCATTGAACCTAACGAATACATGTGCAGCTCCAACAAAGCAGCTATCAAGAATTTATCCAGTCATGACACGACTTTTGAGATCTGCCAAGAAACCTTTAAGGAGTATCAAGGAAGGAAGAAAGATCCAGTAAAGTTCGACATTGTGCATTTCATACACAGCATCTACTATGTTGACATTGAAGAGACTTTGCTTCATTGTTTTGAAAAAGAACTCGGCGACCAAGGATGTGTTGTTTGTATCGTTGACTTCGAGGGAATCATATCTGCAATCTTTTTGAAGCAGATCAACCTGTGGCCTGTTGATAAAGACATCGCTAGAGAGAGCTACGAAACAGCTGAAAAACTGATCCAGATTGCCAATGAAAACGGCTGGAAGTATGAAGTACACACGCATGAGTATTCACTCGATGTCACCGAGGTGTTTGATCCGCAGTCAACCGAAGGAAATCTACTGCTCGACTTCTTGACTCAAACAGTGAATTATCGAGAGACGGCGGATAAACAACTGTTAGAAGAAACGCTGGCCTTGATCAAAGATTTGTCTGTTGTCAAAGACGGGAAACGTTTTGGAGAAAAGAAGGAATCTTTGATTGTCCTCTATAAGTGACAAAAATTACGGACATTCCACTGAAGAAGGGAAAAGCCCCCAAAACATAATAATAATTTTTGGCACTTTTCATCATTAACATTTTCTATTAAATTATGCACAGTTTGTTTATAATTTAATCAAGTTATCTGAAGCACGTTTGATGGGGGACTTACTATAATTTAGCGAAATGCCAGCAGTTCACCACTATTTTTTTTGTAATTGCATTCATAAATTTCAATAGTTTCTCACAAGTGAATAAAATGGATTTACGTCCATAACTGGGGTGTAAATCAAACACTTTAAAATCAATGAAGTAATTTTACCACAATTACCGGTAATCTCGCAATCTGATTGGTCGATGCGGGTGGTAAATGAGAGTGCAGACAACGGTGCTGACGCTAACATCACGCAATTTCTAAATATTGTGGTAAAAAAAACCTGAAAGAACAGATTTCCACCGGTTCATTGACCATGTGATGACGTAAATCGTGGTAAATAAGAGTTCAAACCACGGAAAACCGGTGGAAATTTGCTAATTATACATGCCAGTGCAAGTACCGGTAATATTTCCCCAAGGGTAAGGGAATACTGTACGTGAATTTGTGACCAGATTGGTATGGTAAAAATGTACCAGTTGTACGGTCTGTCATTTATCGTTTTGGTTATGAAGGACAAGAGGAGGGGGGAGGAGGGAGGGGGGGAGGGGGTGCTTAATAAATTTCTTGCACCAAAAAAAGGGGAAGGCTTAATAGAGGAGTAAAGGTGCATACTTTTGCAGACTTATAAAAGATCTCACAAATCCACATGTGCCTCAGGTGTAAATCAACACTTCAAAATATTTTTATTGTCTTAAATTCACAAGGAAACATCTTTACATTCCAGTGATTGGTAAAAGGAAACAATAGTGCATAGCAATTATGATAAATAGCTTTATTACATTATTAAAAATTGATATTGAATTTTGTTGCAATTTTCAGTTTCTGTCCACGACGGGACATGACATCTACATGTACGTAGTATGGAGAAACTTGGTGCTTACTTGCATATAGCGACGTTATCAATCCGTAAAATATTGTGCTAACAGAGGTTTTGCTAATGCTATTTTACCTAGACTGGTAACAAGGCACCGGGACGAAGAAGAGTGAAACACATGGGATGTTAGAGGAAGGAACAAGAGCATTTGTTTTGTCCCTTTCCATAACACCCCTTGTATCCAACATCCTCTCATTCCTAATTCATGACTGAATACGAATCTCCATTTTACCAAAGTTTGATTAGCATCTAATCTAGTTTCGCCTTCAAGGACATTTTTGTTTGCCATGACATAATATTTTAAATACAGTTTTCTGTTGTTGCAAATAAAGTTGAAAAAAATATCAGCCTGCCGGTTTGGTGCTGAAGTATTTTAAATACCAAGAAAAATATTTAACAATATAATTCCTTTTTACACAGCCTCTCTATTCCCTTGCAGATTGCAATTTACCCTTCCAATATCAAGTGCCAGTATTGTGGTTCTACCACAATAATGATATATTTTGTATTGTGGTGGTCCATGGATAACATCCACAAGTGTGACCATTCAAATGAAAGCCAGAATTTACTAACATAAATTTGTACCATGCAACTTTGAGGAGACTTTGTTTGCCCTCTTTTTTGCTGGAACCAACTAGGACTATGACAGCCAATAGTATATGGTCGGCTCGACATTAAGAGAAGATGACACATACGTCAGTTTGAACTCCATACAAGTTTACAGCAGTTTCTGATCCAGAGATATTGACCAAAGTAATAATAAATATAATTTATGATTTGTGTTTCTTGGACACTTTCTTCTTGAGCTCTTCCTTGTATGATAAAATGTCACCCTTCCATGGAGTAATTTTCTTTTTCTCACAAATCCAAATTTCCTTTGCAACCTAAAAAAGAATAGAGCAAAACTTCACAAAAAGAAAAAGAAAGCAGTGAAATCCCAGGGTTGGTGGTTGGGGGGGGGGGGGGGATCATAACAGCAGGAATGATTGGCAGAGATATTCAATGGTCAGATGATGGGGAGAGGCTGTAGCTTTCCAAACAAGCTCAGTTATTGGTTAACAAAACAATAGCTGAAACCCTAAACACAATAGAAGCTATGGGTTATTGGGGCCAATAAAAATAGAAGTCTGGAAGAGCTACAGTATTACTCAGACGATGTCAAGAACAAGCTACGAAAAAAAGTACATCAGACAGGGAGGGGAGGGGAGGGAGTGAGTGCGAGCATCCTCCAGAATCAGGCTACAAACAGGATGCATAATTTTAAATTTCTGGCTACATGTGTAAGTTTGTTTTCTTTTTTTTTTTTTCACGTCTCAAAAGTCGATAAATTGAATTTTGAGATTTGAGAAACAAAGATTGAGATATGAGATAAGCCTGGGAGCAGATCTAGGATTTAAATAAGGTGGTTAGAATCAATGATCACCAAAACCTTTTTAAAATCATAAGGTCATCGGAAATGCAGCTGAGTATTACATTTCCGAAACTACTTCAGGGGCAAAGACACTTTTTGAAAGGTCTTTGTTATAACCACATGTTTTTTTAAGGATTGAACTAGACCCACCCCATATCACCCTCCTCCTAGATCCACCCAGAAGTTTTCACTGTCCCTTAAAATGAATGAATAATTTTTATTTTCACCTGATTGATAAGCCTGAAGTCGTGACTAACGAGCACCAATCCTCCTTCAAAGTCATTGATGGCATCAGCCAGTGCGTCAATCGTCTCCATGTCCAAGTGATTTGTAGGTTCGTCAAGTAACAAGAGATGTGGTGCCTGGAATGCTAACCATGCAAAAACCACACGGCAGCGCTGACCATCAGATAAGTTGCGCATTGGACAGATCTGTTTTCAAGTGAAACAATGCACTACTTGGTAAGGTTGATATACTAACAAGCTGTTTCATGAGACCAGTTGAATCTCCAATGCTAGAGACCTTTTGAGACTGAATGTCTCTCCTATACTGCAGGGTTGTCCCTAACAGCCGGCAGCCGGCAGAATTAACCGGCTACTTCGGTCGTTTGCGCCGGCTACTTTTGTGATAAATATATTTTTTTAAAGACAAATTATTTGTTTCTTTACTGGTGCTATCCGGCTACTTAGAAATTTTTGCCAGCTACTTGAAAAGTTGTGGACAACCCTGATACTGTAAGTCTACAAAACGTTGTGGTACTAAGGGACTAGACCTACAATCTTGGATGGAATAAAAAGAGAAATGAGACCTCCCCTAACTCTGTTTCAAAGACAAAGTTGCAATAAAACTAAATGTGCCATTTTTTTCATCACTGAAATGGGGGTGGGGAGGTTGTCTCAATTGGTTATTTGAATTGTGCAAGATGCAATCTCGGATAGAATAAAAAAAACAGAATTGCATCACTGAAATGGGAGAGAGGTTTTCTTATTCTCTTATTTGAATTATCCAAGATTGTACAAACCTGTTGTTTTCCTGTCAAACCATATCTTCCTATCGACTTCCGCATGTCCTCCACCTCCTTAATTTCAGGAAAGTTTTTCATCATGAATGCAAGTGCTGACATGTCCAACTCCAGCATGTCTTGAAGGTGCTGCAAGAAATGACCTAATGATCAGCTTACACATGAAACAGACACACTAAACCTTTAGGGGGAAAGGTTAATAATTTTTCCCCCTAAAGGTCCGTCCTGTCGAAATAGCAAAATTTTGCTTAACTTATTTCCATGTTTTATTGTCAAATGCCACCAAATATATAACTTAGTTGGATAAAAAGATTCTATAGAGCAAAACAAAAGCAGTTGTTTGGATGAGATAGAGTGCAGGATTGCAAGGATTGAAGTGGATTGAAGTGGATTACAGTTCATTAAATTTGATTTATTGACAGGCGGTCAAGAAATCAAACTTGCCATTCTTGCTCGTTTAATAACGGACCATTTGATGGAGTAATTAAACAAGCAAGCGCACTTACAAAGGTCATCCTTCCCAGGGTGTTCATTAGGCATCGGAGATTGGAGAATTCTCCGCCTACCACACAGAATTCTCCGGCTAAATTTCGAAGGCAATATGTAGCTATCTTCGCTCTTTCATAATATTCTCCTGTTTCTTTACACTATTCTCCTGCTACTACAATTCTTAATGAAAACCCTGCCTTCCAGATGCAATCTATGTTTATCAGAGAAGCCCTGAATCTTAACTGCCGACAGGTCCACACTCCTCTCTGAGTTGATAATAAAATGCCGGCATGAAAATAAATTCAATGCAGCCAATCAGAAGCGGGATTGTTCCAACCGATCAATTAGTTTAAATTTTTCTACTGCCACCAACGGCACAGTCTGATGATCACTTAGTGTGTGAAACTGGTGTAACTGTCTCAAAGAATTTTCTATCTAAAATAAATATTGTATTTTGCTCTGCATGTATAATTGACATCGAGCACTCCTACAACTGAGAAAGACTATTTTATTGTTTCTCTGTTTATTAAATATGTAACTATTATGTACTACCCTGTATGTATATATATAACTTATGGTTTGGAAAAAAGGTTAATAATGTAAAATAAATCCCAGGGGCAAATTAATTTTTGTGTCTATTGCACATGTGTGTGTGGTATCCACAGTGTCACAGGAAGTTTGTTAACAGAAGGTTGTTAACAATAGAGCAAGAGTGTCAATAACAACAATCATTGTAGACAATTAATAGTCTACAATGACATTGATTGCTTGACTAACCTGGTGGTAACGGCAAATTTTCAGGTGATTATGCCTTCGTATAAGACCATCAGTGGGTGTCAAGGTTCCATCAAGCAGTTTAAGTAGTGTGGATTTTCCAGCTCCATTGGGTCCCACCAAAGCTATCCTGGACTCCAAGTCAATTCCAAAGTCCACATTCTTGTATATAGCAGGCTGTGGGGGCAAAAGGAGAAAAGAACAAAACTGTTAAATAAAGCAAAGAAGTAAATATGATTGTCAAAATACAGTGTACTTATTAAAGCAAACTTCCTTGTGTCTTTGCAATTATTTCTTATGGTACCTTCATTTTTTGGACACACTTTTCACCGGTATTTGATGCACATGCATACTTAAGCCAATGCAAACATGATAGGGAGTTTCGGCAAATAAAAAAGTATTTGTGAAACAGAGCTGCAATGGAGGTTTAACATAACAATATATTCTCCTAAACTCCTTTGAGTGTTTGCATCAGGTTAATAGGTAAACACAAACTCTGTTATCTATTTATGTTACAAATCAAACAAAGTTACAATGTACTTGATGTTGTGTGTTTACATAAACCTGCCTAAAACAGGCAGTGTTATCAGGCAGTGTTATATAATCAAACATTTTTTTATAAAATTGTGACAAAGATAACACATTCTGACAAAGGGGCAGCTTTTTGCTACATTTTTGGCTATCGTAGACCACTTTATAGTCACTCAATGATGGCATTTCATGGCATGTCAAAGGTTTTCAAAGCAGCAAGTTCCTAAACCCTTTCGTGGCCACATGTACAGGTGACTATAGTTGCCTTACCCATAAGTCACTGGCCAAAGATGACTATAGTTGCCTGAAGCTATTTGAGAAATAAAATATTTGGCCCATGGGAGAATGAAATTTGAGGCAACCTGGCCACAAAAGGGTTAATAAGAATTACATTTGTTACCTTTTCTGTTCCATATTTGAAGCTCATGGTCTGAACCTGGACCACAGGAGGTGCAAGTTTTCCACAGTCAGGGAAATAAAATGTTAAGACCTGTTACAACACAGAACAAATGAGTTTAAGAAAATTTACAGCCACTTTGTACAACATAATAAACAACATTACACCAAAGTACTACTCATGCTCGCTTTCATTTGAAAATGCAGTGCGAGACACTCTAGACTCTACTATTTTGGACAAGCAAAGGGTGTAGTAATGTCTCCTTTTGCAAAAAAAATAAAAATAAAACCTTTCACCTGTCAACAGACACTTACTATACTAACATGATGTCAAGGATCACAGGCACAATAAATGTACAGTCACAAAGGATTGATAAAACACAACAGCAGTGAACCACCCTGTACAAAAATAACAGACTACAGCCACAGAAGCCTGCGCAGCTGGTGGTATGTCTGTGCATGATAGCAAATTTTTGGCAATGGAGCCGCAATTGAGTGGCTTAAGCTGTGACAACAAGCGGCAGAAGACAAAAGAAAGAATTGTGCAGGAGTTCTCACCTTGTCCCTGGCGACCCTCTCTGTAAGTCCATTGGCCACCATTTTACTGAGCACCTTCTCCTTACTCTGAGCTTGTCTTGCCAGCTTGGCACTACCATGTCCAAACCTGGCAATGTAGTCCTGTAATTACCAATGATCAACAACAACAAAAGGCAGCTATTAGATAGTGTGTCTAGTTCAAATAGACAGCTGGATGTACATGCATCTACACTAGTGTTGTTCATTAATGAGGCCCTGCCAGGGGAGGGGGGGGGGGGGGTCTCGTGTCGCTTGTCTGAATTTTAAAATGTCTTGTGTCGGTGTTTTATCGATGTTTCACGTTGCTGTCGGAAATTGAACGAACATTTGTCTTTTGTTGCGATTTCATTTTACGTGCTGTCGCTACTTTTTGGGTCATGTCGCCTGTCGGAATTACCCTGGCAGGGCCTCATTAATGTGAACAAGAATAAACAAATAAACTAAACACATCTGGCTTTCAGAAGTCAGTTTTCTTTAAGTAAATCGCTTCAGGCGTTGTGTCCATTGCAGATTCCCAGCAGAACTGAGAGCTGCTAAAACTCGGCCTTTTAGGTCATCATTCTTCTTCAGCCAGAGATACTGTACATAATTAATTAAACTTGTATGGTGCATTGTGCAAAAAAGGTGCTGTTAAAACCATTAAAAGAAACTCAATGAAATGATTAATTATGTCTAGTCTAATAATAAGTTAAATATACTTGCCAGAAATCAAATATGGGCTGCCAGTCAGTAGAAAAAATGTCCTAAAATGCCATTGCATTGTGCGATCTTGTGACAAAATACTCCACGATTCTTAGATTATTTTGCAGGGGGATTGGATGGCTAGCCACTCCCCTTTAGACTGTCAATTTTAACAGTTTTCTTTTTAATTGCAACAATAAATTTCATAGACTTAGGCATATACTGTACCCGTAGCTGTTGTGGTTCAAATTTTTCCTTCGTTTGAAAATTTTCAGAGCAGTTCAATTTTATTTTTCTTTGTCTCAGATTCATGACAGTAACCATGATTATTCTGAGACAAAGGAAAACAAAAATCAAACTGGTTTAAAAATTTTCAAACCAAAGAAAAATTTGAACCACAACATAGCCACCGCCCATAAAAAAATCCAGGCTCTGCCCTAGTTTTGGCAGCCATGTCCAAGGGGTTTCTGTGCCTGTCCAGTGGGGACGAGGTTGTTAAGCTGCATGTAGTACAGCTGGGATTACATTTTAACTTAAACATAACATGCACCTTCATGTGTTTTATTTGATCTTGTTCTCTGCTGTACTGTTTCATCTGGTTCTCCTCAACTTCTGCTCTTGTTTTGATATAAGAGTCATAATTACCCTTCAGAAAAAAAAAAAGCATAATGCATTGAGAATAGGTAAGTAACAGCTTGCTGCTAGTACATCATGATGGTAAATTCTCAAGGTTTTTGTAGGTCAGCTGATGCTTGGTTCTTTGTTCAATTCTTGCTTGTTTGCTGAAATTATTTTAAGGATAAAATGAGGCCAATTCAGGTAAACTTAAGAATGTCTTCTCGTAATGATTTGTGTTATCCACAAGGTGTTAAACCAAAGAACTTTCCATGGGGCGGGGTGTTATGGATATTTTCTGGAATGACATTATTTGCCTGGTTACTGAATAACTGTGAACAGAGAGAGAAGAGGGACAGAAGGAAATGTCTGTTTTCTCTGGCTTACATCTCTTACTGCAAGCTTTCACATGTCCCTTATACTAACGGAAAGAAAAGGATTACAACACAGTTTAGCTCTTATTGACATTGTACTGGCTACAAACAAAATTAATATACTGTAACCAGTGAGTTAAAAAATAAGATCTACATGTAAATAGTGCAATGAGTTCAGTGACACTAGTGGCTACATGAACACTGTGGATAAAGAAATAAAATAAAGTTTATTTGCTTACCCCATAATACACAAGCTTGCCTTTGTGTATGTGTATAATGTTTGTACACACTCCATTAAGGAAATCCTGAGAATGCGATATCATGACCAATATCCTCTTGTAACTGCAAAGAACCATAAATAATCAAACATACATTTCGGATGGCCTAAAAGATTGAGTTTAGAAGTTCTCAGTGGTAAAACATGCCATGAGAGGTAAAAAATATATGCGTTGTACATATATGTATCACAATTATTTTCTTTACAAATTAGCAATGAGGCATATTTGAGCAAAAAATTACTGCTATTACCCAGTGGTTGTATAAGTGCAACATGCATGAATAAATGGCTGCCAGTGATATCGCATGTGATTCACTAGCTTTCAAACCAGGAGATACAGTGTAGAACATGTTGTCCTTTTTGCCAGTTTTTGCATATTAGAATCAATAAGTCAGTCAATCTAACATTCAATCAGTTTATAGTCACTCCATCAATGAGTCATGAAGTGAGCTAATGCATCTGAGTCAAGGAGTCTAATACTCAATGCAACTATTAATCAGTTAATCAATCCATAAATGAGTCAGTTAATTATTAATTGTACAGTAAACATAGAGAACTGCTCAAATGTAAGTTGACAGTCGCCAATCTCTCGATCCTCCTGCATGTCTCTATTCTCAAAAAGTTTAAGGATTGAGCCTCAAGTCAAGTTTCAAGAATTTCGAGAAGAGTCATGAGTTTTGAGTCAAGAAACTAATGAGCTTGTGGCTTGACTGAGCTCTCAAGAAATATATTAATTATGTATATGTTGCAGTTCAATTTTATCCTGCTTCAATTTTTATTTTTTCATTGTTCTTTACTATGCTAATATATGATTATTGATGAATATAAAACAAAGGAAAATGAAAATTGAACCAAGGATAAAATTGAGCTACAACATATACATGCAAATTTTAGGTCAGTGCTAGAGTGATAAACTCCCAATCAACTCGCTCACTCTCGGCACAGCACTTGAGCTTTTGAAGTGAAAACTATAACTTTCAAATACTGTGTTCAAATGTACATGTTTTATTTAACCCATCAGTCAGTCTGTCATCAGTAATCAATAAAATACTCGACAAAAATCTTACTTTTTAAGTTCTTCCTCCAACCAAACACATGCATCCAGATCCAAATGGTTTGTAGGTTCATCTAACAAAAGAAGAGTTGGTTTTACAAACAGGGCTCTTGCAAGAGCAATCCTCATCCGCCAACCTCCAGAGAAATCTTTTGTTGCAGTCTGCTGCATGGAAGGAGTGAATCCCAGACCACTCAGGATTTCAGCAGCTCTGGTCTCTGCTTTATCTGCATCAAGGTCATCAAGCCTTTCAAAGACATCTAACAATCTAAAAGAAAATTAATAACAATTTAACCTACATGTACTATTACAAATTATTATATAAAATTACTAGTGTTAAACATTTCCCCATGGGCATCTCCACATCTCTTTATTAGTAACAGACAGGCTCAGCTCACTTGATCCCGAAGAAATGAACTATTCATGAATTTAAACTTTACAGTTTATCAAATTAAATTTTGTGATGGGTGGTCTTGGTCGGTAATTTCTGCTCCTGCACCACTTTAAGCGTTTTTTTTTCTATTTTGCCTCCTACATTGTACAGACTGTACAGGCACTTATTTGCCGCTTAGTTCACACTAATTTTCCCCAGGACCCATTTGGACTTGATCCTTTCTGCCCACTATTCCTTTTATGTTGCCTAGTACTATGAAACATTTTGGGAGGGCTGAATAAAGCAATCTTAAAGCAAGAACATACTCATGAAAACACCATACAGTACATGTATATCAGACAGAACCTGTCCTTATAACCTTAAAAGACCCTGATAAAAATCCACAAGATGCATTACCTCTCGCTTCCCTCATCGCCAAGTTTTGTGAGTTCAGCAGCCTCTGCTTCCAATCGCATCCTCTCCTCATCAACCTCCATGACGCATTCAAGAGCTGTCTTATCAGAAGCTTCCATTTCATTCTTGAGATGAAAAATGTCAATGTGAGCAGGAATTGGAATTTCCCTGCTACCTATCGTTTCCAACATGGTGGATTTACCTGCGTAAAAAAAAAGCAGCATGGTAACATTTCATGGTAACAAAATTGGGATGACTATCTTTTTTGTACAAAGCAAGACGATTTTAAAAATAATTGTTGCATCCCACACAAATA
This sequence comes from Cladopsammia gracilis, assembly GCA_022457155.1. Classification (NCBI taxonomy): domain Eukaryota; kingdom Metazoa; phylum Cnidaria; class Anthozoa; order Scleractinia; family Dendrophylliidae; genus Cladopsammia; species Cladopsammia gracilis. The sequence goes on from JAJGOT010000583.1 coordinate 428,336, forward strand.
TTTAGCTTTTTTTCGTAAATCTTTGAGTGGAAAACTTCTAAATCACAAACATGTTTATAGCCAAAATGTACAAAGGTCATCAACACCATGTAGCAAGGCCAAACGACAACATCATATTTTTTCAAAAGTACTCCTGTTGTTTTTTCTAGATTTGTCTAAAAGTCACAGTAAACCACGGAAGTTTTTATCCAAAGATGGTTTGAAGTATTAAACCCATATTAATAAAGCGTATATACCGTAAAGTGCTATTATTAAAAAAACTTTACTTCCCGTACATGAATCGAAACGACGTCGGCTAGGGCAAAAAACTATATAATGTGCGACGAACCGAAAGCATTAGAGCAAATCATAGGAATTCGAAATTACAGAACTTCCGTTCCAATCGAAGCTGTAAAACTACGTTTTCAAGCGAAAAATTCCCTAAAAAAGTAATTCGATTGAGCAAAGTAATTGCTTTTTTAATATTCCATTTGACGAGGATAAACTGTGAAAGATTTTAACGATCATTTCTCGTGTAAAAAGACTGAAACATGTGAAGTAAAATCCCACCAGGACGGCGAATTCGAAATGAGATAAAAATTTCTCAAGACATACCACATCCATTCAGTCCCAATAAACCGTATCTACGGCCGCAGTTCAATTCCAATTTTGTATCCGTTAAAAGTTCAACACCATGAAAGGTTATAGAAAAGTTTTCAATCTTCACATCACGAGATTGGTAGTGTGACGCCAAAACGCCGGTACACGAACGATTCGATAAATCCAACTTCACCGAAGCGCCATTTTCTGTATTGTCTTCAACGCCATTTTCTGTTGTTTCTACGGCAGGTTTTGGCTTTCCTCTAGATTGGGCGGCCGCTTTCTTCTTTGCCTGACGTTTCTTCGCTGCTTCTGAAGGCATAGTACTTGTTTCAAGGCGAAAAAATTAAAAGAAAAATTCAATATCGTAAGCCACCAGCGCAAACAAAAATTTGACACGATTGCGCCATAGAAGACAACATGTGCATTATATTCTTGTTCCCAGGTTCCAGCAAAGTTGGATGCAAGAGCCTGGGTTTGATATGTCATTTGCCGCCTTGTTTCCATGACTACTCGTCGAGAGTAAAGAGATTTTCAAAATGGCGGTGGCTCGTACAAGAGCGATGGTTTCAGAGAGTTTTGACAGTTTTGTGGCGCCTGTTATCAACAAATCTGTGCCTAATCACCTCTTGGAAACAAGTAAGTGTATCCAAAAATCATCTAAAAATAAAACTGAAGGATTTTATATACCATAAGGCGAATGTTTGTTGTGATTTACAGAGTGCTATTTTGCATGTTTTTATAGAAATATATGCCAAAGTTGGACAGAACTCGATTTTGCAAGCCAGACCTTCGGTTGTTCACTTTGCTGGATTTCAAGTTGGTAAAAAAATTACCCGAACCCTTGTAAGTGCCATATTTTGGATGTATTATTACGTTTTTCATAGTATAAATGTATTTTAAGTCACAGTGCACAGACTGTGGTGTAATGTTTGAGCTACCATAAAATCAAATTCTGCATGAATCAGTGTACAAATTTCTTTCTGTTGTTTCCTTGATGTCTTTAATCAAAGTAGAATGTTCTCATTTTTACTTTTTATATATTTTCTCTTCAGAGATTAGCAAATGTTTCTGATGAAAGCCAAAGAATGCACATCCTTCCACCATCAACAAAGTACTTTTATATCAAATACACAAAGAAGGTAAACTACTATTTTGTTCCCAGGGAGAGTACTCAAGTATGATAGTGACAGGGAGGTGTGAAAACCCTTTTCCTGGGTTTGAAATTTTCAATCTGAGGACTTTTTTGGGGTTAGAAATCTTAGGTGACTTTTTTGGGATGAAAGATTTTGGTGAGGACTTTTTTGGGGGTCAGCAAAAAGTGTAGCCTTTTTATGCAGAGTGAAAATGGACTCATTGGGGTTTGCATTCTGGGTTCAACTTTTTTGGGTCTAATAACAGCCTAATATGGCTTTTTTGGGATATAACAATTTGGTCCTCCATGTCACTATTATAGCAGAGTACCCCCCCCCCCCCCCCCCGGGATGTTGTTACTGTATGACCCATTGATGCAGCTCTCAATAAAGGGGTTAGTTCCAGTGTCAGAGGTCTCTTTTTTGGTAAATTTGCAGTGCATTACTGGGAAAAAAATATCTTTGTGCAGAATTTCACATTCATAAACAAGCCGTCAAAGGTGAAACACTTGAATTTGGTCAACTGAGTTGATTAAATAATCTGGCCAACAATGTGTGAAATCAAAGGTATCTGTTATTGTGTGGTTCCAAAAAATATCCATACCTCCCCCACGGATGGTCTTTCAGTTTAGACCCCCCCACCCCACTGGAATTTCCGTTCCAGGGGGTTCTTTGATGACCCCCCAGTCCCCCCAGGAATTTCCGACTTTTCTTTTTACCCTTTTCAAATTCCCAACATGTCATGCTTAAAAAAAAAACGTTCACTTGGTTTACACACAACATACGCGAAAATGATACTTAACGGCTATCCGTTTGAGCCGTTGAAACTGTTCACTTGCCCGGCGTTCAAGAACGGCAGGAGGCTGTTCGGTCAAACGGCTGCTGCTAGCCATTCAAAAAAATCTTCAGCCGTTAGAAAGGCTGCTGCTAGCCGTTCAAAAAAAATCTTCAACCGTTCGAATGGCTGCTGCTAGCCATTGGAAAAACATCTTCAGCCATTCAAATGGCTAGGGCTATCCAATCGGAAATAATATTCAGCTGTTTGAACGGCTAATGTTTGTATCCGTTTAGACAAAAACTAACGGCTACACTTATCCGTTGACAAACGATTTAAAAGATTTCCAGCCATTTTTACGGCTATCCAAAGAGTTCTTGTCTTTTTGATGGTTCCCCACGCAATTTGCATATGTCAAAAGTAATTTGAAACCTTTTGGATATAGGCATCTCGCTTTTCAAAAAGAGATGCGAAGCACCTCCAGAGCACGTAGTCATTCTGTTACCGAAACGATATTTGGAAATGAAAGCAGGGAATTTGGAAAAGCTTAGTCTTAATTTTGTCCAGCAAACTGACTACAAAGAAAACAGAGAATTCTTAGAAGCGGACAGTCAAAAAGTGTGTTGCGTTACCAACACTGTTTCGTATGCAAATTTTAGCTAAACGCAGAGTTGCGTTCCGCTTCGGTTAGTACACACAGTGCTCGAACTGATGGTTTCATCATCCTTGATATTATAAAAGTGCTAATGGTAAATGTAATCATTAAGCCTGCAATTTACTTTTTAATGAAGAGTTTTGATTTTAAGACCGAAAAAGACTCAGGTTTTGATTTTAATTGTTGCTGTCGGCAACTGAACGTAAATGACCCAAACAGTGACCCAAGAATCATTTCGGTTTTGCACGCTTGTTGTCAGAAAACTCTGGTCTTCAACCTGTTTTCGACCGCTTTTGTTTGGGTGTTTGGCACACTAGCTATTGTTTTGTATAACCGTTTGTCTTCTTTAAAAATTCGGATGATTTTTTTTTCATGGGCATATTACAACTTGCCGATATTGACATCTTATCAATCAAAGATCGCCTTTGTTGCTGTCGGTCAAATTTCTTCGCAACTGTATATCCCTTCATGTCTTTGATTGTTCGCTCAAGATTTTTCGATAGCCATTTTAGCCGTTTACAGCCAGCCATTCGAAATTTTTCTTGATCAGCCATTTAGCCGTTCAGCATGAGCCTTTCAAAATATTTTTTTAGCTGTTCACGGCCAGCTATTCAGAATAATGATTTTTCCGTTCAGCTGTTCACCGCGAGCCATTCGAAATTTTTCTTCTGCCGTTCAGCCGTTCAACTTCATCCGTTCAAAAATGTTCACGTTAGTATAATAAGTTTACTTTGTGCCTTGCTTACAATTTTTTCAGTTAATTGCCATACCCTCCGGACAAATTCTTCATGCGGACACCCCCCAACCCCTCGAAAATTTCTGCCTATTAGCCCCCCTCCCCCTTGGAATTTCCATTGACCATCCGTGGGGGAGGTATGGATATTTTCTGGAACCACACATTGCGGGATTTGACTGTGAAGTCCTGATATATGAAAACCAAGCTTAAAGAGCAGTGGCAGATCTACATGTAGCAGAGGGGCCTAGGGGGCCTTGTGCCCCCTCCCTCCCCCTTACACTGTACCATTTTCAGTCTCTAACATTTTCTCTCTGGATCTGCCACTGAAGAGAGGTGGTACATTTGTATCCTATGACAGCTGATCACCCAGGAAGGTTTGACTATATTATGTACAATCTGCATGTGCACCTCCTTACAGATGTTTTTTGATAGAAATCACAATAATGATTATGTTGTCATGTTTTTACTTGGTGTGTACTTTTCGCAGGAGAAGCTTGTACCAGGAATGTTCATTAAAGTCATTGTTGAGTTTACTCCTGATGAATGGCGATATTATTATGACTGCATTCGAATTCACACTAATGTAAGTCTTGGATGAAAACTGAAACACTTTATATGGTCATAATCGCATTGTCCTCATGCCCTTCCCATGCTCTCGTGTTCTTCACATCTTTTCAGTATTTCAGAATGTGGCAAATTGTTTTCCAACATCTCTTGCTTCCTGCCACTTTAGGAATCTTGCAATTCTCACCCTTTGTTTTCCCTGAGCCCCTTTTCTCCTCTCCGCCGACTGGTTAGCTCAGTTGGTAGAGTGCCGGACTACTATGCAGGAGGTCGCAGGTTCGAACCCCCGCTGGACCAAAAACCATGGTTTTAAAATAACTGGTAAGATCATGCTAGCTGTGTCCTCATTATCTGCGTCAGTTCAGATGGTCGCGTCATTGGGCTGTGACGCTAAGCTGTTGGCCTTGTCTCCTACATTTGTCAGTTGTCCTTCCTGTAGGGGATGTTAAAAATCTCGTAGCACTCTTCGCAAAGAGTAGGTGATGTAGTCCCCGGTGTCTGGTCTGCTTCGTTTAAGTAATGGGGGCACCTGTGTCACATTTGACATGAATTTTATTGTAAACTGCATTGGCAGTCTGACAAAGTCCCCCGAACAGTGTTGTAAAGCCCATTTGAGTATATTCACATAGAAAGTGCGCTATATAAAATGTCTGTTATTATTTTCATTATTATTATAATTATTATTCCTTCCTCCTTTCCTGGGGCAGTTTTGTCCAAAAATGTAAATTAAAATCCTCATGACATGACATAGCTCCTTGAACTGAAAGGATGACACTGGTTAAAATTATTTGCATATATGCACCTTCAATATTTTCTCAACACAGTTGTTGGGACACATGTGGGTTGCCCTCCCTTCTTGATGTTGGTTTGACATTTTAGTGATCACAGAGGCGCAAAATTCAACATTGGGAGGGAAGGACGCCAACTGTCAGGGCGAATATGTATTCAGTGTGAGGTGTCTCAATTAAATGTGATGAGAATTGTAGATACAAAATTGACAAAAAACGTTTGTCTCCAGTTATAAAATGAATAACAATATTTTTAAACTTACAACCATTGAGGCCAGGTAGAGTAATAAGGGCTAATTTTTCAAAATCAGGGTATTTCTCCACATGCTTATCTGTTAATGCCCAAAAACTAAAATTACTGGTTTTGCTTTGTGTGTTAGGCAGAGGAAAACTTGATAATTCCAATTCATGCCTATCCAGTGATGAACACAGATGGATTTCCTAGAGAAGTTCACTTTCCTTCTGTTCCTTTGGGAGAAAAGTAAGTCAATATACCAACAGTGGAAAAGACAGCAATATATATTTCTACAACTATTAATTTGGTTTCATTATATAATATTTGCGATTGACAGAGCTCTGAGTGTACAATGTACATTGTAATCTGTGTTGTTTATCACTGAAATACTTTGGTTAGCTCTGCCTCAGATACCTACTTCAAATTAAAGTTATTGTTTTAATGAACACTTGTTGTTTTGTTCTCTTTTTTAACTTCTCTGGACAAAATTAAATCAAATTTATCCTTACATACATGTTTAGAATATAGAGGGAGCCTCCAGCTCTTTATTCTTTTTTTAGCAATTGAGACTTACAGTTTTTTTAGACAAAGTTTTCTTACTGTATGTTGTTGTTGATTTTCTTTAGGATAACCCATATGATTCCCCTCAAGTGCAGTATTCCTGTAGACTTTGAGTTCACGTTGAGTCGTGTACAGTTACACCCTGCTTTTACAGTGGAGCCAATGTCAGGTAGGGGCAAGCTCAAGCCAAACTCAAGCATGTTTTGTTGTAGTTATTAATTAAAATAACATAAACTCAAACAGAAGTTCAAAACAGGCTGGCTTGGAGTTGATTAAGAGGACTTGTGCCAAACTTAGAATATGGACCCTCAACCCCTACATGTCTAGCTATAGAGAGGTTTCAGAGCCCCTAGTTACCCTTAGACCTATGATACATGATTCCACATTTGTTGTGACTGCTATTTCAACAAATGTTGAACAGTGTATCATGCCATGTTGAATGTTGAAATCAGCCATTCAACATGTTGAACATTCAGTTGAACGAAAATAGAGACAGGCTATTATAATTCCAACTTGTTCAATGACGTCAGTCAATCATTTTGAAATGTTGAATGTGTTTTCTACTAATTCAACAACATTTCTTAAGAAACAAATGTTGAATAATGTCCCACCATGTGTTATTTGCTTTATGGCCACTTTTTCAACTGGCTAGTAAATATGTACCCTCTGTTCTTTAATTTTCCAGGAATCGTGGAAGGCAATAGTGAGGTGGAAATCAAAGTAACATTTGAACCAATGGACTTCTCTACTGCTCATATGAAACTTCAGGTGAATTAATAGAAAATACTGCATTCACTATTCAGCCATTGTTTGTGAAACTGAGTCTACAAGCTTAGCAAACCACACTCTAAATCATTAATAATTGATCAAATACTTGCCATTTTCCAACTGTCTCAGAGATACAATGTATCCCTCTGGATGAAACTCTTGTGTTTGATACATATTGTGTTTCAAATTTTTCTTTAGTTTGAAATTTTTCAAACCAGTTTAATTTTTATTTTCCTTTGTCTCAGATTCAGTGTCATTATCTAACACAAAAGGAAAACAAAAATCAAACTGCTTTGAAAATTTCAAACCAAAGAAAAAGCAGTTTTGCAAAATTTACCTTGGTTTTACATTGCTACACTTTGTGATTGGCTAAAAAGTCTGCCACCACTTAATTAACCAATCAGAAGTAAATTCAAAACCTATCGTGACTTAGTCACATGCATTTTTCCATGTTTGGCACTGAGGACATGTATTTGCTTTGAACTCTAATTGGTTTATTGGATTGTCTACGTCTGTTGTGATTGGCTGGAATAATTACTTTGTTTTTTTTTTTAGTTAGTAACGACGCTCAAGTGCAAACCATTCTATAATTGCCTTCTTGTGAATTTAATGTTTTTTCATTTTGCAATATACTGATAAAGTAGTTTGCTTTTTTATTGTCAGCTCATGGTCTCCCAGTTCAATATGGCTCCTCTTGTCTGCTCGTTTACTGGGACATCAGAACCAGGACTTGCAAAAAGGTTTGTTAAACTTATAAATGGTGACGTCGTCATAGATGTTGAGAGTCAAACGAATACCTCGACTCTCTTCATGGTCAAAGTTTCTGTTAAGGAAAATGGCACATGATCTAATTAATTTTTAGCAAGACTGTCAATATTATTATAAGTATGAAATTTAATTGGTAGTACGTGTTTGAAAATTTGGTGGAATTAAAAAGCATTTTGACATATGAATATGAGCCACAATTTGACCTTAGCAAGCTTTTATCAGAGAAAGTCTGTCATCAGCTTTAAAAGTAATTAATTGTCAAGTGCATTGCTTCCATTCGTACCAGTTGTAATTTTTTTTTTATCATTTATCAGTTGAAATTGACCTGTGAGTACATTGTAATATATATATATATATATATATATATATATATATATATATATATATATATATATATATATATATATATATATATATATATATATATATATATATATATATAATTATAATAAATTGGTTCAAGACTTCAGAGGTAGTTCATCGTTTTATTACTACAGCACTGTTTCGTATGGTCAAATGATGGCCACACTCATCAGGTAATATCATCGTTGATATTACCTGATGAGTGTGGCCATCATTTGACCATACGAAACAGTGCTGTAGTAATAAAACGATGAACTACCTCTGAAGTCTTGAACCAATTTATTATAATTGTCAATGCTCCTCTAAGAGTTGAGCGCTCTCTGAAATACATTCAAATCAAGTTCAAGAATATATATATATATATATATATATATATATATATATATAGTATATTTTTTGAGTGTTCCTTACCATTTTGTGATAATATATATGAATTTACAGATTAAAAGCCAAGCAATGGACTGATGAGCTGCCCCCTGTTCCTTCCAGTGGTGTACTGGATCCACTCCTGATCGACCCTCTTGGTAGAACAAGGCTAAAGAAGCTTAAAACAAGACCCTGGACTCCAGGCGACACAAAACCACAGGTGTGCAAAACAGGCACCTAACACTTAACAAATACTTTTCGAAAACAGCCTAAAAGGTACCAGGTATCTTGTTTGATGAGCATGGCTCAAATGGGTTTTTACCCCTAAGAGGTATTAATTCTTAAACAACACATGAACTGATGCTTTGACAACAATAAAAGGTATGACAAGCACCCTTGCCATTTTTATATGGGAGTTCTCCCAGCCCCAGGCTTGAACTCACTATGTACAACCCGTTACAAGCGTGCTCAACTTGAGCTAGCTTGATCAGATGTCACCATGTTGCTATGGTGACTCCGCTGTTGATAACTCACTTCATCTGAAACTTTATCTATATCCTGCAAAAGTGTAACACTCAATTTCCAGGTTTATTCATTACTGTATTTCATGTTCAAACTGGGAAGGGATCATCACTGGAAAATCTGATTGAGCCACCTTAACAATGAGTCCCTCTTGCTATGATGCTCATCATGAAACTGCTGATGTAAAAGGTTTCAGTTCAGAGTTTTTGATGATGGCAATAAACAATGAGCAGATTGCAAGATAAAGTTAAAACTGAACTTTTCAGACCATACTTTATACATCTAGTTCTTTTCAATGTGAAACTTCCAGATCCAGGATCTTATTGAAATCAATAAGTAGGCAGAGCAAAATGCACGGAAACTGTGGAGAGAGGGCTCTTTCCCATCATCAGCACTTACAGTATTATCCCTTCACGTGCCTCCTGTTCTGTTCTCTCCACCATCTGAATGCCTGCAACCTGCTGCCAGCCCTTACAATTTCTAAATTATACAGGGAGGAAATAGAATTTGTCTTTATATTGGTGAACTTCTTGGTTGAAGATGAAAATCAATCTTTGTAAGTTGAAAGAATTGATTTGAATAGCAGGGATTGTAATTCAGTAATACATATAGCATATAGGACTTACATATAGATGCTAACCATTGTTTTTCTCTTTGTTAACAGGAACTAGTTAAAGATGGGTTGAGATTCCCAGTTAAAGGTCTTGATAGTCCATCAACAGTGTCATGTATTCTGTTACAACAGCCTGGTAAATTAAAGGCAAAGCAGATTAGGGAAGGTAAGAAGAAGCATTCAGCAATAAGCAATGGCAATGCAAGTCAATGCGAGTTGGAAAATGGTAACTTGTGCTGGGTGACCAAACAGAGCTGAAAGTTGACATGCAACTACACACTTGTTTGGCCAGCCTAGTCCTGTGCAGTCATGCTTGACTGCACAGGACTTGCATGACTGTTAGGGGTGGCGAATGGTACCTTCAAAATCGTGGGTCTCGGAAAATTTTGGTCCGGTCTCGAAATCTCGGCAGTTTTTGTTTTAAGTCTCAAAGTCTCATTTGGTTTCTGTCTCGGAGTCTTAAGGTCTCGGATTCTCGGATACTTTTGTCAAGCATTCTCGTTCTTCATCCTTGTTTGTTGTTTGATAGGTGCATCGGATATTTTTGGCACTGAGTCTCGGGCTCGGTTTTTTCCCGCATTGGGTCTCGGGCTCGGATTTTATAACGTAGCTGCGGTTGCGGTCTCGGATTTTGAAACAAGGGTCTCTGCGTCTCGGCGAGTCTCGGATTTACCATTCGCCACCCCTACTGTTTGCATTGACTTGCGACTACTTGCATTTTGGTGACCAAATGGTGAAAATCAAAGTGATCACAAGTCAATGCAAGCCATCACAAGTTCCACAACTCCTGGCCAAATGGAGTTCTAGTTTTGACTATCTATAGTAATGTCATATGTGATGTTTTTGTTTCAGCTGTTCAGGCTAAAAAAGATGTGACAGGTAGCACAAAACAAATGAAAGTAAGTTCAGTAATCATTAATCAGGGCTGCACGGGTCATATGATAAGGTGCATTTATTCAACTCTCTGCTCCATACTGGCCCTTTCATCAAGTCTTATTTAGGAAGATTTTCTCGTATCAAAAGGGCGGTCATACAGAAGCATTGAAGTGTACATGACAAGACTGAAAAGGAGTATAGGTTGTAGTAAAGAAGTAGTCCATTCTTTGAACACTAAATGACATAAAACAATCAGAAAGAAATGGTTTCCAAGGGTCCTCAGTGTTTTTTCATGAGTAAACAGTAGTTATCTTAAGAAGCTTAAATTTAATGAGTTAATTTTTTCAAAATCAAATTAATGAAAAAGTAATACAAAGTGAAGTAAAAGTAAACAAATAATAATTAGGAGCAAAACACATTCTTCACATGCAAGATAACCAAACAAAACTGTAAGAAAACAATAGAACACTACCTTCACATATCTAAATTCCAACACAATAATTATTTTTGCCAAAATTTGCTTTGCTTTGTTAAACTCTTGTACCGTCCCATGTCAGTCAGAATCTTATTTCATTGTGACTACTTTGCGGTATGTCACATACGTTTTTACCTTTGCATGTGGCAACCTTTCACAAAACAACTGTATCCCCAAGTTGGAAGCTTTATCTTAAATAAAAACGTGTCTGAATAAAAACCACTTTATGTTGATGAATTTGCTATTCATTCTTTCTCTATTTACAAAGGAAACTAAGTTTGAATATGAAGTCCATCAGAACATTCAAGAAGAAAGACAGAACCAACTCAGATGGTAAATTACATGTACCAACTACAACTTCTTTCAAGTTAATTTTTAAAAGTGTTCTACATGACAGTTTGTTTGAAATGTGAATGTTATTGAACAAACGAACTAAACAACAAAAACAAGCAAAAAGTTAATGTTGATGTAGTAACCCTTGTTTGTGCAGTCCAGGCTGTTTTAATGGGGAAATAACAGGGTGTTGGCATGATGCCAGTATGAGTTACGTATCGGTATGAAAGTGAAACTGTTTACATGAAGAGACTTAATGGACACTTCACTTCCTGAACAACATACCGTACAGACAGAAACACCAAATTTGGCAGCCATTATGACCTATTATGCATCTGTACCTACGAGTTCAGAATGAGAATGACGTTCTGTACATGATAAAAAGTAATGCATACATGCTTTGCTTCTCATAAAGGGGTTGTTGGTAGTCTAGTCGTATATGACTGACACCATTATTTATAGAATGATATAACAGATACAGTTGTATACCAAAATAGTTTCACTTGTACAATATGTTGGTTCGCTAATTAAAGTTACCGTTTTTTACACTTCAGGTGCGTGAGGTTAGGAGAAGATCCAATTTTGGATGCTACCAGAAAACAAATCTGTGAAACAAGAACAATCACTGAACAAGAATACAAGGTAAATAACTGCTGGCAATGAACCAGTGTCTCCTAAATCACTTGTCAAGAGTAACAACAACAACAACAACAACAGTTTATTCAACAACAAACAACAACAACAATATATTCTTAGTATAATAATGGTAGAGTCGAATGATTTGTTTGCCCTGCAAATAGCTGGAAAGCTAATCGGGGCGGGGCAAAACAAGTACAAGTACATGAATAAGTACATGAATAATACAGATATCTACAAACGTAGAGTAAGTGATGCAAAAAAACTTAGGTACACCAAACCCTCAATAAATGACATGCATTTTAGATTTGGAAACAAAAAACCTACAAAATCAAACATGGGTAGTTTTTCTGTAAATCCTGTAAATCCGGATCAAATTGAAATTTGAGGAACATGTTCACTTGTTGTGGATGGAGGAAAATTAGAGTACCAAGCAAAAAAACCTTAGATAAACGCGAGAACAAACAGCAATAGCGAAGCGCACAATTACTATTTATAGAACTAAAACTCAGACAAACAAACCAAAAGTGACTCTCAGGGGATTCCTAATAACGAATTTCTATTGTCAGAAATGCAAGAATAAACAAGAATAAATTATAAACTCAGACAAACATGAGTACTGACGTCATTTGTGCGCTTTGCTATTGCAAACCATTTATCACTGACTCCAAATGTTGGATTCGAACCAGGGCATATTTAATAATAGGAGGTTATTTCCCTACTTTCTGGGCCATACCTGCTCTTTGGGAGGAGAGGGGGAGTGGGGGACTCCCATATAGAAATGACGGGGGTGCTCGTTGTACCTTTTATGGTGCAGAAATCTAAAATGACCACCGTTAGAATGTCACAGTACCTTTTGAGCTGTTGAGCCGAAAAAACATGACAGGAACTATTAGAATTATAAAAATCCATTTGAGCCACGCCCATCAAATGAAATTCTGGTCCATTTTAGAGTGCTTTTTGAAAATTTCTCGCGAGCATCCCCATCCTGTTGAGGTGTCGATGGCAGAGCTTAGCCTTTTATCGTGTACTGGTAATTCTCATGATATGGAGATATTTCACCATTTTAACGTGTACCAATCCATTTTACAGCTTAAGCGCGGTGATCCAGTAACAGAAGTAGAATTTGACCGTTCCTGCATTGGCTGCGAGCTTAGAAGAATCCACAGACAAGCTGATGAAGTACGTAATAATAAAATGAAATGCGTACTGGCAGGCATTGTAGTTAGGGTACAAGTTTCACTTGAACTTAGTTTCAGTCTGCATATTCGTTTAGGTGACTGTTTCTTTATAAACAATGTAAACATTGTGTGAAAAAATGTCTCTATATATTTTTTGTTCTGTACAAGTTCTGTGAGGGGCGTTACGGAAGGTGTTCATGAAGACTGCTTAGGCCTTAAGAATTACTAAGGGTGTGAAAAGAACTGATGAATCATGATTCCTGCTCCTGCGAGTCCTGTCCATTATTATTAGACTATAACGTCATTTTACCGTGTAAGGGCAATGAAACGCGCACTGCCAGCGTATTACACTGTAGTACTGATACCAGTTTGACAGGTTAGGAACAGGCTAACACTGTAGTATACCAGTTTGACAGGTTAGGAACAGGCCAACACTGTAGTATACCAGTTTGACAGGTTAGGAACAGGCCAACACTGTAGTATACCAGTTTGACAGGTTAGGAACAGGGCAACACTGTAGTATACCAGTTTGACAGGTTAGGAACAGGCCAACACTGTAGGATACCAGTTTGACAGGTTAGGAACAGGCCAACACTGTAGGATACCAGTTTGACAGGTTAGGAACAGGCCAACACTGTCGTATACCAGTTTGACAGGTAAGGAACAGGCCAACACTGTAGTATACCAGTTTGACAGGTTAGGAACAGGGCAACACTGTAGTATACCAGTTTGACAGGTTAGGAACAGGGCAAAGTACACACTTAGGATGAGAGTGAAACACTGAACGAAAAATGATGGCTAAATTAAAAAGTTACCTAAGGAAAAGGTTTGTAAAAGTTTCAAAAATTAAGCAGTTGAATAATAAATTCATTATCCAATGGTTTGACAGGTTTGACAGATAATACACGCGGATAGTTTACTTTCATTGGATAAGTCACTATCCATTAGATAAACATTTAACAAAATCAATTGCCTTATATTCACCGGATAGAGCGAGAAATTAATTCAGTGGAAAGCGCTATACACCTTTTGGACAATGCTTGGAATAGCGTTGTTACATTTTTTTTTTGCTTCTTGTTTTGTATCTGTGTATTGATGGTAAATTTTTACGCAATTTGTTGAATGTGCAGATTCCTGAACATGACCCCAGATTCGATCTTCTAGTGAATGATGAGTGGAGCAAGAGACACATGGTGATACAAAAGTTTGTACAGGCAGGAAGAAAGGTAAAACATGCCTGAACCTAACCTTCACATTTACAAAAAAGGATCATTTCGTGCATGGTAATAAGTTCATTTGTTTTGCTATTGAAATTTGCTTGTCAAGCAAATAAAATCTTAGACACAGAATTCACATATGGTATTGCTTTAGTTGTGCACAAACTAACTTTGCAGTCAGTGACATGTGCAACAAGACCGCGCTGCGTGCGCGCGCAATAGAAACTGGTTCTGCTATTGTGACGTCAAACAAGATCGAGAGTCAACGAGAGTTGAGCTGAATTCAAACTCTTGATGCCTTTAACCTGAACTGTCAGACACTTTTAATCAGTTTAGATAGTTTTATCGCAGTGCAATGTTAATTTATCCAAATTTGTTATATTTTTCAGGTCATAGTGAGGTTAAGAGCAAACAAACATTTGAGTTCCTTAGGAGAGTTTGTCACAGACTGGAGAAAAGGAAAATTCACCCGGGAACATACAAGTAAGAATTAAACTTATTCCTGAGCTTTGTTCATGGGTGCCCTTGCAGTTCGCTCACTTAGTGAGACCCCGTAAATGTTCGAAAATAACGACCTTCAGAAAGTAGCGTGAAGCGTAAAATTGCATTTTCCCAGAGAAAGCCTATGTCTTTGAATTTCTATTGGAGAAAAAAAAAACCTTATTATTACAAATGGATCCCGTTTTTCAATTTGTCTCGATTACCGTAGGCAAAAATTCTGCACGTAACACAGCTTTTCGTATCCGAAAAGTTTTCGAGACTTTCGAGAAACGCACGCCAGGGCTTAAAACCGGTCTTTTACGGCATAGCGTTTGATCAAACCAGTAAGTACAGTTATAGCGACCCCCTTCCACGGTTGCCGGTAAAAAACTAAATGTTTACTTTTGGAACTTACGGTAGAAGTGCTACATTTTTTTTTGCATTGTCCACCGATTTTAATTTTTTTCATCACATATTGTTTTTGCTTTAAATGTTTACTTGTTTCCATCGCTTTTAGGAAGTCAACTTGCTGAGAGTGAAGGAGAAAAGTTATTCGATGAAGTCGGAGTTCCGCTGCAGATCGGACCTGCCTCCATTTTTCCGTTTTCATTTCCTTCTTACAAGTCTCCGGATACAAAGGATGACATGGTATGTCTGCCTGATAGGTTTCCCAGCATTTTGTATGGCACAACAACAACAACAACGATTTATTTTTCAAATAATAAAACAAAATATAGTAGCAACCCGCAAATAACTAGAGTTAATCGTGGCGGGTTGCTACGCACTAAACAGTTACAGAAGCTCACTATAAAATAGATGACTGGTAACAATTGATGAGAAAATAAGAAATGGATAATTTATGATTAGTTACAACAACAAATAAATAAATTAATAATAGAAATAAATATGTAAATTAAGGAGAAGGGGTAATAAAACGCAGATTAAAGTCAATTAAGTGTTTTAAAATCACGAAGACAAATCGACATCAACATAGATATCCTCACTCTCCAAGACCTCCAATAGTTATCTGTGTAACTTGGACTTAAAGCATGTTTTGCTTCGGTTACGTAAATTTATAGGTATATTATTCCAAGTTCTAGTTCCAATTCCAGACGGTATATATATTAATAACAAGAAAAACCTTCTGCCACTCACTGTAAGGACGTGTAACAACAGTCTCACAACAGGAAAATCACACAAAAAGATGTTATCCAATGGTGGACCCATACTCTATCGTAAGGGTTGGGGAAGGGGAGTTGCAGCGGAGTGAATAAGAGAGGGGGAGTTCAGTAAAGTGGTGTTCATTGGATTGTCTGCGTCTGCTGTAATTGGCCAGAGTACCTGTTTCGCTTTTGGTTTTACAACACTCAAATGAAAAGTCAAAACGGAGTTTACTACGGTCACTTTTTTGTTTTCTGATACTAGATGTACTTATCTATATTGAAAAAATACTTTTTCCTGTCTTAGTGTTATTTTGTTTCTTTTGCAACAGGATGTGGATGCACTGGGTACCTTGAACGTCCAACCAACCGTGGTTAAAGTCAAAACACACGTGCCTTATAAAAACTTAAAGGTAAATCCTACATGAAGTATCATAAATAATGGCTGTATTGATGTTACAAACATTTAGTCGTCTGTGAAGTAAATTACCATTGATAAAGAAAGAAAGATGGTAAATGTTAAGCATGGTAATGAAATGAGAATGAAATAAAAGGAATGGTGATGAAAGATAAATTTCTCCTAAGAAAGGTCTAGTATTATATAAGTACTGCATGGTAGTAATCGACCATTAGGAAAATGCGTTCACGGAAAAGAAGGTATGTGAAAATGTTCGGGGGGATGCCACAGTAGATACTAGTTCCCGACCGGTTTAACCCCTGATAAGAACAAAGAATCTTCGGGGGTGGGGGGAGGGGGGGGGGGGGCTAAAGTGGCATCGAATCAGGGAAACAGAGGAAAGGTGAATTCAATCCGGCCATTACACAGGACACCCAACACAAGATTAGGATTGCGCCAACGTAATAATTGAATTGAGGAGTTATTTTCTAAAGGAACTGGTGCCAGTGCTTGTGGAGGAATGAAACACGAGAATTTGATTTTGATAAGGAAATTGGCCACCATAAAGAGTTTCAGAAGCTGAGGTTTTGCGCTGGAAACGTCATCTTTTTAAATCATTCTACGGTTGCCAATTTACCCTACCAACTCAGTTGACAAAACCAACTTTTCGCATTTAAAGGGGCTATGTGACGAGGATTTGGCTGATTTTTGGTCAAACCGCTGTTTAAATTATTGATAAGTACCTTCGATCATGCAAAAATTGTTTCAACCTAAAAATTAAGATATAAAGTGGATTCTTAAAGGGAGAAACCATAGCAATTTTTTATTGATTTTTCAAAGATACGGGGAAACAACTTGAAAACGTTAGCCAAAACGTTTCAAGTTGCAATCCATTTCCATTCTGGCCATCCGCTGCTAAAATCACACATTCATAGCTTCAGTGCACTAATAAAATCAAAATCAATCATATTTATTATGTAAAGAATACATAAAATGAAACGTCAGAGGTTATCCCTATCGAGGACGCACCCTACGTAAAATATAAATAAATTATAATACAATATAAAATTTAGGAATAATTAAGAATGGCTAAAAAAAAAATTACAATTTAGTACCTGTTAACACAACTGGACCGTTATTTTAAAATTTCCTTAGATACAAATATGTATTTTGGCTTTTCAAAGTGATTACAATCTGGTGACATAGCCCTATTAACGTCAGGCGACTTTTCAGTGCCGTTAATTAGCGGTACAATATAATTGCAGCTGAAAAGTTAACTCTGCTTATAATTACTTTCTTGTCATTGAAATTGTGGCGGTTTTTCTTCATCGTGGTTTGTCAGACACCACGCAGCTCTTAACAACCTCTAATTTCATTGGACCTGGGTATCACGCAGCTCGATTGTTTACGTGTCGCTTTATGTAGCACGTTGGTTCGGTGCTATTGGTGCATTTCGATCTTCATCATTATTCCGACTACATGTTGTTCCCTCTTAGGTCCGATTTGTCATTGATCGGCTGTTGTGCTTCTTGTTTGTAGGCTTCAGGAATTTCGATTCCTGAAGCATGGCAGCAAACCAACGTGCTACATTGCGCTGCGTATAAGACTGCGCCTGATGAAGACTAGCAGTTGAAACGTCGCGATCAAAATCTCAAAGTGACCCCATTGTGAGAGAAATGAATAAGCATTGATCTTATTACTTTCTTCCTCAGGTTCCTAAGCAGTATGAAATCTTGGGATACAATCGTCATTCAGTAGCTGACGCGTCCTCGGGATATGTCCCGCCAAAGCTGGTTCGTCCCTTAAGGGTCGGCGCTGAGGTACAGTGAAACAATCAACTTAATACTTTCTTTAAACCTGTTACGCCTGTAAAACGATTTAATGAACTATGACCTGAAATGAGACCAAGGTATTGCCTTGTTTGCATGTCCTCGTCTGAACTAAACAATCGAAGGCTTCTTGTTGAGTACTGTAAACCCCTTCTGTAAAACCGTACATTATTAAGGGCGATTTTAGAGTGATTTTCGTATGACCTTGAAATGATTACACGTGAATATGTTGCAGTTAATTTATTATTTCAGGTAATTTTTGTTTTTCCTTTGTTTCAAATTCAGGGCTGCAAATAATTATTTTTTCTTGAAAAGACATACGTTCGACTTGGGCACCATTTTGGTCGGACAAACGAAAAATTTGGTCGGACATCACATTATTTACCATGCCTTACAAGCGGGCATACATGACGGATTCACTGCTCAAAGGTTTGCAATGCATTATAGGGCGATTTCAAACACGGTCAGCCATTTGCAAGTTTTCCGGACAAGTTGTCCGACCACGATTGCGATTTCGTCGGACATTGGCAAATTTTGGTCGACCATTGTCCGATGACCGACTGTTATTTGCAGCCCTGAATATCATTAGCATATATTACCATACCCAAAAACAATGGAAAAACAAAAATTACCTGAAATAGAAAACTAACAACAACAAATACAACCAAAACAAACGAACTGGAAAGAAGCAATTTCATAGGTTTAGTGAACGGAGGTAAGCGCGCGCGGCTTATGGTTGGTTTAGCTCACACGCAAAGCAAAGCGCCGGATTGCGAGCTAAAAATAGCCGTTTTGAAAACTCGAAATTTTACAACTATCACAACTCGTATTTTGTTTATCAAGCCTACAGCGTGCTTACGATTCTCACATACGACACAAAAAAATGTCGTAGGATTTTGAAACATGTTTTAAAACCCTAGCAACGAACAATGCCACACGAGCAAAGTCGTATACTATTTTGGTTTTAGTTAGCTGTGCGCGCTACAAAAGTCGTACACGAAAGTCGTAAGCAAGAGTTGTGGCGTTTAAGGGCACAACGAGGTAAATATAAGGGTTTGTGTGGGAAGTCTACTTTTAAACTTGAGTTTTAAACGGTGTAAGTCATTTTTTTTTTAATATCTATTTCAGGATGAGATAATAAACTTGGTCAGCAGTCTTCCTCTAACGTCAGTAAAAAGTCCCAGTCCCGTCCCAACCACAGATGGTGGCGAGGAAACTAAGGAAGAGGCTGATGGAGACATAACAGCGAGTCCTCAGACGAGAAGTCCTATAATCGCCACCCCTCAGGGGGACCTTCCTGCACAGGAGCCTGATGCAGTACCACTTGTGGTACCCGCTGCGCTGTTTAGACCCACCTCTTATCATCCCATGCATATTTTTGTGAGTATTCGCTCAGATGAAAAGAGCTTTCATTTGAATGACCACTCCTTATAATTTCATCCACAGACTCAAAAGTTAGAACCACCTTGTACAGCATAATAAACAGCACCACAGGAAAGTACTGTTCAATAGCTTTCATTTGAATGGTCAGTTTTTAGGATTTCATCCACAGACTCAAAAGTTAGAACCACCTTGTACAGCATAATAAACAGTACCGCAGGAAAGTAATGAAAGTAATTTCACACTTCAATTTTGAAGAATGATCTTTCTTCTGAATAAGTTCGCTGATTATTTTAACATTGTTGATCCTTCAGAACCCCGCTCCTGGTTTGCAAGTGTTTAAACCGCCGCTACCTTACGGAGAAGTGGATGAAGATTATCATCTTTGCCCGCTACCGCGAAACAGAACAGCAGGAAAATCAGGAAAACAGAGCAGAAAATACCTGGAGAGACAGGTGAATTAAAGTTCGATATTCCAAAGTATGTCCAAGTTAAAGCTCAAAAAGTATGTCTTATATTTCATTTCAAAAGTTGAAAAAAAAAAAAGAAATAGCACCGCTCAGATTTACTGCTCACCAGCTTCCATTCCACACTTTAGGATTTCATCCACAGAATCATCTTCTACAGCATGATAAACGGAACCACAGGAAAGTACTGCTCAATAGCTTTCATGTGAATGGTTACACTTTAGGATTTCATCCACAGACTCAAAAGTTAGAACCACCTTGTACAGCATAATAAACAGTACCACAGGAAAGTACTACTCAGTAGCTTTCATTTGAATGGTCACACTTTAGGATTTCATCCACAGGCTCAAAATTCAGAACCACCTTGTACAGTACAATAACTTGACAGTACCATAGGAAAGTACTGCTCAGTTGCTTTTATTTGACTTTAGGATTTCGTCCATAGACTCGTGCGTCACCACAGGAAAGTATTCCTTAATCGGCTAAGTTTTTATTGAATGGTTGCAGCGCAATTTCATACAGAACCACAGTAATAGCTTTCATTTGAATGGTTACACTTTAGGATTTCATCCACAGACTCAAAATTTAGAACCGTCTTGTACGGTATTACAAACAGCACCACAGGAAAGTACTGTTCAGTAGCTTTCATTTGAATGGTCACACTTTAGGATTTTATCCACAGACTAAAAAGTTAGAACCACCTTGTACAGCATAATAAACAACACCACAGGAAAGTACTGCTCCGTAGCTTTCATTTGAATGGTCACACTTTAGGATTTTATCCACAGACTAAAAAGTTAGAACCACCTTGTACAGCATAATAAACAACACCACAGGAAAGTACTGCTCCGTAGCTTTCATTTGAATGGTCACACTTTAGGATTTTATCCACAGACTCACAAGTATTACAAACAGCACCACAGGAAAGTACTGCTCAGTAGCTTTCATTTGAATGGTCACGCTTTATGATTTTATCCACAGACTCACAAGTATGACAAACAGCACCACAGGAAAGTACTGTTTAATTAAGCATTCTTTTGAAGGGTCACTCCTTACAGCGATTGTGTCTTTTTAGGATGTTATTCCTGGTGTCATGACATGGAAACGGTTTCCATGCCAACCTCTTGTATCCATGGCAACAAACCCGACGCTATCAACTGTTTGGATTCCGCGGTGGTAAGTATCTTACGGTTGTGTTTCGTTGATGTGAAGTGTATTTTGACAGCGGAGACATCATCCGTGAAAGTTACGTGTCGGGCAACTCTTTGGTTTAATTTCAAAGTTCTGCACTGTCTTTACGTCAATTCTGTTGAGCATGTACATTAAATAGAGCAGTTTTTAATTGAGTGTCGAAAGTAATTTCCCAATTGCTTTCAATTGGTTTTACATTTCTACACTTTGTAATTGGTCAAAAAATCTTGGGCCACTTTCTCAACCAATCAGAAGTAAAACCAAAACTAATCATGACTTGCTCGCACGGGTTTTCCCGCGCTTGGCGCCGGCGACATGTATTTGCTACGAGTTCTGATTGGTTCATTGGATTGTGTGCGTCTGCTGTGATTGGTCAGAGTAATTACTTTGGTTTTGGTTTTGAATTTACGACACTCAATTGAAAACCGCTCTTAGACACTCGATACTTTACTAAATTACTCCCACAGTAGCATTTCTCTGTAGGACTTCAGTGAGGTACATTTACCCTTTCACTCCCAGAATTAATTATGAAGACATGTAGTGTACTGCTAACTTTTGAATCTGTGGACGAAATCCTATGGTGTGACCATTTAAATGAAACCTCTTCAGCAGTACTTTTGCATGGGACCATTTGTTCTAACTTTTGAGTCTGTTGATGACATCGTATGGTGTGACCATAATGAATATTTGTTTCTTTATTTAGTGTCCCCAATTAGTGCTCGCGCGCTAAATACCTTGACACTTAAATAAAGTGATTATTTTATTGTTATTTATTTCAAATGAAACCTCTTCAGCAGCACTTTTGCATGGTACGATTTGTTCTAACTTTTGAGTCTGTTGATGAAATCCTAAGGTGTGACCATTCAAATGAAACCTCTTCAGCAGTACTTTTACATGGTACCATTTGTTCTAACTTTTGAGTCTGTGGATGAAATCCTATGGTGTGACCATTCAAATGAAACCTCTTCAGCAGTACTTTTGCATGGTACCATTTGTTCTAACTTTTGAGTCTGTTGATGAAATCCTATGGTGTGACCATTCAAATGAAACCTCTTCAGCAGTACTTTTGCATGGTACCATTTGTTCTAACTTTTGAGTCTGTTGATGAAATCCTATGGCGTGACCATTCAAATGAAACCTCTTCTGCAGTACTTTTGCATGGTACCATTTGTTCTAACTTTTGAATCTATTGATGAAATCCTATGGTGTGACCATTCAAATGAAACCTCTTCGACAGTACTTTTAGATTATTCTTGGTAAGGAAGGAGACGTTGCGGTCACGTACAGTAATCAATGTGAGGCATTTTGAGCGAAGCAGCAGCGAAGGCTAACGTGTACGCGTTGTTTCTATCTACCCAAGTCTGACGACGTTTCCACACCCTTTGTTCCATCGGGTTATAAATGTTTCTTTTTGTTGTTTTTTAACACAGGACTGATCCATTTAGTGAGGATTTGTTGCCTACAGAGCTTCCTTCTCTGTTGACTGGTCTCCCTGATGAAGATGTTATGAGCGACGATGACATGTAAGTCAGCATTGATTTGTCACCGGGTATTTTACGTTGCGCTGTAAACAATTTCAAATCAATATCAATTTTAAAATTGATATTGCTTAAAGGCAAGGGAATGGTCTTTCAAGGTATAGATTATGAGTACTTTACGTGTTAAAACAAGATTTTCTGAAATTTCAAAGAAGTCCAAGGTAAAACTAAACGTGAAGAAGATTGTGGTTAGATAGAACGATTTTCGTATGACCTTGAAAAACGATTTCCCTGAATGTTCGCGACTTGTTTTATCCGCTAATAGTTGAAAGGATCAAATCAAGCTTTGTTCGTTTTCCCGCTAAAAATATTCGTAATATGAAATTTTTCGATTGACCTATTAGAATTCTATAGAGCGTGTGACGTCAAAGAGAATAGCTACTTTTTAGTACGCAATCCGTTCGCTTTGCTTTGCGTGTTCGCGTAACCAACCAAATGCCGCGCGCTTTTGCCTCCGTTCGCAAGACCAACCAAATTGCCTCCTTGTTGTTCGTTTGCTGTTTTGGTTGTGTTTACGCATAATCATTTCGAGGTCATACAAAATTCGCTCTAAATGGTCGGATAGCCGATCTTTCCTGTTATAACTACTGTTCATTTGTGACCCGTCAAAATATTACTTACCTTTAATCCACTTATATATTAACGAGAATTGACGACATGTAACGCAAGAGTTAAGACCGTTCAATTCTTATGATCATCAGCGTGACGGTGGTTTGGACACACAACTGATGTTGAGATTTTGGCGATTTTTTCCCCTTCGTTTTCTCGGTAATTAATGATCAGTTCGAGAAGCTATATCAAACATTTTAAGGAGTGTTTGATCAGGTATCCAAACATCTCGAAATTGGTTAAAAAAAAACTCGGCTGCACCTCGTTTCTTCAACGTAAATCTCGGTGTTTGGAAATCCTGATGAACACTTTCCCTCGTGTTTGATACATTACTTGAAACACGAGCAAGAGATGGACTCGAAAACAATGCAGGGAGTTGAAGAATATCGCCACGTTAGAGGAGATGGCGAGGCTTTGTACTCTCGGCTTTTTTCATGCTGGGATCCCTGTGTTAGAGTTTGAGCTGAAGACAATCATAGACCATAAAAGGAAGTTGTCTGCAACAGACCGTAAAGAGTAGTAATCCTTTTGTTGTCCTGTTGCGATAGGGACGAAGAAGGAGCTGATCCTGGGTTCAAGGAGACCCCAGTGCCCACTCCCGAAATGGTTCGAGCCCAGTTTCCCACTGCAGAAAGCATTTTGGGAGACCAAGAACAACAAGGGACGTCACAGCTGAGGTAAGTTGTCAAACCCAAGAGCGCTTTCCTTTTGAATGGAAAATCCGGTTGTTCCGGTGGTAAATCAAATGGAACAGACTTTTCCGCTGGAAAGTTTTCGGGAAAAAAGAAATACCTTTAGAGGTAGTTCTTTTTTCTCGTTTTTGCCGTCTGCGTCCCACTAGTGCCATGTTCCTTGATGAATCAAAGACCATGTTTGTTATTGTAAATCGTTAGTACCCAGTCTCCTCAAGAAAGAAAAAGAAACTCCGTGCAAAAGGAACACGCTCATCTCGTTCCGTTTTGATTGAGGA